>OY741997.1:2433480-2496778 GCA_963555575.2 Hygrocybe coccinea
TTTCTTGAGCATATGGTGTTAATCCAGAATGTGCTTGTGTGCCAACTGTTCCACTATATAATGCTGATCCTCCAACTGGAGGCAATTGTGCAAAGTCTCCAGCAAATATCATGTGAATTCCACCAAATGGCAGGTCATGAATGTTTGTTGCTTTAGCAAGTTTTGCACTGATTTTATACAAGTCATGGCAAGATATCATTGAAACCTCATCAATGAATATATAGTCAACTCCTTCTAATCTGGCCTTGAGCTGAGCAATGTTGGTGGCTTCATTTTTGCCAGAAGAATTTGGATTAATTCCCAAAAAGTAATGATATGTGGAACCATTCTGTAATGCAGCTGATGTTCCAGTTGGACCCAGGATAACAAATCTGTAAGACTCATTTGCAGCTTTAAAGAAGTCCACAACAGCTTTGATCACTTGTGATTTGCCAGTGCCAGCCATGCCTCCAATATACATTTTCAGTTGTTCACTACAAGATGAAGCATGGTTTGCAATAATTCTGAATGCCCTATCTTGTTCTGTATTCAAGTGGAACTTTTGAACAGTAGTGTCAATCAACTGCTGTCTTTGTGCATTCTCTGCTTTGAAATTGTGCATAAAATATGATTGGTCAACAACCATTACATTATTTTCATTAGGGTCTGAATATTGTTTGCTGTGTTTATGTGACTTTGGAGGAATATTCTGGTTACGTTCCTCAAGAATTTGTTGTCTTTTGTCTTGAACTGCAGATTTCCATTGAGATGCTGACTGATGCACTTCCAGGTCAAGTTGATTTATAGTCACTGCTACATTGCCTTCTGGACAGTCATCTAACCAACCCACATTTCTGACAACATTTTCTGTAGATTCCATTTGTGCTTTGATCAATCTGCCATGACTTCCAAGTTCAATGTATTTGTTTAAATGATATTCTCCATTCTGACCATCTTGATCATCTGCTACATAATCTATGTCTTCACCATTTTGACTGTAGTCATCATCAAGATGTGATATCATGTCTCCAGTCATAAACTGTGGGCAGGTACCATCTGGTAACATTTCACCCTTTTTGAGTTGAGCTGAAAAATCATCTCTGGCATCATTGCATTCATATCTCAAATTGAAATGGTCCATGATTTCTATTTGTCTTTTTGTAAATTCATGAGCCTCAAATGCTTCATCCCATGATTGGTTCTCTAATTTCAAATCATGACCAGATCTCCATGGTTTGAACAAAGTTAGCATGGTTGTGCAATAATATTCTCTATCACCTCTGTCACGTCTAGGAAGTGAACCCCCAATGAAATTTGGAACCAAATGATATTTTTCATTGAAGTCAATGCAATGTGTTTCGTAAAGAGGATGATCTTGTAAGAACAATATGTGTTCTACATTTTCAGAATGTACACTGTCTGTCTCATCTGCATAATCATCAATATCATGATCAAATACTGTGATATCATCACCAATGTTGAGATCATCGGAATCAACATCAGATTCACCATGACTAGTAGCTGATTTTCTAGAACCACAAGCATTAGCTGCATCTTGTGATGCTGGCTCTAGAAGTAATTCATCTTCACTGTGAATTTCATCATGAACAATTTTTGTCTGGATTTTAACTTTTTTGGCACATTGAATCCATTCATACAGATTGACATCCTCAAATATTTCTGGTCTATAAATGTAATCATGCACCACTGATGTTCCAACAAATGTGCCTTGCTGATTTCGGAGAATTACTCTTTCTGGCTCACTTGACATTTCTATATTTCCATCTGATCTCCAAGCATTCAAAACTTCTCTAACATAATTTTTCCAATACACAGGAATAAACTTGTGGCTGGTGTAATGATCAGGATTGCCTAGCAAATATAGAGCTGACATGGGTCCACCAATTTCCAGTTTGGCTGTTAATGAATTGATGATTTGTGTGATTAATTTTCTAGCTTTGTCTTTTCTCTGCATTGAACCACCAAGCATCTCAGAATTTCGGTCAAATACACTTCTGATCGTATCAAATATGCTATAAGTTTTCAGCCCTGGTTTGGTTATATAGTCAGATATATATGCCACAATGGCTTTGATTGCAGTGCCAGATAGAAGACTTGTGATATCAGAGTTGCAGCGTAATAAAAATGTTACAAGTGGGGTCAATGTGTTGATCCATGCTTCACCTTTTTTCACATTCAGCGCACCAGTCTTTGGATCAACTTGAGTGGATTCGAACAATGGTCTTGGAAATCTAGCTTTGCATTTTCCATGTTTGTTCATGCAAGTAGGTCTGTCTTTTCTGTTCACTTTCTCAGCATTAGACTTATATCTACCACAATTATGAACATTGGAGTGAAGTATCAAATCATCCACAGTGTTTGTGAATCGGTTCCACCATGAGTCAAGATTCTTGCATTCGATACATTCAAATTGCTCATCAGTGTCTTCATGTTTTTCATTGCACAGAGGAGGTGGCATTTCAGGCAAGATTTGAGTTGGATCTTTGTAATCTTTGTTCTCTGATTGAGCATTGACTTTGGCTTTCACTTCATCCATTGTGCCAGTCATAAATTCTCCAACATGAACACTTTCAAGATATTCCACAAACCTTTTTTGAAAGTCTGAGTTAGGATCCATGATTCTATCTCTGATCTCTTGTGGTGACAAGCTTGCTTTGAGCCATAACATCATATGCATATGAAGAGTTAACCGTCCTTGCTGTTCAACAGTACCATAATATGCATTTGTATCTCCATAAAATCCAGAGTGATTGGAGCCAACACCAAGCACATGTTTGATAAACAACTTGACCATAAAATGAAAGAATCTTGCACCAGCTACTGGATTTTGTGCAATCAGTCTGTATCTCTCATCATATTCTCGCAAGTTTGGAGAAAACTCTTCTTTGATGTCAGCAAAATATAAGCATATTGGATGCATAATATCTGCAGGTGAAAAGGTGATAAACCAAGATGGGGCCCCACAGAATGACATCAAAGACCAGATTTCATTTCTCATATATTTCTTATTTGTCAATGATCCTTGTACATGACTGCCAACATGGTCAATGTCTTTGATCAGTTGAAAACAAAGCTTTTCTTCATCAGTATCAGGTTTGACTTGTTCACCTTCTTCCATCTTTCTGGAAATATAATTCAGAACACCAACATCAACATCCATTAATCTCTGGGATATCTGATCAAACTTTGCTTTCTCAGCCAATAAGTAGCCACCAGTAGTTGCCTGCTTGATTTGTTCATGATTAAATGCAATCAATGGAAAGTGTGGATCTCTCTGAAAGCGCTTGTCATAATACATTAACAAATGTCTTTTATGTGCAATGTCAGATAGAGATCCTTGCTTTATATTATTTCCAACACCACCAAGTCCATATGGAAACAGCCAAGGCATCATTTGTGGAAATAACTGTGGATTGCCATAGATTGACTGTGGATCTTTGTCATGTCCAATAGCAAGCACCATGCGGTTGTTCTTCAAATGTTTCAAAGCAATAGCCTTTAATGCTTTGACACTCTTGGTTGAATATTCCTCACCAGTCAAGCCATGAACAACAAATGGACATTTGCCAGTTTCTGTCCCTTCTTCAGTTTCCATATCATGAACTGCAGTTGATTCTGGACTTTTGTTGGTGAATGACTGGCGGTAATCAACAACCACTGGTATATCATTTTCAGGATATTGATTTAAATTCTCTTGAGATATTTCCAAGTCAAAGTAATCACAGTGGTTTAACTTTAACCAATTCAATGCATTTGCTACTTTGTTTCTCCTGACAAGCAGAGGTGTTCTTTCAAAGTCAGACTTGGTTGGTTTGCATGGACCAGTGTATATAAAGGCCAGAACTTCATCTAATTCATCAGCTGGAGGTGGCAAGATATCATATAGTTTGGGAACTGGATTTGCAAATGTAATTACATTGGCTCTCATCTTGTGCATGCCTGAAGAGACTCTGACAATGCATCTATTGTGTCTGACCCTTGCAATTATCAGCTGTTCAGCATATGATAAGTTTTGTAAAGCTGCTGGCACATCACCAATCCACAGCCCATTTGCAAGTGCATGAAGGGGTTGTTTTCCCTTCTTCAATGACTTGTGACATGATTTGCATATGTTATTTAAATTATGAATCAAAATGGGCTTATCAATGCACTGCACTGGATCTTCCAAGGAAAATCTTTCTTGTTGAGTAGCTGAAGCTTGTGTTAACAAATTCAAATTTAAATCAAGTGAAGAAAGTCTTGTTAGATGATGGACAGCTGTTAATCGCCCACATACTGCACAACCTGCTTCTGTAAATTTGTTAGGGCTACTTTCTCCACAAAAGTTTGCTATAATAGTATGTTGTAAGGATGGGGATGGAGGCAGAGGAGGAAATTCTTGTTTGTTTCTGTATGATTGGGCTGCAATTTGATTTTGTTCTTTGCATCTGTCAGAATTGTTGTCACGAAAACTTTGAACAGCCTTTTGATTAAGAAAATTATGTTTCTCTGAATCTGCAGACAAAGATCTTTGAACTGCTGCTAAATTTTGTTGCTGATGTCTTTCTGGATATTCTAAAAAATATCTTTGAACTGCTGTGAGATTCTGTTGCTGAGATTTATCTGGATGATCTGATTTATATCTGTTTACAGCTAGAATATTTTGTTGCTGATGTTTCTCAGGATGTTCTAATTTATATCGTTGAACAGCTGCATTATTCTGTTGCCGGTGTTTCTCAGGGTGTTCCAAGTTATATCTTTCAACAGCTGCAATGTTTTGTTGTTCATGCTTTTCAGGATGTTCCAAGTTATATTTTTGAACAGCTGCAATATTTCGTTGCTGATGCTTCACAATGTTTTTTTTATTGTATTTTTGAACTGCACGAAGATTTTGTTGATGATGCTTGTTAATGTTTTTATTGTGCGACCTCTTTACAGCTTCAATATTAGTTAAACTCTTTTTTGCTGCTATCTTTAGCTCATCTGTATACTCAAACACTGAAATGTAAGAAGGACAGTCAATGCACTTGTGATTTGCAATTTCAATTTGAATATCTGCATGCTTCATTTTTGCTGTCAAATAGATAGAATGATATGCAGCTATTAATTTAAGATTTGCAATGGTTAATTTGCTCACTAACATTGCTAGTGAAATGTCTAAAAATATAAGAGAGTCATTGGAAAATTCCTGAAGAGTCATATTCTCCTTAGATATGTATGATCTAAATGTATAGCTTCCTGTTTTTCCTTGATGGAGTGGAGAAGATTCTAATCCAAGTTCCAATGTGGTAAAAATAGGTTTTTTGCCACCACCCACATATGTTCTAGATGTACGATTGTTGTTATCAATATTTTGAGATAATATGGCTGTGTTATGGAAATTAAATGACTTTGCTGCTTGGTTCAGCAGTAATATCAAAGTAGCAAAATGCCAGGCTACGATCCCATTACCAAACTGTAATATAGCATAGAAACATTTATTGTACTGCAAGAATAGTATAGCTAATATAAAATACCCTGACTGAGATAACAATGAACATATCATTGCATTGCAAATGCATGGACCAGACAAAAACAACAAAGAATTCAATCTTTTGAACAAAGAGAACAATACACCTAACTGCCTGCGCAAAGAAAACAACACACCCAACTGTCTGGGCAGAGAAAACAACACACCCAACTGTCTGGGCAGAGAAAACAACACACCCAACTGTATGGGCAGAGAAAACAATACACCCAACTGTCTGGGCAGAGAAAACAATACACCCAACTGTCTGGGCAGAGAAAACAATACACCCAACTGTCTGGGCTGAGAAGACAATACACCGGATTGATTGGGCTGGCAGATTCTGGTTGAATCTATCTGACAAGCAATAAACCATTCTGCTGCAACCAGTGATTTAGTATATTCAGTAGATCTAAAACTAGTTGGATTTACTGACCGAAATCTTTCCAAAGCAATTGGCTAACTCCATAAATACTTTTACTGGATTTTTTGTTTATGTGAGCGTCGGCAGACAACCACTAACATGAATCAAATTAGTAATTTAAATGTGTTGAATGCCAATACAAATAGGACCTGTGGGTGATTCAATTGTAATAGAATGGTCAGCAGCACAAGTAGCAGTAGGATAAAGTTTTTGAAAGTCATGGGGATGTAGTTCGAGTTGAGAAAAAAGGTTTTCAAACTTATCATGTGACATGTGATGATATAATAATAAATAGACCACGTGATCAGATAATACTCATTGTACGTCAAGTAATAACTTGTTATATCAAGTAAACAATTTATTCACAGGTAAACAGTGTTTTGAAGCTTTACCTGCCTAAGTTACCAGGTAACTTATTTGCTTAGCTACTTTACAAAGAGCAAAAAATGAACAAAAAGCAAAACATGAAGAATGAAGAATGAATTAAATAATTAAGTGATCAGCTTTGTGAGATGGTTTTCCGAATAAATTATTCAAATGCCAGCCTGCTTTATAACTTTTTCTGCAGCTTCAGCTGCACGTTGCTTTAGCCTTACAGCACGTCTTTGACCCTTAAGAGCTTGGAGCCAGTCTGAGGCTTTGAGGGGTTGTTCTGTCCCTCTGCGAATTCCACTGAGACGTTTGCAGAACCAGGCTTCATTGTCTGGTGTCCACCAACCAGCATTGACTCCAGCTGATACCGACATCCATGTGCTGTAAAGGGGCCACCATGACTTTTTAGCAATTTGGTCTTCATGGCCTTTAAAATGTATGTCAGTACTATTTAGAAGCAAAAATTGTATATATATTGCATACCAGTTAAAACTTCATGAAGGCCACAGATAAGATCAAGTTCATCAGTGGTCAACGAATCGTCACAGAGAAATCCAGGATGTAATGGATCCTTGATAATTATCCCAATCCCACATTGTACTGATGTATTTGACGGGCCATCCAGAATATCTTCTTGATTGAATGTGCTTTCTGCAAGTCGCCAAATTAACCCTCCTAGTTCACGAGCAGCGCGTGCATGACGCTGGGATAGGAGATTGTCCCTATGGTGTTCATAAACAGCATAATCTGCAACTGTGAACTGGTACTCCTTGTAACGCAAAGAGACATTCACGTTCATTGGCAACTCAACCCGATTTTGTGAGGGCCAAATACCAGGAAGCCGGATCATGGTGTGAAAAGGAATACCAGTTGTTAGAAAAAACTTGGCAATTTCCCAGGTTGTGTGAAATGGCAATCGGCAGGCATGAAGAAGGTCAATGGCAGATGACAATGCCAAAATCCAGGACATTTGCCCATCATCAGGCAAACTAAGTAAGAACCAATGTTCTACTTTGCTGGGAGTATGATTTGAGGGAACAGGAAGACGGCGAGCATAACCTACTCTGCTCAAAAGAAGAGCATTGCGCTGGTTCCTGGAGTCAAGATCCCAAAGGTCTGAACGTGGGCTTGGTGTGATAACCTGCTTGTGAATTGCTAGCTGTGGTCTATTATGGACTCCTTGATTGAGGTTGGCAAGTTGTTGAGGAGTGTGGTTATCTCGAATTCCACTGCCTCCACCAGCTCCCACCCCAATTAGATCTGCAACAAATTCAACAGTGGCATCTTGCAATATCCTAGGGCCTGTAAACTCAAGACACTTGAATCCCAGAGCCTCCATGGTTTTTCTGAGTTCAGTAGCAGTACTCTGTATAATAGGTGGGTTCAGTTGAATGTGAGGTTCCACGAAGCCATGACGATCTGCCAAGATGGAGGGTGTTTCAGTAGGAATAAAACTCTCCTCTTCTAGAAGTGGTTGTGAAAGTTGTGGAATGATGAAGGAATTAATGGAGTCCAGTGGTGGTGGTGGAGCAACATCCCAACTGTAAAAGTCTTCATCGCTGTCATCTGGATCATCACAAGCAATGTTCTCTGCAAAATCATCACAGAGATCCCAAGTATTGCTGGCTGCATGATATTTGCGCTGGTCTGATGTGTAAAAGTCAAAGAGTCTGATACCCTCTGCACGGGATAGATGGTGACGAATATATTGGCCAGTGGAATTCTTGAGCCATTCAAAAAAGCTAGCCTTCTTCAGACTGGGGTTATGTTGTCGAGCAATTCGAGCCTTTTGCTCCATGATAGTTTCTTTATGCTGTGCCCAATGTTCATCTCTTGCTTTGAAAAATTCCTTCCATGTTTGGCCAAGCTTCTGACCTGAATTTGAGCTTGGAGGTGTACCTGGGCGAGAAGATGATGGCTTTGGCTGTGGTAGTGCTGGCAGAGATACTTGTGATGTTGGTGGCATGGAGGTGTTGGCAACCAGAGGTGGAATGGTATTGTAGAAGTTGAGAATGGTTGGTGATGCCAATTGTTCTTGTGTAGGGAACCAGTAGGGTGCCATATGAGGTTTCTCTTTTGCCATGGTGACTTCATGCTCATCCCAAGGGTACCACATTGGTACGTTTAGGAGACGTAAATATTGAAGCTCGGGAAAATCTCGGCTTGGATCATCCAACATTATGAATGCTCCTACACGCTCAATACTAGTGGCACACACTTCCGATATTTGGAGGTTGGCAATCCAAGTTTGGGGCACTCCTTTGTCAGCCAGCCGCTGAAACCATGTGTTTGTACAGTAAGAATGCAGGAGATAAGATACAGATGCCATCAATACTGCGAACCAATCCCGTGAACGGATGGCTTGTCGACGTGCAATATGAGCTGTAGCATGAGCTTGTGTATAGCCCAGGTTGGAGGGCAGAGGGAAGAAACCAACAACATATCCACCACTCTGCCAGTTGAAGATTTCAAGCACAGTTGTGAGGTCTCGTTCAATGCCCCGCCAAGACTGGATGGTTGTAAGCGGTAAGCAGTATGATTTGGGCCCCAGATGTTCAACAGGTGGGATAGAATTGAGGGCCTCAAATAGCTTGCCTGTGAACTTGGGGTGTAGAGGCATGACACTTAAAAACGCAAACTCCTGTGTCATCCAGCGGGGGGCATTGAAATCCTGTAATTGGGGAGAGGATCCCCAAAAGTTACATTCAAGACCCATGTCTGACTCGCTAGGAGGGGCTGGAGGGATGTGGACATCTCGGCAAGAATTGGGGGAAAAGTATCGTTGACCATTGATGATCACAACTCGCCCAGTAGGCACATCTGACTATTAGATGAAATTTAGTTGGGTTGATGACAGTTTATGGAGAAATACTCACTACCAGGGCTGGAGAATTGGATGACATAGGGAGGAATGTGAGAAGATTGCCTTGGCTAAACCAATGGCAACAAGCAGTCAGGAGCAGGAGCTGTTTGATGTATGGTGTCGGTTAGACACTACTGTGCCTGAGACTATGGATTGCCTTGGCTAAACCAATGGCAACAAGTCTAGTCACTGTTCAAAGTATGGGGCCTGACACTGTGGATTGCCTTGGCTAAACCAATGGCAATGCAAATACGTTGTTGTTGAACGATGATCAAGTCTGAGTTGTGATTGCCTTATTTAATTCACACTTTAACAAGAAAGCCAGACCATTGTATTATGCATGTACTACCTCCCTAACAGATCTAGATTCTCACTTCTGCCACTTATGCTCACCTCAACACCCCCATGATGCCCCAGAGTGAAATCAAGTGCCCAGCAATCTAAATAAAATGGCACAGGGGGGTGTCCTACCAAAGTGGAGATTGGAGGACAGGGGGAATGTGTACTGGGAGGGGGTGGTCAAAAAAGGGACAGGGGGACTGGTCCTGGTGATCAAAGAAAGTGGGGGGGGGGCTGGTGAGGCAGAAGGTGGACAAGCGATGGATTACGACCCCCCGTCCTCTGTTTTTCTACGGCAACAAGGCGCGGGGGGCATGTACTGGCCGGGGGTGATCGAAAACGAGGCGGGAGGGCTGTGGTGGTCGAAAAAATGGTGGGGGGGAGAGCTGGGGCACAAGGCGGACACGCGATGGATTAGAACCCCCCGTCCTCTCGTTTTCTACGGCAACGAGGTGCGGGGGTCATGTACTGGCCGGGGGTGGTCGAAAATGGGCGGGAGGAGTCGTCCTGGGGGTCAAAAAGTTGGGGGGGGGAGGGCTGGGGCAGAAGGCGAGCAGGCGGGGGCACCAAACCCCCCGGCCTCTCGTTTTCTACGGCAACGAGGCGCGGGGGTCATGTACTGGCCGGGGGTGATCTAAAATGGGGCGGGAGGGTCGTCCTGGTGGTCAAAAAAGTCGGGGGGGGCAGGGCTGGGGCAGAAGGCGGATATGCGATGGATTAAGACCCCCGTCCTCTCGTTTTCTACGGCAACGAGGTGCGGGGGTCATGTACTGGCCGGGGGTGGTCGAAAATGGGCGGGAGGAGTCGTCCTGGGGGTCAAAAAGTTGGGGGGGGGAGGGCTGGGGCAGAAGGCGAGCAGGCGGGGGCACCAAACCCCCCGGCCTCTCGTTTTCTACGGCAACGAGGCGCGGGGGTCATGTACTGGCCGGGGGTGATCTAAAATGGGGCGGGAGGGTCGTCCTGGTGGTCAAAAAAGTCGGGGGGGGCAGGGCTGGGGCAGAAGGCGGATATGCGATGGATTAAGACCCCCGTCCTCACGTTTTCTACGGCAACGAGGTGCGGGGGTCATGTACTGGCCGGGGGTGGTCGAAAATGGGCGGGAGGAATCATCCTGGGGGTCAAAAAGTTGGGGGGGGGGAGGGCTGGGGCAGAAGGCGAGCAGGCGGGGGCACCAAACCCCCCGGCCTTTCGTTTTCTACGGCAACGAGGCGCGGGGGTCATGTACTGGCCGGGGGTGATCTAAAATGGGGCGGGAGGGTCGTCCTGGTGGTCAAAAAAGTCGGGGGGGGCAGGGCTGGGGCAGAAGGCGGATATGCGATGGATTAGGACCCCCGTCCTCTCGTTTTCTACGGCAACGAGGTGCGGGGGGCATGTACTGGCCGGGGGTGGTCGAAAATGGGCGGGAGGAGTCGTCCTGGGGGTCAAAAAGTTGGGGGGGGGGAGGGCTGGGGCAGAAGGCGAGCAGGCGGGGGCACCAAACCCCCCGGCCTCTCGTTTTCTACGGCAACGAGGCGCGGGGGTCATGTACTGGCCGGGGGTGATCTAAAATGGGGCGGGAGGGTCGTCCTGGTGGTCAAAAAAGTCGGGGGGGGCAGGGCTGGGGCAGAAGGCGGATATGCGATGGATTAAGACCCCCGGCCTCTAGTTTTCTACGGCAACGAGGCGCGGGGGTCATGTACTGGCCGGGGGTGATCTAAAATGGGGCGGGAGGGTCGTCCTGGTGGTCAAAAAAGTCGGGGGGGGGGCAGGGCTGGGGCAGAAGGCGGATATGCAATGGATTAAGACCCCCGGCCTCTAGTTTTCTACGGCAACGAGGTGCGGGGGTCATGTACTGGCCGGGGGTGGTCGAAAATGGGCGGGAGGAATTGTCCTGGGGGTCAAAAAGTTGGGGGGGGGAGGGCTGGGGCAGAAGGCGAGCAGGCGGGGGCACCAAACCCCCCGGCCTCTCGTTTTCTACGGCAACGAGGCGCGGGGGTCATGTACTGGCCGGGGGTGATCTAAAATGGGGCGGGAGGGTCGTCCTGGTGGTCAAAAAAGTCGGGGGGGGCAGGGCTGGGGCAGAAGGCGGATATGCGATGGATTAAGACCCCCGGCCTCTAGTTTTCTACGGCAACGAGGCGCGGGGGTCATGTACTGGCCGGGGGTGGTCGAAAATGGGCGGGAGGAGTCGTCCTGGGGGTCAAAAAGTTGGGGGGGGGAGGGCTGGGGCAGAAGGCGAGCACGCGGGGGCACCAAACCCCCCGGCCTCTCGTTTTCTACGGCAACGAGGCGGGGGGGGCATGTACTGGCCGGGGGTGGTCGAAAACGGGCGGGAGGAGTTGTCCTGGGGGTCAAAAAGTTGGGGGGGGAGGGCTGGGGCAGAAGGCGAGCACGCGGGGGCACCAAACCCCCCGGCCTCTCGTTTTCTACGGCAACGAGGCGGGGGGGGCATGTACTGGCCGGGGGTGGTCGAAAACGGGGCGGGAGGGTCCGTCCTGGTGGTCAACGAAAGTGGGGTGTGGTCTTGAGCAGATGGCGGGAATCTGAGGTCCCGAGACCCCCCGACCCCTCGTTTTCAGCGCAAACGAGGTCCGGGGGGTGTAGACTGGGCCGGGGTGGTTGAAAACGGGGCCGGATGCGGCATCCTGCTATCCTGCCAAAGTGGAGGTTGGAGGCTGTATTCAGCCGGGGATAACAGGAGACACGACGCACCTCGATCCCTCAAAACCAAGCCTCGATCCCACTCAAAACCAAGCCCCTGCCCTGCAGTCAAATGGAGTACCCCGCAGTCCGAAATAGCGCGGGGGGCTGCCTGCCTAAGAGGGTGTGACTTCGAGTTTGTTTGGTTGGATAAGTCCTCCCTGGTCCGTGCGCATCCTAAAATCACATATAAACCCCCCCCCGAATCAACGGCTTTCCCCCCAGTAATATGTAAAATAAATTATTATGTATTTAAATAATAAATAGCCCATGGCGCTCTTGCCCATACGAGGCAATCCCGACGCTACCATATCGGGACTCCAAACTGACTACCAAAAAATCGCCTGGATGATCGAGGCGATTTTCTGGTAGTCACTCTGACCATATTCTCACGATATTTAATTATTATTTATATTTGTTATTTAATTATTAATATTTGGCATTGTTCAAATATAGAAGTTTGACTTTTCATACCGGACTTCCAGCCTCCAAAGTCATATCGCAGTGACTGTTGCTTCTCCCCACAGGTAGGTCAAGCTTTATACTTTGCAATACTGATTGTACTGAACTGTCTTGAATGTTACCTGTGACAGTGTCTTTTGATATTGCTTCTTGGTGCTATTACTCGGTGTTGCCCCGCTCATCTTGCATCTGACCCTGGGTAAGTACTATAGTGTTATGCTTCATGCCACTGATTGACAGAACTGTACTGAATGTTGATTGTGTTTCAGGATTAAACTTAACCCTCCACCTCAACTTTTCACTGCCATTGTTGCGTCTGACCCTGGGTAAGTATTATGGTGGATTGTAAAGTGATTTGAGTGAGTGTTGACTGTCTTTCAGTATTACCCTTGGCCCTCTAGCTTAGCCTATTACTACCTCTGTTGCCTCTGACCTCAGGTGAGCACATCCTGTCAAGCTTTATCGTACTGATTGTACTAAACCATACTGAATAATGCCATTGTTTTAGTATTACCCCTTGGTCCTCTCATTATCTCAGATTACTATCATTGTATTGGTTTATCCAGACAATATAGACAATCACTTGAGATTTCTTATTGTAC
This sequence comes from Hygrocybe coccinea, assembly GCA_963555575.2. Classification (NCBI taxonomy): domain Eukaryota; kingdom Fungi; phylum Basidiomycota; class Agaricomycetes; order Agaricales; family Hygrophoraceae; genus Hygrocybe; species Hygrocybe coccinea. The sequence continues at coordinate 2,446,707 of OY741997.1, forward strand.
TGGTTTATCCAGACAATATAGGCAATTCCTTTGCAAGTTCTTATTGTATTGGTTTATCCAGACAATATAGACTTCAGCCTGTGATTTCTCTTAAGGCTCTGGACTCTTTAGGCCAAATAAGTTGCAAATATAATCAAAACTCCCTCCAGTTATACCAATATGGTTAGTTGTTTTGATATTGCCAGAATAAAGTATTTATTTCTGTATTTATTTCTAGGATGTCTCTGGCAATTCCAGCTTTCCACTGCATTTGCAATCAGTCATTGCAGATTCTCCTACATCTGGTCCCTCTACATCTAGTCCTTCAAGAGGGTTGGATACTGAACAGATGATCATGGATACTACTGCTATCCTTTCAAGAAGTCAGGAGAATATTTTATGTTAGTTTTGATCAGAAATTTCTCTTATTTTATGTTTTTTTATTTAATAGTTTTCTTATAGGGAACTATAATCCAGATGATCCTGTACAATTTGGCATTAGAGACATATCCAACATTTTACCTTTGGATCCATATACAACACTACCTTTTCCATATTTTTGGCCACAAGATCAGATATCCAAGAACCCTGTGTCATCACCAGATACTTTAGTTTCACCTTCCCCCATCAATCCACCTACAGGTTCTGGTTTTGTTTATCCCATTGCGCCAATATACAAGTTGGTTAAGGATAACCGTTTCCGCAGAGGCTATATATATGTGGCTGATTTCCAAACTGCCAAGAAAGCCAAAATTATGGATGCCCTACTCCATACCATAGTCCCTCCTGATGTTGGGCCAGCTTTAGTTAATGGACATCTTGAACATGTCCCTGTCCCTGGCATGATTCTTATGCCTGTTGGCATACCTTTTGTCAATTCTATAAATGGCTCAGACAAACGCATCATCACAGTTGCCTGTATTCAAACTGTTTCTTCTATGCAACAGTATCCATGTGGTCCTGAAATTGAAAGATTAGCAAACCAAATACTCAAGATTGCTTTTGGAAAACCAGCTACTTCTAATGGCCAGCCTGCTATTCCTGCAATATATGACCTAGGCCTTAAACACAATGACCGATCCACTAGAGATGCTGGTGATCCCCGGAATGGATCCTCCAGTTTAGCCACCACAAAGATTGAGGGAGATGGACAAGGAACAGTTGCACCTGCAGTTCAAGTTCAGCATCCACAAATATGTCAACTTCTTCGTGTTTGTCATCGCCTCTTTAGACTCATTATGCCCACATGCATCTCCAAGTTTGAATGGGACATGTTTGAGTGGATTTTCAAGGAGAATAATGTTCCTGGTTTTGGTGGTTCTTCACCCAACAACACTGGACTCCAAATCAATGTGTCATCTGATATAGGTGATCTGGCTTCTATGATTGGTCAATTCCAGGGTCGATTGCATACTGATGGAAATGATTTCCATCCTGGGTTCACACTCTTCATTTTGGCTTTGCGTTTACCTCCAGGTATGTTTGTAAATGTACAATATATCTCAAACTTTTGTTTATGAAAATTTTATTTGATTTAAAGGAAGTGATTCTGGTCCATTCTTTTTTCCAAGGCCTGCTTTGTATTTCAGAGCAATTGGTATTGCTTTGTTTTTTGCAGTCTTCAAAGGAAAGGATCTTCATGGTAGTGAAAAGCCAACTTTAAACCCATTTACTGCAGAAGAGTGGCTTTCAGAAACTGGCCTTGGTTCACTTTCCAACTTAGTTGGCATACAAAATCGGGTTGGATTGGTTGTCTATCCTAATAATGCTGCATTCACACGCTCTACCCCATTTCTTGTCACACCATTAACTGGATTTGGAAACATGGGATCTCACTCCCATTTTGGCCGCGGATATCCTACATTTGCCAATGATGGCCTGTGCATTTTTGGAGATATTAGAACTCACCAAAATTTCCTTGCAAGAGACCTTGTTTTTAATTACTGGAATACTGCTCTTTTGTCCAAAATAAAATCACCTATGCATCCCTCCACCATGATATCCATCATGACTTATGTCAATGAAAGTGGTGATGTTTGTCACATGGATCCTCTTCCATATGATCCTGTAGAAGACCGAGCTATGGTCAGACAGATGAGGGGGCATTATTCTTGGTATGTGCAGAAGATATGTGACCAACATCATATTCCTATTCTGAAGAGGACCTATGGAAATATTCAAAGAAAATTGCGAGATGCTTACAAACAATTGTCAGAACCCTCCCTTCAACTCCTTGCACCTCATAATGTTCGCCTTCCCATCAAACCTCGTCCTGTAGTTGTTGAGAATCCTCACTCAACTCTACCTGCTCTGGCATCATCTACATTTGTTTCACCAACTCCCCAAGTTGTTACTTTTGATTCCACAACTTCAACTCCTTTGTCTTCCCCTCCCAGATCTGTAATTGATATGCAAGAAGACAATATTATGCAGTCCAGTAGTTCTAAAAAGTCTCACTCAAAAAGAAAAGCCTCTTTGTCTTTGACTGAAGTGTCTGATGATAGTGGAGAGTATGAGATTGAATCAATTCAGGAGGTAGCTATAATTGATGTGAGTATCATTTTACTCATTTTCAGGGGAAATGTTTTGAGACTTTTTTGTTATTTGTATAGGGTATTACCCAATGGCGTGTAAGATTCAAGGGCTATGAAGAATCTGATGATTTGTGGTATGAGTATGAGGCTATCTTGTATGAGTTTATTTTATTATCATTGGGATATCATGTTTATTAGATTGTTTTTAGACAATCTGCTCCATATCTTTTTTATCAGTTCCAATCAGATCTTCATAACAATATTCGTCCTTCTCATGAACCAAATTCACCGGATGGCTCAGTTGATTATGAAGAGGAAACCTCAAATGAAGAGTGGACAGATGATGATGAATCCTCAGCACCAGTCATTCAACCCACAGTATCAAATGATTCTCCTATGATCACCATGCCTACAATTTCACACCATTCAGGTCCCACTCCAACTACTTCCTTTAAAATGATCAATATACTTCTTGATGTCACAAGACTCCAAGAGGAAGCTGTGGCATTAAATGCTGGTCGGCCAATCATAGGTACACCAATGGACTCCAATACTCTCATCCAGCTGCTTCAAGATCGAGTCAACCTTGACAATCAGGTCACAACATTCATGGAGCTCTCACCAGAATCAAATAATAATATGACACTTAATGATGAAGCTATGTTGATCATGGAGCAGATTGTTGGCTCAGTTAATATACTCCCTTCTCTTGTGGTTGAAGCTGAAAAGCTGCATTTCCTTCAAAGAGCTATTCAATGGCAAATGTGCCGGTCTTACCTTCTATTTTTCCAATGGTATCAGGAATCAGGACCAGGTTTGGCAAGACAGATGGCCAGCAGCCATAAGCTCATGGAAATAAAGTCCAACTACCCATCATTTTCAAACTGTGTTGACCACATAGTCCAGTATGTCCAATGTGTTCGTGCTCGACAAAAACAAACCAGCATCCATGGGAAAAAAAGACGCAAAACCCCAGCAAAGACTATGGATTTACCTGCAGCAGATGCTGAGCTGAATGAAGAGTTTGCAAGGCTGTGCTATATACCTCTGGATTTCATTGACACCCATATGAAGTCTGATTCCAATGACTTTATAATTATGCCCATTATTGATCAGATGATTAACGATCATGATGAAGCACTTTATGCCGTAGTCTCTGAAGTTCTTTTTGAACTTTGGTGCAATGCTCTCCTTGTCCCCTCACTGGACAGAGCCGATACTCTATTTAATACCATCCGACGTCGCAAAGACCCTAAGGAACTGAAAAAAACTCACAACAAGAACATTATTGATCGCTCCATTGTTCGAGGTGGCACAATCATGGCTTTGATTGATACTGTTGGGGAGAATGTGTTGGCATCTGATGGAATTAGGGAATTTTTGTCCAGTCCAGCTAGAATGTTTGAAAAGAAGTTGCAAAAAGATGATGCATTTGCCAATGCACTCACTCGTAATTACAAAAGCATCATGAAACCTCTGGTTGCTCATATCAAATTCTTACTTGATGCTGAACCTAAAATAGTGGAGTGGTGTGATTACATTGGACATTTGATTAGCAGTGCTCTTGCAGATCTTGGAGAAAAGACTGTATCTATTCTGCCTGGTAGTGGTTCAACAGTTTTCAGGTCATACAAGAAAAAACACAGTCTACGGTCCCCTCTTGCCCCCATTCCACCTGTTAGGAGAGTAGAGGACATCTTGTCCTCTAATAAAGCACCTCATTTTGGTGCTCTTGGATTAATTTGTCGAGAAGCTTTATCCTTCCATCGTGAACAGGGAATACAAGACCTTCACCTCCATCGTATTCTTCTGGGCCAAACTAAACCAAAATATGAACAGATCCATCCACTCAGCCAGTCCTATCCTTTTCGCCATACTAGTCTATATGCAACCCTGTTTGCAAAGCACTTACCAGCCAAACAGCTCACTGGACCTCTAGGACTGGCCAATGCATTGGTGTTCATGGTCAGTTCTCAATGTGAAGATACCATTCCTTTCCTGGATTCTTGTACTTTCTGGTCTGCATCATTGGATGAATGCATCAATAAGTTTGACTACATAATCAAAAAAAACTCTCATTTCTACACCGATCTCCACCACAATCCTCTGGCTCCACCCGTATCTTCTTCCTTTAAAAGGCCCAAAATTATTTCAGGCAAGGGAAAAAAGAAGAAAACTGGCTTTTGTGCTTTGGACAGACGCGAGCAAGCTTCAAGAGGTTATATTCATGTTGACTCACCAACAATCTGGGGACAGCCTAGTAGTCAGCTTGGTCTGTTTCCTGATATACCTTGTAGAGATAACCTTGTGAAGCGGTTTACACCACTCTTCAGTAATAGTTTTCAACAGAAGTGGGCCAACTTGATTGGACCACTTTTTAACAAAGATCCAACTTCTTTTACTGGGGAGATACCAACATGGCAGGAGATGCATCAGTTTATCCTGAAGCTCAATGTATCTGGACTAGGATCAACAAATCATTCATCTCTTACTGCATTTCAGCTCACCAACAACTTTGTTTTTGCTGGTCTTTGTTCACCACCAACAATGGACGATATAACAACCTGGATATGGAAGATGAAAACAGCTGGTGCATATCGTGGCCTTCAAGAACTTGGATTCGATGTTACATCTCTTGATCGCACCCACAAAGCTTTCAATTGTGTCTTCCAACACTTTGATGATAACTTGGCAGAGTCTGACCGGTCTTCCATGGGATTCAGTCTGGGATATGGTGTTCTTTTTGTAGAGCATATTCTTTGCAAGATTGTTCGGTGGCAAAATCGATTGATTTTCAACTGTGGAAAAAAGGCTAATTTGATCGAGCTTGGAGATGCAGCAGCTGAAGCACAAGTTTCATGGAGTAAGGGAGCTAATTTGGATGATGCATCATTGTTTCCAATTCCTCTTGTAATGGAACAAGATTGCCTTAAACAGCTTTTAATTGACGGTTAGCAGTTTATTTTATTTTTATTTTCTATTACTTACATAGTTGTTTTTATTATCAGCACAATTTCAATAAAAAGTATTTTGTTTTCTATATACTTCATGTTTTCATATATGAAAGTTGCGTCTTTAACAAACAAGTTGAACTTGTCTTCACAAGCAGACAATAATGTGGTATATTGGGGTATCAAATAACCCTACTGATTCTGAATATTACAAGTAAAAAATATCATCGAAGCCGACTATTTGCTAAGTCCTAATCCTCCTTGGCTAGAACGATGACCCACTGAATATTTAAAGAGAGCTGCTTGGTCAGGTTGTCCTTGGGGATCCAGCTGTTCGCCGTGTAGCCAACTAGACAAATCTTCCCCACCAAGTCATCCTCCCACAACTTCAAGTCGGCTGAAAGTTGATGGAGCTTGGTAAAATTTACCGTCCCATTTGTGCCGTCATATATGGGAACTGGCGAATTCTTAAGATCACCGCAAACTCTAACCAATTGACTTGTACTCACCCTGATCTTCAAAGTTCAGGGCACCTTTAACCGCCATACTATTGGAAGAGAGTGCTTTCACAGGAGACAAATTCGCAAGGGACTTCTTCCTAGCCAGCAGTTTTGCGATATTACTTCCTGCAGTTCCAGCTGAAAAACATCAGTTTAAAATAAGTTGTAATATGCATATGATATGACAAGAGATACTTACCCTCATCCTTATCTCTTTGTTTAGCACGAGTGCTAATCATGATCGAACCCTCCAGTATTTGAGCCCTCAGCTCAGGAACCTTGAATACCATGCAGAAAAAGGCGCAAAACCTCTCCCACTCTTGAGTGCACATCAGTCCACCAATCTGCCGGAAAATTCCAACAGGTTCGGACGTCAAGTTAGAACTGGTCACAAGCAAAACAGAGGTAAAAACAAGATAGGGATTGAAGCCATGTGAGCCAGCCTGGCTCGCATATTCAACAGATCGTGCGCTTTCAGATACTGGGTTACTCTTAACAAGAGTCGGGGATGCTCTTGAAGGATTCATGAACACCCCAGACCTGGTAAAGGTGATCGCCTCCACAAGAAGTCTAAGTACACAATTAATAGTTTGAACGACAGCTCATGATATAAGCGAAGGAGAGACATACCTCATGTTTGCAGAGGGAAAGATTTTCGGAACATTGCTAAGCAAAAACGGCTCTATAGGATCAATCCCAGCATTGGCTGTGACCAGAGTCCCTTTTCTGATCGGAGGACAGTCATCAATCAAAATTACTATCAAAAAACCAATACTCACCGAAGAGCCGGGAGGTTCTTGTATGTGTCCACCAACATGGAATCCATCAGTTCTCGGACAAGAACTTCACATTTGACCGGACCATCACTGGACTTGATGAAAATTTTGCTACCGGATTATGATGTAGTGTGGATAAAGTAATGAAACATGTAAGCACCTACGATTCAGGAAAGTCCTCCAAATATACCATCTCTTCTTTAGGTTTCTTGGATGTCGATGAACTGGTATAATAGTATAAGCCAAATTAGGGCGGTCAAAAACTAAAGGCTGGCCTCCTACCGAAAAACATCCTCTTCAGGAGAATCAACCCTGGTGTGGGTGACCTGTTTGGATGACGCCTTTTGATAAGATCCTTTTTGAGCTGATGCCTTTTGAGGAGATCTATAGTCAAATCAACATATCAGAGAGATAATCAAGGTAGGCTAAACTAATAAATACTTGGATTCATGCTTTGACGGACTGTTACAATATCAGAAAGGACAATCAACAGAAACAAGAAATTAACTTACATTGTCACCTCTTGTTCAGACAACTCCGGGGATGATGCAACGCGGGCTTTCTTTGAGGAGCGAGGGGCACTCCTGGCAGTCAAAGTCCTTATATTGAACAGATCAAACTGAATTGGCTAAATAACGAAAATCTTTACACACCTTTTGCCTGGCTTCCCTGTCTTAGGCTTTGGTGAAGGCGTCACCTCATCTCTAATGAAATAAATAAATGAACCCAGTCAAGTAACGTAGAAAGCTGTACTCACTCAGTGGCCTCTTCCTCATCATCACTGCTGGAGATTGGTCAGATGCAATACCATTTCAGCAACCAATGCGTACATCTCCTCAACATCACTGTAAACATACAAAGGCTTGCCCGTCCGACCACTTTTTCGGCTTTGCCTGCCAACCCAGCATGATAGTAAATAAATTAACACAGAAGAACAGAGAGAAATGTTACCGTGCGGTGGGAGAGGACTCAATGCTGGAATACTTCTTCGGTGGCATGTAGATAGAGAGAGGACAATGAGACACGGAGACTTTCCTTTGAAACAGGACTTCGATATTAAATTTTAACGGCACAAAACAGGAACACAGCCCTGTAATATGTTTTAAAATCAAATTTTCCACCCATTCGGCTCAATGCCTTGTGGTGTCTCTCTGTAGTTCTCTGATGTCTTTGAAAATACCAGATGCAGAAAATAATCTGTACTTATAAGGATACATACTTGTTCAACAACCTTCTGATATATTTTAAAAAAGAAATTTCCATCACTTCCTGTGCCTCATGGTGCCTTGTGGTGCCTCTCTATAGCTTTGAAAATACCAAATGCAGAAAATAACTTGTTCAACAGCCGGTACTTTCTTGATCAAAAAAATTCACAGCTGGCTAGAACATATGGGTGCCTTACGACAGGGTCCAATACATCGGATTCAAGATAAAAGGTCCAATATAATACAGACTCATTTTGATTTATGCAATATCATTGACAAAGTTCCACCAACAGTCATGATGTGTATTTTCCGAAAGCAACCATGTCATTTTGGAAAGTACCCCTGAAAAGCACCAGCCCATCCAGCTCAGCATAACTAAATATAGTTTAAAATTCCAAGAATTTTTATTAAAAATAGGAAAGCACCGGGTATAGTTTACCGTATTCCTCAGTGGTTCCACCTGAACTCAACCGACGGTCATGAATCAATTCTACAACTACAAAGCAGCCGGTGAGAGGGAACTGTTGTTGTCAGCTATATTTGTTAAGTTCTTCAATGACAGCTGAATCTGTTGAGTCCTTTTCAACCTCGGCATATGAAGGAAAACACCACCAGAGGTATTTGAGTGCGTTTAACAAGGCATGTGTTCTTTCCCATATGGCCGATGAAGTATTGAAAAATATACTAGGAGAATGGCTTACACTTGAAAGCCAAGATCCAGTATAATCAAGCCATGGCACAATACGAACTCGTACAGGAATTAGATGGAAAGGAGATGGAGGAAATTATACTTCGGCTTACTGGAATCATAGCTGAATGTGACTTACCCCCAGTCAGCCGACTTCCAAGGTGAGCACTACCAGGCTATATCAAGATTCTGGAAACTTAACTCTCATATCGTTGATAGTTCTGAAGCTAGGATCAAATTTTTGCGACAACATGTCACTTTGACAGGGCTGAATTCACCTCAATTCGACTTGGCTATCGAGAATATTCAATCCATCCATGCCACGTTTGCCAAGGGTATTAGTCCCTTCAAACTTCAGCCTTGGACACCCGGTACATTTTCTGGATATATGACTGTTGAAGCACACAAGAGATACTTTACAAGTGCGAAACTTGCTACTCACTCTGATATTGTCCCCTTCAGTCCTCTTGTTGATCCCCATGGTGTTTTGGCATCTGTGGATCAAAGTCGATACTTTCACACCACCGCCGATGATGTCGGATATTTTTCCAGGCTTGTAACCACGGACAAAAAATACAAGTGAGTACACAACTTTTTCTGCAATGCAAACTCACGGAAACATGTAGGTACGAACATACAACACCAACTAGCTTTGTTCCTGGTGTAGTCGTGGACCTTCGACTCTCATTTCGTGCATTTTGCCCCAAGGAAGATAAGATTTTCAAGCTTGGTTTAGTACTTCAGTCAATGGCTCTCATTGACGACAAATTCGCGGAGGTGTGTGGACTATTCTTGTTATAGTTTCTTGTTATAACTTGTTTTATGAAGGAGGCTTCAAAGGCGCTCTTGAAAACACAACGTCTTCAAGTCAAAGTATCTTCAAAAATTCGGAAAAGAGGCGTAGCATTTACTGATGATGAGGACGAGGCTGACAAGGCCTCCAATGTGGACTAAATTTTGAAGCTCATGGTCATGTAACTTTCATATAAACTGGTCGGTTTTTGTTTTAATCAATATGATATTCTGAGGTTGCACTGGTTTTTTTTTCTTGTCCACTTTCTCACCGAAATATTTGAGAACACGCAACAAAGACGATACATTCTTCTAATTATTACTTATATCAAGTAATCTCACACATTGCTGCAATTAAGAGGGGTTTATGGGGGTGGTTGAAAACAGGATGAGAAGGGCACTCTGGTAGTTGAAAAAATGGGTTTGGTGTTCCGTGAGCAGAAAGCCAGAAAGTGAGGGCCTCAGACTCACTGACCACTTGTTTGGAACCCAAATGAGGTGTGGGGGGCATACATGGGCTGGGGGTGGTCAAAAACCGGCAGGGTGGGGTGGCCTGATGGTTGAAAAAAAGGAGGGGTGGGTAGATGGTGGGAGTGTGAGGTCCTGAGACCCCCCAACCCCACATTTTCAATGTGGATGGGGAGGGGATGGAAACATCAATACTAGACTAACAAAATGACACTAGACACTTACTTTATCCTGTACACCAACCCCCGACGATCTTGCTGATGAGCAAGAGTCTGTGACTGACTGTGACAATTTCCTTTTAGGATCAAATTCCGCATCATACAAATTCTTTTTCTCATCCATCAGAGCAGTTTCTGATTTTTTACAATCTCAAAATAAATCCTATATTCCTGAAAATATTTGAGGACAAGATTTCAAAAATCTAGTTTATTCCTGAATTTTTCCAAAAAAAAAGGATTAGAAATGCAGAATTTGGCTCTAGGGTTGATTTCAAACATTAATTAATTAATTAATTAATTAATTAATTAATTACTGACGAACTGCCATAGATCCTGGACTCATAAGAACGAGTCTTCCATAAATGGAAGAACTCGTAACTTGGGGATATGTCGAAGAAACGCGCCGAGTGCAAGGACTTCAAGTGCGCGCAACCAATTGCTGTTGCTGCCATATGCTCTACAACCAGCCAGACTTCGTGAACATAAGTTCAATACTTGAAGATCTTTGCATCGGGCATGGCTTCCAGGTCCTGTTCCTGCCAAAGTTTCACTGTGAACTGAACTTCATTGAGCAGTGCTGGGGGTGGGCAAAAAGCATTTATTGGACTTACCCTGAGTCATCTCACGAAGATCACCTCGAGAGCAATGCCACGATGGCCCTCGAATCGATCCCACTCGTGATGATGCAAAAGTTTGCAAATCGATCGATGCGGTTTATGGATGCCTACAGTTGAGGCTTGAATGGAAGGCAAGCAGCCTGGGCATTGAGGAAATATCGGGGCCACCGTGTGTTGCCTGCAGATATCATGGAGGAGCTGGGAAGAGAGGACGTCGTGTAAAGGTGTGGCTCTGGTGAAGTAATCATATCTCTTATAACTTAGCTCACATTCCACCGATCTTCTTCAAAATTTGGGATCGCACTCTTAACTATTGTCATTATATTTTATAGGGAGCCAATTATTTAATTTCTTCCACTGTTTTTCCGAGAGGTACTTTCCTAATTTGATTGGGAGCGTTATGAAAAGGCATCACATCATGCAACGTCCATTGGTTATGGATGATGCCTACCTTACATTACTTCACAATAGATGCCTACTTATCTTTTTTCACTTACAGTAGTTACTTGTCCCCATAGGTTCTATTTCATGCAATTTCCAGCACTTTTGAAGGAGAAAATGGTTTCTACATTTTACTTAACTCCAAGATGCAACTTGTTCAGTGGCCGAAATCGTCCCTATCTTTTATCAGAGTATTTGAATATTCAGATGATCACGTGACTTGACATTCTTGAACTGGTCACTTTCACTTTCTTATCACCTAACCTTTCCACACCGAGAGCCTAACAATAGCAGCTGATCATGTGTCTCAGCCACTATCTCTAGGCTCTAGTTTGCTTAAATCCCAACACTGGCCATAAATAGTGCTCCAGAGCTTCAATATACTTAGAGTCTTTAGTACTGTAGTTACTAATGTCCTATATATGGTAATAACCCATTCAGGAACGTCAGGTTCGGTCAGGGACAACGGTGCTGGAGGGTGGGTGATTGGAGATTAGATTCTGGAATCAAACCACAAAAGATATTGCCATAGCGCAACTTCGCTGTTGAGAAATCTGAAATGTTATCCAATATTTTGAATAAATCTAATACATAGACCACAGATTGGATATTCTTGTTTTGTATATTCGTTTCTTGGATAAATTCACGTTTTGTGAATTTTGAAAATGAAACACCCAGTTTTGGAGCAAGACTGAGTGAATTTTCTGCCATATGACTAGATACCTCAGAACTGGATTGGATATCAAACTTTGGATAATCATTGTCAACAGAATATCATTTTGGGTGAGTATTGCGAAAACCATCTCCACCTAAATGAAGAAATAACACGAAGATGAGGAGCAGACAAACAGCAAATTTGCTAGAGATCATGGTGGGTGAAAATCAAGGCACAATGAGTGGCATTTGATAAAACAAAGGATAATTCAATTTCAGAAGCGGCAAAGTGCTTACCAATATTAGTCATGTGACAATATGAACGTTCAGATGCTGGGCAGAATCTGACACTCTGACACTAATTTGTTCATGACCTTCATGGCCCTTTTGTAATTGATTGACTAATATTAGTTTTGAATCATTTATATAGAAAACTATTTATTGCGAATTGCTCTCAATGCCCTGGGCAACACCGTCATCGTTCGATAGATGTTTTGACTGGATACCGATTTCAAAAAGAAATATATATGATCTGTGTCAATTACTAAACAATTTGACCACACTGGACTTGTTAACCTAAACTTGCATGTCTTTTCGATAACCATTAAGTTGGTGTTTCTCATGCTCACTCAGCTTCACCTAATTTTGTTGATCACAAGTGTCGAATAATATTGGAGAGTTGCAGCCAAATCAATTGCTTCTTCAACATTCTTGAAGCTAACTGTATCAAGGTGATTTGAGAACTTGTGCCAAGTTGTTGAACAAGCCGTAAATGTTCATTCCAAGTAATGTGTTGCATTGCAAGTCTAGTCGAATATTGTATTTTTTGATACACACACAGAGCTCATTGGAGCCAAGGAACTTGACTTGACTAACTGATTTTAGTTGTCGTGACCATGGAGAAATGGTCCTTTTGAAAAACCCGCATTAGAAAAATCTTCAGCCAAAAGATAAATGATATGAATGTCACCGTTGTCTCTAAACTGTAATCATATTGTTGAAAATTGAGCAAATTTGTCGACCAGGCAAGCACCATAAAGCGACAAGAACATCCATTCGGTCCCAAGCTTCTGCAAGTGAAGAATCAATTCATGCCACCATGGTATAGTTTCTGAAAATTCCAATGGATTATTGTCTAATGCACTGATATGCCAGCTTCAACCGATGAATATTGGTGACCAAAACAAAAAATTCGTGAATATGACATTTGAATATTCAAATGATCACGTGACTTTTTACTTGTGTTGGTCAACACGATATCTATGTGTTGGTGAAATGATTCTTTTTGTGGAGAAGTTCCAGAAGATGCATGCCTGGTCATTGGTTGTTGGAGAGATCGACCCAACATCAATAAGGGGTAACTATGCATTACAAACTCCATAGCAATGACCAAGCAAATAATGCAGAGCTGAGAATCATATCCAAAGGCAATCATGCCATTTGAAGAGTAAACATAGTGCCTAATGTTATATGGTTTAGTGACTGTGGGAATATATTGGACTGTGGGAAAATATTTCCTTTTTCACTCAAAATCCGCGAGTCAGAGTGCTTCAAAAATGACTATCAATTTTGTTTCCCAGAGTTACAAAATAATTCACACAGCTTATAAAAATAAATTCACACGGCTTGTAAAATCAGCGTTAGCGACAACATTTTCGTTGCGGAAAGTGGGTCTATACAACGATTCCCTTAACGGGACTTGTAATATATATTTAGAAGGATCTCAACAAGGATTCGGCTGTCTGTCGTCCAGAGGCTCCCCGAGGAAATCACCTGTTAAAGTAGCAGGACCGTCCAGGACTGGAGCCGTTAAGGGTGCTCTTAATTTCGACGATAATGGTTAGTCCATAAAATTTAAAAATTTGTCAATGTTCGCTCATAGACATATAAAAGTTCCTGTGTATGATGGAAGGACAGGCAACTTCAATATGAATCAACTCCATCTTCTGGGTACAACCATGGAACTTTGGGCCGGTGATTTAACCGGCACAATATCGTTTGTTGGATACACTGCGAATACTTGGGTTGGCAAGAAGCTTTCCACACAATTGTCACTTAACGTGCAATGGGTTGTTGTTCTTGCATTGTGCATGGAGTAGTATCAATTTTTATTCTCTAATTGGCCGAATACTTCATATGACTCTTTTTACATATGCCCTCCTTTACCGGTTCCTCAAACCAGTCCCTCCAATTCTGAATACCCCTCATGTATTTGTTTGTGGCATTTCTTCAATAGCACATCTATATTTGTTACTTCTTACCATTTCTCTTTATCAGCTTACCGTCCTGTAGTGTTTCTGAATACCCCTTGCATACTTAAATGTATGCAGCATTTTCTATATGATCACTAGCCGGTCTATATATTTATCATTGTTTGATTACAAATACATTGTTTGCTCTGAAATTTAAACTCAACAGTTGTGATACGTTTAACCTGTTCATGATTACCATGCCATTCCACTGTGTTCTGTTTCCACTGCTTCTGCTCCTTCTTACTCTCTCTAGTCTGTTGATCAGTTATGTGGGTTTTGAGTGGTTTTTATTAATTTTAATGGTACATATTGACGGTACAATTTACTTGTTTTGCATACAAGACTGGTTCACATGTCCAGTACTCGACTCCACATACAGATAATGTAACCGTTTCAATGAGTATGTACTTAAACAAATATCTTGGGTATCCTTGACTGATATGAATAATCATAAATAGCTGCTAATGTATTATGGAGTACGTTTATTTCTTTACAAGAGTAGTTTGGATGTATCTAACTTATCATTGGAATAACAGGGTTTTCTGGTAGTCTTGTCCATATGGTACAAGGCCAGATATTGAATTATCATTCTGATATATCTCAGAATATGGTGTTTTCTTATCGTTCTGTCTATGCACCGCAGAACTTGAGTTCAAGGACACAAATATCTTTTTATCGTCTTGCTCATGTGTCCCAAGACAGGGTGTTAAAATATTATTCTGATACACCCCAGGATATGGTGTTTTCCTATCCTTCTGTTTATGCACCACAGAACTTGAGTTCCAGGACACAGATACCTTCTGATCGTTTTGCTTATGTGTCCCAAGACAGGGTGTTAAAATATTGTCCTGATACACTCCAGGATATGGTGTTTTCTTATCGTTCTGTTCATTCACCACAGAATATGATCATAAAAACATTTGACAAAAACATTGTGATTTGTCAAATTTTTCATAAAATCCCAACCCTAATATTAGAAACTGAGGAATACTGTTCTCAATTATATTGTAATGGTTTAAATCATTGGATCTCATCAACTAATGCACAACTACCTTTTATTATTGAATTCTGTATACGATGTCTTTTGTTTTTAAATGCATCTATGCATCATTTATTTTTTGTACATGAAATAATTTCCAAAAAATGTCAAAGAATATATTTAAAGTTGATGCAAAACATGTATGCAGCTCATGATTTTGCAGTGTATATTGTAAAGTATTGTGCATTAGTTATATGTAGTATATTGTTTATTTTTGATGTATTTCTTACATATTATTCACCACATTTTGTAGGTTTTCATTTGATTTGTCTTGATACTTTGCAATATAGTTCTGTGTAAATGTAGCTACCATGATATAAATGTAAAGAGAAATGATATTGTTGGTGGTGGATCAAAATTATTTACTTTTAATGAGCTATCTCCTTACTTATCAAACACTATAATGTATACTACTAATGTAAAGTTCAAATTCAGAGAGTATATAAAAAAATCAGAAATCAAACATGATACATTAAACACATTACACTGTTCTATTCCATGGAATGTGCTATTACCACAATTAACAACAGATCAACTAAAGTGCATTACAGCAGCTCATAATATTGTTACCAATGCTAGATCTCGCAGTGCAGATATCCAAATTTCAATCAAGAGTCATATCTGTACAAATTGTACTCAATATTTATCAGTATTTGATGTTATGGATATGGACATTCTCAATACAAAATCAAAAGAATCCAATGCAAGAGCGGTGAAGCAATATCAAAGTAAAAAAAATATAGACTACAAAGCAAGAAATTTACATTCAGTAATGAAATATCAACAAAAAAATAAAGATGAATATAAACTGATTCATGCAAAATCAGATCAAAAGTATAAACACAAAAAGAAAAGTACAGCCCTGTTTCCACCTCCACCTCTCACATCTGCCCTACAACATACAATTATTACTAATGCATGTGAAGATATGTTATCTGATCAAATTGCAGAATCAGGTTGTGCTGTATGTGGTCAGTTGACTCCTATTAGAAATTTGTTAAAACTCTCCAATGCCAACATAAACTTGAAGATATTGATAAATCAAAGAGTAACTCAAGCAGAACGTTTTACTGCTGAAGATCCTATTAAAGATCTGGACGGCCCAGTGTTGATTAAACAGCTACACAATATATGTACAACTTGTCATACATCTTTGGCCAAAAATAAAATACCTTTGTTATCATTAGCAAATGGAAAATGGTTGGGGGATATTCCAGTACAGTTAACAGATTTATCATTTGCAGAACAGTTGCTGGTTGCAAGAGTGCGACACAATCGTTGTATTGTTAGAGTATCTTCAGGAATGCATAAAATGAGAGCAAATGCAATTACTTTTGCTAATCCTATTCCTAAAGTATATGATATTCTACCTCCACCCATTGAAGACCTGGATGAAGTGTTAGCATTTATTTATACAGGACCATGTAAGCCTA
Organism: Hygrocybe coccinea; assembly: GCA_963555575.2. Taxonomy (NCBI): domain Eukaryota; kingdom Fungi; phylum Basidiomycota; class Agaricomycetes; order Agaricales; family Hygrophoraceae; genus Hygrocybe; species Hygrocybe coccinea. The sequence goes on from OY741997.1 coordinate 2,463,254, forward strand.
CTAAATCAGACTTTGAGAGAACACCTCTTCTTGTAAGAAGAAACAAAGTTAAAGCAGCATTGGAATGGTTGAAGTTAAACCATTGTGATTACTATGACTTGGAGATTTCACAAAGAAATCTTGATCAGTATCCAGAAAATGGCCCTCCAGTTGTGGTAGATTATCATCAATCATTTACAAACAAAAACCCAGAGTCAACAGCTGTTAACGACATTGAAGAAGAAGAAGGTGTTGAATCAGGAAAATGTCCATTTGTGATTCATGGGCTGACCGGTGAAGAATATTCCAACAAGAGTGCCAAAGCTCTCAAAGCTGTTGCAATAAAACATTTAACTTCAAATCAAAAGATTCTGGCTGTTGGTCATGCAGCTTATCCTGAATCCATCTACAGCAATCCACAGTTATTTCCTCAAATGATGCCCTGGCTGTTTCCATATGGTCTTGGTGGAATAGGCAATGCCTATCAACAGGGAGAACTATCAGATATTAGACACAAAAGACATTTGCTTATGTATTATGACAAAAGATTTCAAAAAGATCCATATTTTCCATTGATTGCATTCAATCATGAACAGATAAAACAATGCACTACAGCAGGATATTTATTGGCAGAAAAGTCAAAATTTCAAGAAATTTCTAACAGGTTGTTGGATGTTGACATTCATATATTGGCTGATATTTCCAAAAGAATGGAAAATGGTGATAAAGTAACACCAGAAACAGATGAGGAAAAACTGTGTTTCAAACTTATTAATGACATTGATCATGTTGGAGGTGGTGTAAAGGGATCTGTCACCAGCAAAAAATATATGCGCAATTACGAGTCCCGTTAAGGGAATCGTTGTATAGACCCACTTTCCGCAACAAAAATGTTGTCGCTAACGCTGATTTTACAAGCCGTGTGAATTTATTTTTATAAGCTGTGTGAATTATTTTGTAACTCTGGGAAACAAAATTGATAGTCATTTTTGAAGCACTCTGACTCGCGGATTTTGAGTGAAAAAGGAAATATTTTCCCACAGTCCAATATATTCCCACAGTCACTAAACCATATAACATTAGGCACTATGTTTACTCTTCAAATGGCATGATTGCCTTTGGATATGATTCTCAGCTCTGCATTATTTGCTTGGTCATTGCTATGGAGTTTGTAATGCATAGTTACCCCTTATTGATGTTGGGTCGATCTCTCCAACAACCAATGACCAGGCATGCATCTTCTGGAACTTCTCCACAAAAAGAATCATTTCACCAACACATAGATATCGTGTTGACCAACACAAGTAAAAAGTCACGTGATCATTTGAATATTCAAATGTCATATTCACGAATTTTTTGTTTTGGTCACCAATATTCATCGGTTGAAGCTGGCATATCAGTGCATTAGACAATAATCCATTGGAATTTTCAGAAACTATACCATGGTGGCATGAATTGATTCTTCACTTGCAGAAGCTTGGGACCGAATGGATGTTCTTGTCGCTTTATGGTGCTTGCCTGGTCGACAAATTTGCTCAATTTTCAACAATATGATTACAGTTTAGAGACAACGGTGACATTCATATCATTTATCTTTTGGCTGAAGATTTTTCTAATGCGGGTTTTTCAAAAGGACCATTTCTCCATGGTCACGACAACTAAAATCAGTTAGTCAAGTCAAGTTCCTTGGCTCCAATGAGCTCTGTGTGTGTATCAAAAAATACAATATTCGACTAGACTTGCAATGCAACACATTACTTGGAATGAACATTTACGGCTTGTTCAACAACTTGGCACAAGTTCTCAAATCACCTTGATACAGTTAGCTTCAAGAATGTTGAAGAAGCAATTGATTTGGCTGCAACTCTCCAATATTATTCGACACTTGTGATCAACAAAATTAGGTGAAGCTGAGTGAGCATGAGAAACACCAACTTAATGGTTATCGAAAAGACATGCAAGTTTAGGTTAACAAGTCCAGTGTGGTCAAATTGTTTAGTAATTGACACAGATCATATATATTTCTTTTTGAAATCGGTATCCAGTCAAAACATCTATCGAACGATGACGGTGTTGCCCAGGGCATTGAGAGCAATTCGCAATAAATAGTTTTCTATATAAATGATTCAAAACTAATATTAGTCAATCAATTACAAAAGGGCCATGAAGGTCATGAACAAATTAGTGTCAGAGTGTCAGATTCTGCCCAGCATCTGAACGTTCATATTGTCACATGACTAATATTGGTAAGCACTTTGCCGCTTCTGAAATTGAATTATCCTTTGTTTTATCAAATGCCACTCATTGTGCCTTGATTTTCACCCACCATGATCTCTAGCAAATTTGCTGTTTGTCTGCTCCTCATCTTCGTGTTATTTCTTCATTTAGGTGGAGATGGTTTTCGCAATACTCACCCAAAATGATATTCTGTTGACAATGATTATCCAAAGTTTGATATCCAATCCAGTTCTGAGGTATCTAGTCATATGGCAGAAAATTCACTCAGTCTTGCTCCAAAACTGGGTGTTTCATTTTCAAAATTCACAAAACGTGAATTTATCCAAGAAACGAATATACAAAACAAGAATATCCAATCTGTGGTCTATGTATTAGATTTATTCAAAATATTGGATAACATTTCAGATTTCTCAACAGCGAAGTTGCGCTATGGCAATATCTTTTGTGGTTTGATTCCAGAATCTAATCTCCAATCACCCACCCTCCAGCACCGTTGTCCCTGACCGAACCTGACGTTCCTGAATGGGTTATTACCATATATAGGACATTAGTAACTACAGTACTAAAGACTCTAAGTATATTGAAGCTCTGGAGCACTATTTATGGCCAGTGTTGGGATTTAAGCAAACTAGAGCCTAGAGATAGTGGCTGAGACACATGATCAGCTGCTATTGTTAGGCTCTCGGTGTGGAAAGGTTAGGTGATAAGAAAGTGAAAGTGACCAGTTCAAGAATGTCAAGTCACGTGATCATCTGAATATTCAAATACTCTGATAAAAGATAGGGACGATTTCGGCCACTGAACAAGTTGCATCTTGGAGTTAAGTAAAATGTAGAAACCATTTTCTCCTTCAAAAGTGCTGGAAATTGCATGAAATAGAACCTATGGGGACAAGTAACTACTGTAAGTGAAAAAAGATAAGTAGGCATCTATTGTGAAGTAATGTAAGGTAGGCATCATCCATAACCAATGGACGTTGCATGATGTGATGCCTTTTCATAACGCTCCCAATCAAATTAGGAAAGTACCTCTCGGAAAAACAGTGGAAGAAATTAAATAATTGGCTCCCTATAAAATATAATGACAATAGTTAAGAGTGCGATCCCAAATTTTGAAGAAGATCGGTGGAATGTGAGCTAAGTTATAAGAGATATGATTACTTCACCAGAGCCACACCTTTACACGACGTCCTCTCTTCCCAGCTCCTCCATGATATCTGCAGGCAACACACGGTGGCCCCGATATTTCCTCAATGCCCAGGCTGCTTGCCTTCCATTCAAGCCTCAACTGTAGGCATCCATAAACCGCATCGATCGATTTGCAAACTTTTGCATCATCACGAGTGGGATCGATTCGAGGGCCATCGTGGCATTGCTCTCGAGGTGATCTTCGTGAGATGACTCAGGGTAAGTCCAATAAATGCTTTTTGCCCACCCCCAGCACTGCTCAATGAAGTTCAGTTCACAGTGAAACTTTGGCAGGAACAGGACCTGGAAGCCATGCCCGATGCAAAGATCTTCAAGTATTGAACTTATGTTCACGAAGTCTGGCTGGTTGTAGAGCATATGGCAGCAACAGCAATTGGTTGCGCGCACTTGAAGTCCTTGCACTCGGCGCGTTTCTTCGACATATCCCCAAGTCCTCTTTCTTCCAGGATAACAGCCATTCCCTTAAATACACCAGCCTGAGGGTGTCCCGGTGGAAAGTAGAGGCATTGAGGCTCGCCATTTGCAAGATGAGCATCCCACATCCTTATCTTTATCTTTTCATGGGTGCCGTTTGGTTTACAGATCGGTTTTCCTGTCACCAGGTCACACTTTGTCACCTCTATCCCCCAGTTCGACCCCTCCTTCAGGATATTCTTCAGCATTCAGCAAGCCAACAGGGAACCATCTTGTCTTTTCAAGTGAGTTGTTGCATTGTCATATACAAATACATGGTCGTATTGAGGATAGAACTCCTGCAATATCCCCATAGCTGCCTGGACTTGTTCTTGTATATCTTCATTTGTAAAGTATCCATCACGATTTTTACCTGGCTTGAACAAACGGCGCGCAGATTGTTTCCCATCTGGAGACCGGAGCCAACCGAAGTCTTGCAAGACATAGTCGGCGATCATCAGTGACGCTCCTTCTCCCTTCGCATAAGGTTTCGCTGGTGCGTCCTTGTGATACCACCCCCTTTTCCGCCGGTCATGTGCATAGAAAATCGACTCATCATGGAACCAGGTGATGACTTGGCGTGCATCATCACGAGGCGGTATCTCCATCAAGTTTTGATCCCATCTAGACATCCTCTCATGGATCTGTCACCAACACGGCAGGAACACATTTTGTCGATAAAACACCACATCCACCTGTTCATGGCCATCGGTATATTGTCCCTTCGGTGTCGCCTTGTATTGGTACCCAAGTGCATTGCGATATCAGCATGCTGTCGAATATCTAATATTCTTTTCAATCCTGAATCTCTCCTTGACATCTGGCTGGGCCAAGAATTCCATCAATTTCTTAGCAGATATTTCGTTTTCTATTGAAAGGAGGTATATGCTAATCTCATTGCATAGGTTTTCGTCAACAAGTAGAGACTCATTCCAGTCGCCATATGGATTGACCGGCAAGACAGAGCTCTCCAAGGCGGTTGGCGCAGTTGCACCCCTGCCCCATTCCTATTACAGCTTGGTAGGATGATGCAGCCCAGCTATTGTAAGGCTTTGAACCTCGGTCTGTGTACATGCGCAATGTTGACAACATTCCCTCCAGCTGTGCTCATCTCCAAAGATCTAGATCCGGGTCCTTATATCTGGCCCCAGTCTTCCACTTTGGACAGACGATTGACCGAAGGTCTTGGAGAGCCACCATCGTGTCATGCTGTGTAGGTGAGGTGTTTATATGTCCTGTTTGTGTTCTAAGCTTATCCTGAGGTTCAAAAGGGGTATAGTCGTATCCTTTCGGTGGTCCTGGTGCTGGCAATGGTCTTGATCTGGCCAAATGTATGTCCATTGTCCCTGAAGCACACTCCCCTTGCTCACACACATCATCACAGTTAATCTCCTCGTGATTTGCAAGACGTTCTGTGATTATTGAGAAGCTTCCAAAGGTAGGTCCCAAATTTGGAACCTCCCCTGCATTGCATTTGCTGACGTTGCACTTGAAGGTTGAATGCATGGTTTCTAGAGTAGGGGAATTAAGGGGGGGGGGAGTAGGGGCTTCCTGGAATGTATTTTTTGGTTAAATGGATGTGATTGTGGATGGCTGCATACATTCTCCTTGTCTGAATCATCAACCCTTTTCAGCCTCTTTTCACGAAGATTTGCAATAGAAGATCGTGCTTTCCTTTTTCTTCGTGACATTGTATGTGAATTGATGCAAATATCATCAGGGTGCAACGCGTGTCAAGGTCAGGTGGGGTGAGCACAGCTCATTTGAGTTATAACTCTGACAATTGGTTACTTTTTTAAAATTAAAATAGGTATTGATGCGAATTATGTATATATCTAAAAGTTATAGGAGAGCTTTTCTCCGAAATTGATGTCAATCTGTCACAAAGCACATTTATTAGTCGATTTGAGCGCGCTCCTGCCTATTTGGACGGTGTCACACTTTTTCACATGACGTCCATTGGTTATGGATGATGCCTACCTTACTTCAATTGAAATGTGGAAGCTGGGGTGCAACCACCTCCACCCATGCATTTACCTCAATCATGACACAGGGGTGGATGGGAACCACACTGGTGCAACAACCACAGGATGCATGACTTAGATGTACCGCAACGTCTATGTCAGATGGGACAGCTCAATAATGAAACCAGGATGGGTGGGAACCACCTGCACCCACGCAACCACCACAAGATGCATGACATAGATGCACCGCAGCATCTAGATCAAATGGGACAGCTCACTAACAACACAAGGGCGGGTGGGAACCACCTCCACCCACGCAACCACCGCAGGTTGCATGACATAGATGCACCACAGCATCTGGATCAAATGGGACAGCCCAATAATGAAACCTGGGCGGGTGGGAACCACCTCCACCCATGCAACCACCGCAGGTTGCATGACATAGATGCACTGCAGCATCTGGATCAAATGGGACAGCTCACTAATGACATGAGGGCGGGTGGGAACCACCTCCACCCATGCAACCACCGCAGGTTGTATGACATAGATGCACCGCAGCATCTAGATCAAATGGGACAGCTCACTAACAACACAAGGGCGGGTGGGAACCACCTCCACCCACGCAACCACCGCAGGATGCATGACATGGATCCACACCAGCATACACATCTAATAGAAAACCTCGATTATTTCAAGAAAACAACCATTCCAGAAATCTGAAATAACTCACACTTCTTTGTGAAAAATGCAAAATTTGTATGACTGGGGTTGTCAATAACCACATGGAGCTCCCCCTTTACTCCATTGGAGCAATAGCTCCCACGAAATCTGCAGGACTGAACCATTTGATCCAGTATATCTCAAGCCAGGGTGAAAATGATCTAAAATCCCGAAAACTCACATATTGCATCAAGAACATGTCCAAATGTCTCGCTTAATAGGACAAAAGCAAGGAGGCGGTCGGGGGCGTCGAAATGGTGCTATATCTGTCAATATCCAAGCACAGGTTCTCAAGATATCACCAAAATGCTGTCAAAATGGACTCCCACAGTAAATCAATCATAACTCAAGATCTACTGCATAGAATTGGACGAACCAGGAGTGAAAATGATAGCCCTTTCAATTCCGCACCTGGCCGTCCTTGTTTCGAGGATGCGGAGTTTAAATCGAGCGAGATCGAACGTCCTAAAAAGGAAAGAGCTTCGCCCTACACCAGCTACATCAGTGAGAGCAGTTCTGCATGTTTGAACACTTAGAATAAGTGGGAATGAGACCTCAATACATCCCATAGAGAGTATACAGTGTCTGGGATACCCAAAACACTGGTACAGCCAAGACCAGATACAGGCAAAAAGAACCATAGCTCATAGTCTGTTGAATTCAAGCATGGCTTGGGCTCATAAAACTGGAATAGAAACAACAGTCAATACCATTAATGTAAAAGACACAGGAACTATGTTACTTACTCAGAATGAAGACAACAGTGAAAGCTAGAGATTGTTGACTCTGATTGCAGGCCATGTCCGCTTTTGGAACAAATAAGTGTAAACAAATTAGTAAGCAACTCCGAAATTGTTTTAGAAGCTCATCGCAACTTAACATGAGGAGGAAGAGTCTTTATAATTGAATGGGATACCTCATACCACTCAATGCCACACTTCTTTAGGTTTTCTCTAAGTACTTTTCATGCAGTTGGGTAGTTTGTGATTTGAGAGTGGAGATTTGAATATGAAATATGAGGGCAAAAGGTTCAGTGTGACTCAATAAAAGGCATTGTACCATTTCTAGTGAGATTCTTATCTTCCATTGGATTTCTCTTAACTGGTCTTCACACAGATTTATGAGTCATGATCTAGAGGTCAGAACTTAACATAAAAAATTTTCAAAAGAAAAGAAAGTCAGTACAACTTAATGGAAAATGTCATACCATTTTTGACACTATTCTTAATTAGTCCCTCCTAACTGATCCTTATGTGTATTGGTTGTTCAATTTTGGGAAGTAGTAAGAAACATTGAACCAGTTTTGAGATAATACTAACAATTTAGTGGATCTCCCCTAACTGCTCTTTGTATGATTTGGCTGACTCATCCAGAGAATAAACATCTAGTGTGTGGAGGCTGGAAAGGAGTATGTGACTAGCTGTGACAATTTCCTTTTCAGATCAAATTTACACCATACAAATTCATTTTCTGCTCTATCTGAATAGTTTGTAATTTTTTGAAAGCTCAGAATAAATCCTACATTTATGAAAATATTTGAGAACACTTGGTTAGTTAAGCAATGAATATACTACATATTAATAATTACTAGTCAGACATTCAAGAAAAAGATTTGTGGTGGTCATGCTCTTTTGAATACACTGTTTACAATATTATATATCACAAACAATAATAATAATAGGTTTATAATAATGAATCCTTATATATGTAAAATTGGAGTAGGGGACGAGTAACCTGCCATGCAAAGCAATGGCCCACACCCCACTAGTGAAATTTGGTCTCTAATTTCATTCGTTGGTGCACCATCTTGGTTTATTACATTTGCTCCTGCTGACAACAAGCACCCAATATCATTATATTTTGCAGACACTAAAGAAACATTTAATCCTGTTCTAAGAGATTACACTGAAAGATATCGGTTAATTGCTCATAATCCAGTGGCTGGTGCAAAACTTTTTCATTTTATGACACAATTATTCATCAAGCATATACTTGGTGTTGGAGAAAGTCATCCAGGAATCTATGGCAACACAGAAGCCTATTATGGAACATTTGAACAACAAGGACGGTTGACATTGCATATGCATATGCTCTTGTGGCTTAAAGGGGTATTATCACCACAACAAATCAGAGACAGAATAATGGATCCAACCTCTGATTTTCAACAAAGATTGGTGGAGTACCTTGAGAGTGTTTACATTGGAGAGTTTATCACTGGATCCATGGCTGATGTCAAAGCCAAAGCTGAAGAAAATAGTCATGATGATGATTACAAAGACCCAACTCAGACATTACCAGAAGCACCTCCACCCATGTGTAATAAGCTGGATCATGTTTGTAATGATCACTGTTCCAATAAATCACGACTTCATGCTTGGTGGAATAAATTTTCAAGTACAGTTGATGATTTGATTATGCGGTCCAATATACATAACTGTGGTAGAAATATATCAATTGGTGAAAAGGCTAACAAAAAAGATAGACCAACATGCATGAATAGGCATGGAAAATGCAAAGCTAGATTTCCAAGACAAACCTTTGAACAGACTCAAGTTGATCCTAAATCACGAGCTTTGAACATGAAAAAAGGTGAAGCTTGGATCAATACATTGACACCATGCATTACATATCTACTTCGATGCAACTCAGATGTAACAAGTCTTCTTTCAGGTACTGCCATCAAGGCTATAGTGGCATACGTGACTGATTATGTTACGAAACCTGGTCTGAAAACATATAGTATCTTTGACTCCATCAGAAGTGTTTTCACTAAAAATTCTGAAATGCTGGGTGGATCTATGAAACAAAAAGACAAAGCTAGATGTTTGATAATACAGATAATCAATTCATTGACATCAAAAATGGAAATAGGTGGTCCAATGGCATCTTTGTATCTGTTAGGTAATCCAGATCACTATACAAGCCACAAGTTTGTAACAGTATACTGGAAAAGTTATGTGAGAGAAACAATGAATGTGTTTAAATCTGACAAGGATTCTGCTGAAAACAGTGAAACAGACAAGGTTCTCTTGCAAAAAAACCAAAATCAATATGTTGGCTTTTCTGCAGTTCATGATTACATTTATAGACCTGATATTTATAATGTTACATGTTTATATGAACGGATACAAAAGGCAAGACGAGTAAAAATACCTACTCCAACACAGAAAACCAATCCTGTTCAAACCAGTGATGATGAGCTGGACTTGATTGATTCAGCCTCAACAAATGAACAATACAAAGCAACAGCTGAATATGATTTCATTTTACCAGACAACATCGATGAAATTATAGATGATGAGCTCAATCTAAGAAATAATGAATACAGAGTTGACAGTTGCCATGAAAATAGTGATGACAGTAGCAGTTATGATAGCAATACTGATTCAAGTGAGTCTATTATTGCGGATGAAGATGGAAATGATATTTCTGAAGAGAAAAGTGATAATACTAGCAATGTTGATGGAATCTCAGATTCAATTGGTTCTGAAGACACAGATGATAAACATGCTGATAAATATTTTTTGTCAGCTCATCCATTACATGGATCACATTGGATAGAATATCATCCATCATATAAAAAAGTTGTACCTAACTTTGTAGGAGGTTCCCTTCCAAGAAGAGATCAAGGAGACAGAGAGTACTACTGTGCCACTATGTTGACATTATTCAAGCCCTGGAGAACAGGTCATAACCTCAAAGATGACAATCAATCATGGGATGAAGCATTCATAGATTACAAATTCACACCAAGTCAAATGCAAATAATAGATCACTTTAACATTAGATATGAATGCAATGATGCTCGAGATGATTATTCAGCTCAGCTGAAACAGAATGATGGTACAACTGGCATATTTCATTCTTGGATGACATCAGATGAAATAAATGACATGGATGAAAATGAGATTGGCTCTGGTGATGATTTTGGTGATGATGAAGGCATTGACAATGAGGATTATGGATTAAATAAATACTCCACCCTTGGTTCAAAAGGACAATTAATCAAAGCCCAAATGGATGCCACTGAGGATAGTGTAAGAAATGCTGGCTGGCTAGAGACCAGTCCTGATGGCATTAATACAATTGATACCACTCCACTCACACCTGAAATTGTACAGCCTGGTGGTAAATGGAAAACAGCTGTTCAAGATAAAAGACAAGAAATCATTGCTGATTGAAATGCACGTGTTGCTGATGCTGAACATACTAAAACAACTCATGCTTCTGGTGTTGTTGAAAATGAAGTCAAAATTGTTGACCAATCATATCTGAGACACAATTTTAAAGCAAAGATGCAAGCAGCTCAGGAATTGATAGATGGCACAGTTGATCTTTTCAAACTAAATACAGAACAACAAAGAGCATTTAGAATTGTTGCCAATCACACCGTGACTTTAAATTCAGATCAGCTAAAAATGTACTTAGGTGGCATGGGTGGAACTGGCAAAAGTCAAGTGATTAAAGCACTCAAACATTTGTTTCAACAAAGACATGAATCACAGCGTCTTGTCATACTGGGTCCAACTGGCAGATCAGCAGCATTATTGGGTGGCTCTACTTATCATTCATTCTTGGGAATCCGAATGAACAGTGAGACTGGTAATCAAAGTGTAACAATTGCACAAGTAAAAGCAAGATTGGAGGGAATTGATTATATTTTCATAAATGAAGTATCGATGCTGTCATGCCATGAATTATACAAAATCAGTTCACAGCTCGCCAAAGCTCTTAATGTATTTGACATGCCATTTGGAGGCATCAATATGATTTTTGCTGGAGATTTTGCACAATTGCCACCAGTAGGAGGTGCATCATTGTATAGTGGATCAGTAGGAACACAGGTAGACTCTGGCCTGAAGCCACATTATCAAGAAGCAGCTATTGGCAAGGCACTGTGGCATCAGATAACCACTGTTGTGATTTTGAGAGAAAACATGCGTCAAAAAACACAAACACCTGAGGATGCATCATTGCGAACTGCCCTGGTAAATATGCGGTATGGAGCATGCACTCCTGAAGACATCAGATTTTTGAGAAAGAGAATTGCTGGCAAACGTCCAGATCAGCCAAATGTAGCTGCAAAAAATTTCAGAAATGTTGCTATTATCTGTGGAGTGCACTCTCAGAAAGACAGAATCAACCAGCTTGGATGTGAGCATTTTGCAGAAGATTCAAATCAAAAGTTGACCAACTTCTACTCAACGGACAAGTGGGGCAAAGAAAGTGACCCAGCAAAGAAAACTAAATGGGGGAAATCCAAAGCAACCTCAAAGACTATACACAAGTCAAATCAGATTGATTTTGATGAGCAACTTGAGATTTGGAAACTCAACCATGGTGCAACTGAACATTTTCCTGGCAAGCTTTCATTGTGCCTCGGTATGCCTGTTATGATCAGAAATAATGATGCAACAGAATTATGTATCACTAAAGGCCAAGAAGGGTTTGTTGTTGGCTGGCAATCAATGAAAGGCCCATATGATAAACGTGTTCTAGATACACTTTTTGTGGAATTGGACAATCCACCACAGTTGATTCAAATACCAGGTCTACCAGATAATGTTGTTCCCATTGTGAAGAATACAAAGACAATTCAATGTCTGTTCCCAAGTGATCTCAAAGAATCTGTTGAAAGACAACAGGTGTGGGTCCTGCCCAACTTTGATATGACAGCCCATGCATCTCAGGGCAAAACCCGCCCTTATAATGTTGTACATTTAAACAGCTGCTTTTCACACATGTCCTATTATACAGCTCTGTCCAGAAGTGCAAGTGCAGCAGGCACCATTATTATCCAAGGCTTTGACCCCAATGTGATTACAAGAGGTTGCAGTGGCTATCTCAGACAAGAATTCAGAGAACAGGAAATATTGGATGATATCACAAGACTGCGATATGAAGAACAACTACCTGACCACTTGAATGGACAACTCCACAATACATTGATTCGTCAATATCAAATATGGAAAGGCACTGATTATGTCCCTGCCAAGGTAGATGCAGCATTAACATGGTCTGCCAAAGATCCATTATCTATGCTTCCTGTGGTTGTTGACAGTTCATGGCAGCTCATTGGAAAATCTATGAATGCAAGAACTAAGCAAAATTTACTTCAACAAGCCAGTCTTGGTTTTGTGGCTGCAAAAGGGAGCTCACCAGTAAAGCAATCTTTGAAACGTACTTACAATGAACATGATGAGCCACAATCTTTGAGCAGGAAAAAGAGGAATATAACTCATGACAGCAGTTCCACTATCCTTGCACCCCGTGGCTTATGTTGGGATGAAATCAACTGGAGTTGTGCATATGATTCAATCTTTGTTATTCTGTACAATATGTGGGCAGAACATCCTCCAATTTGGACAACCAGATTTCAGTCAATTGGTAACATTTATCTGTCAATGCTTGTACAAGGGTTTAATATGATGGATCAACAATTGAGCTTTGAAAATGTAAGAAATGCCGTGAGAATGAAACTCCATGCAAAGGATCTACAGCAATTTCCCATGGGTGCTAATGGTACCAGTGTTGCTACACTATGTATGGAAATGTTGAAACCACAAGCTTGTATTGCATCCTCAAAGCTCATTTGCTCTCACTGTAACTATGAAGGACAAGAAAAAGATGACAACCTTGCCTATCTATTGCATGCTGATCCATCTGTTTCTGGCTCAACATCTGATTGGGTGCAAACCATTGCACACAATGTTAGAAATAAATGTCCACAATGTAATGGTTCAATGATGCGTACCATATACTTACTATACAAAGACACCCGATTTGCTAGTATTGGAATACCCCAACATAAACATGATTACCAGCCATCAAATAACTGTAAATGTACATGAAAAGTCAGTAAATTTGTATCTAAGAGGTATTGTATATGCTGGAGGATATCATTTTACCTCTCGATTCATATCAAAAGCTGGAACAATTTGGTATCATGATGGTATGACAACTGGAGCAACATGTAAGCACAATGGCCATATGGGTATGATGTCAGATGATTATCTTAGCAGATATGACAATAAAATACTTGTACTAGCAATTTATGCACGAACATAATAATAATTTATATGGTTGGAAAGTTATTCATTGGGTGGGAAAGTGGGACATTCAAATTTGTAAATTCATTTTGAATATCAAACTCTTAGGGATATCTTCTGGGTGGGAAAGTGGGCCATTAGATATAGAATTGTTGGAAATAAATTATATAATGTCATATACTACAGTTTTTATTGATAATTGTTGGTATAGCACTGACAAATAATGATAGCAGTGGTGATATTTCAATGAAAGCCAGGGTAAACTGTTGTATAACTGACATTCAATGCACCACAATGTCCATTGTCCAGTTAAAGACAAGTATAGCATTATGAAATGTAAATAATATTGCTCAATAGCAGTAAGAATGCTTGATCAAAAAATTCTGGAAGTAATAAAGGACATGAAATGAGTGAATAGAACCAAGAAGAACTCGTTCATGCCACGCTTGCGATGGCCCACTACCCCAAGTTTGTTAGTAGTCTTTGGAATGCTTATACACAAGCATGTTCAGAAAATGTCACCTGCAGTTAATTATTATGTTTTTAGTAATTCACATTAATCACATAGTCACTTTCATCTTCTCTTCATCTCAACCTTCACCTCCATCTTCACCTTCACCTTCATCTTCACCTTCATCCCTATCAAGCCAATACTCACTTATATTTACCAACTCCTTGTCCATATTAATCACATAATTATCTTCACCTTCACCTTCACATTCACCTTTACATTTACATTCACCTCCAATGAACACATGAACTAACACTAACACTGGGACAGAATTCCAGAGTCTGAGTATATTCAAGAATATGTTTACCAACACATTTTCAAACACCTTCCTCCCACTATGTCTAACAGCAATATCCAACAGCAACAGCAACAGCAGCAATGGCAACAACAGCAACAACAACAGTAAAATGGCTCATCAGTGTCTTTGGCGTCATTGGGCTTGTACCCATCTCAACTTTACTTTTCCCACCTTTGATAGAGTTTATTTCTATGTTAGTAATAGACATATGGACTCACACTTGCACTGGAAAAGGAGTCACCTATTACAGTCTGAGTATATTCACCAATACATTGATCAACACATTTTCCTTTATCTGTTTTTTGAGAACTTATTCTGTTTACAGACACAACATGGTGTGCATGAACTATTCCAAGTTACTAATCGTCATTCTTTTGAGAATCAACTCAAATCCTTCCAACCATGCCTTCAGCCACTCAACACATCTTGAACACATGTTGTTTGATATCTTTGAATCCCACATCTGAAGACAAATTATCTGAGTATTGAATGCTTGCTTGTAGTGTGGCCTGCCATTTCTATTATTCTCCACACCACCAAGTTTGATGCAGACCCTCATATAGTAGCCCAACACATCCTCACATTGTTTTACTTTTCTTATCTGACTATAAGAAAGCCCATTTGTGCAGTAAGCAGGTTTATTTTTTTTATTAGCACAGGTAATAAAAGGAGTTGCATGTGAACCTATAACCCCTGTGTATTTGAATAATACTAGTACATGTTTAAAATTAAATAGAGAACAGGCCAAAGTGCCCCACCCAGTAGAACAAGACAAGAAGAAGAAAAACTCACCAATGCAGCTCCCCATTGCTTCCATTGAGGTTTTAGTTAGAACTATTTTGGATGATCTAGGGGCTTAAAGTGGGTTCAGATCCATACCCATACCTGTACCTGTGTACATGCAGCATTTAC
Organism: Hygrocybe coccinea; assembly: GCA_963555575.2. Taxonomy (NCBI): domain Eukaryota; kingdom Fungi; phylum Basidiomycota; class Agaricomycetes; order Agaricales; family Hygrophoraceae; genus Hygrocybe; species Hygrocybe coccinea. The sequence goes on from OY741997.1 coordinate 2,478,586, forward strand.
CCATACAGGTCACCAAAATCATGCAATTCACTACCACTGCTGACACTGCACTATTTTGCTACATGTCATTGTAAAATTATTGACAGCTTGTTATCATTTTGCAACCAATTTTGTAGTTGCAAAATTCAATCCAAATATATCCTTTGGTCACTTATTGTTTATTTTGCACCCCTCAAAATGAAAACAATAGAACAAAAGAATATATTTGAATTGGATTTTGACCTAAAAAATTGGTTGCAAAATTATAACAAGCTGCTAATGATTTTATAATGATTTTCCCACATGCAAAATGGTGCAGTGTCAGCAGTGTACCTATTCCCAATGTTATTCATATATGCCAAAATCAGAAATTAGCCAACTTGGGCAATTTTTCTTTCATTCATATTCAACAAAAACTAATAAATTTTCTTGACATAAATACAGATAAGAAATAATCATTTTATTGAAACAAAATAATTAAGCAAAAGGTAAGCTGGGGGGAGGGAGGCTGGTGGTGGTGGGAAGGGATGGAGGGTTAGAGGGAGGGGGAGGAGGGGGAGGAAGGGGGAGGGAGAGCAGAAGGGAAGGAGGGGAAGGAGGAGGGGAGGGAGGGGAAGGAGGAGGGGAGGGAGGGGAAGGAGGAGGGGAGGGAGGGGGAGGGGGAGTAGAAGGAGGGGGTTATGTACATACCTTGCCTTCTTTCGCGTTTCCGTCCTCGTCACCCCCGTCTCCGTCATCGTCGTCATCATCCCCGTTCTCGTCCCCTTCCGTCCCCGTCCTTGTCGTCTTCGTCGTCCTTGTTGTCCTTGTCTTCGTTGTCCCCGTCCTTGTCATCCTTGTCATCCTGGCCTCCATCCTCGTCCTGGTCTTCCCCATCGTCGTCGTTGTTCCTCGTCATGGTTGGCGTGGGTGTAGCTGTGGGTGGGCATGGTTGTGTGGGTATATCTAGATAATTTAATTAGTAAAAGTGAGAGAAAACAATAAGAAAACTTACCAATGCAGTGGGGGTGATGCCCATCCCCACTGCATTTGCCACTGCTGCCCTGTCTACCCCATTGCGGCCGTCGTCGCATGGCGGCATCACCTGCTATCCTCATCCCCATTGCCATCCGTCGGGGTGCCCATGGTGGTCCCTGTTGTCACTTGGTCTTCCCTGTTGTCTCCGTCGCCCTTGTCCACATCCCTGTTTTCCTCTCGTTGTTCTTCGTTGCTGTCGTCCTCCGTTGCCATCTTGATCCTGGGGTTCGTCTTGGTGCTGGACACCGTGTGGTGCGCCGGATTTCGCTCGTTGCAGGGTGTATGGATGCGGCCATGTTGTGGTTGTGTATAAAGAGATAAATTTTAATGAGTAAAATGAATGAACGAAAAAAAAAACTTACCTGGGGGGTGGGTGCACCACCTTCCGCTATGTGGCTGCTGTAACGAACGCGAGGGAATAAGTAAAGACAAAAAATACAAAAATACAAACTTAATTTGGCAGCGAGGGTGGGCACGCCACTCCTCACTGCATCCTCTCCTCATCACCACCGTCCCAACGCCTGATGGCGGTGAGGGTGCACGGGGGTGCTGGCATGGGTGTTGGCGATGCGTGGTGTTGGTGTAGGTGTCGCGTGTGCGATGTTTGCTGGGTTGCTGTAGATTAGAGTGAGGGACAGTAAAATAATCCACAAAACAGACCTTCATGGTGGGAGCTGAGCGCCCTGCTGCCCCCATTGTGCTACTGCTGTTGCGTCCGGTTGCAGTTGCGTCGCGCATGCCGTGGGTGTGCGTTGGTGTTCGTGGGTGTGGGTGTTGGGGTTGGTTGACGCGTCTTGTTGACTGTCATGTGACGTTCACGCATTCCCAAATTGGTCCATGCACCAAACAGCTGTATATAAGGTGCCGAAACATCACATATTTACTTCGGGCATTCCTCCTTTAGTCGTTAATAACATTAATTACTACAATATAGTAATAATAATAAGTCATAAAAATAGCTGGTTTACAGTTATTATTATAATAATGATTTTTGTGTGGATTCCACATGGACTCCACTTGTCCACGCGGAATCCACCTGGAATTAACCTGGAGTGGGAGTGAATTTTTGAGTGGCAAAATGTGAATTTGGCTGGGATAGAATTCATGTGGAATCCACCTGGACTCCACATTGTCCCACTGGGAATACGTGGTAAAGGGTAAAGAGCTCGAGTTTTCCAATATGAGTAGTGGGGGTTTGGCATTTGATATGGGGATTTTAATCAGTGGGTACCTGATGGGTTATGGATGTGGCATGCTGCATATGCTGTGGGATAGGAGTGCCAGCAAAATACTAATGAATTCACATTTATATAAGTAGTATTTATGAACTTGAGTTTGTGATAGGGTTTGATAAGCTCTCTTCAACTTCAGACCACTATTCAACGATGCCCCACACGAAGCAAACATCGAGGAAGTCAGTAGGTGGTGTTGCTCCCCGAAAAGCTGACCGATCTGCACCGGCTTCAATCCCGGCTGTGCATCTCATCCTGTCCTCTGATTTGGCAACTCCATTGCCCCCCCCACTCTCTGATGGCAAGAATGACGTCCGTGCTTACCTTTGAAAATGATTTTTACTCATAACTGACCTTCTCAAAGTTTTGCTACATTTGTCTGAACGGTGGACTGCTCATGGTCTGTGAGTACTGTTCATGGTCAGTCTGTGAATCATGTGTCTCCATCCATGCCCATCCGGCTTTGAAATCAGCCATTTTCATCTGCCCGGCATGCCATGAATCCAGTTTTAAAGGCCCCCATCGTGAACCCTACCATGTGAGTCTATGAGTAATATTTTACAATTTTAATCACAACCAACACATGTTGTCAACTTAGGCACTCTACAACTTGAATGGTCCTGCGTATGTCAACAACTCTCTTGATCCCACCGCTCATATCCCTGCGACCACATCTCTCGTCCAAATTACCAGCGGGTTTCAAATGCATGCCCACTCCCAGATGTCCCATGACAGTCTTTTGATCGTGCACTTTGTGCTGTCCGGGACCTCTCACACTGGTGCACCTGCTAATGTCCTTGCGTCATACATGTCAGGTTTTCTTGCAGAGTCAGCTCTCCAGTTTGCTGAGGTGGAGTTTGATCTTGCTGATGATTCGAGTGTCGAACCGCACGCAAGGCGAGTCGCACAAATCTGCAGCCAATACCAGTAGGTTTATTCTTACCGCATAATTTGCTGTTTGATTTACCTATAGTAATTAGACACTGTTCATCTCGGATCGTCATTTTCATCACCACGCATTCTCATGATGAAACCGGGGATTTATTCATCGGTCCAAATTTGTGTGCCTCTGTGACAGATGTGAGTTTTTGTTTTTCATAGCTTCATTTATTCTGATCGCCTGTATTACATGTCAGTTTTTTGACCTCCTGATCCCCCGAAGGGTTGCAAACTTTCTTCAGGAGAAGGATGTGACCCTTTGGGTCATGTCCTGTGGTGCACTGGTCAAGATGCCTCAAAGCTACGGGGACTTGGCTGGGGTGGTCAAGCAGTAAGATTTTTTTCTTTTGTTTGTCTGAACTGATCTATATACTTGTCCTAAGTTTTAAATTCAACAATTTGGTTGCATTCACCGCAACTAAATTTCAACCCATTCTCATGACCAACTTCATCCTCAGCATGGCACAACGAAGCCTTGTCGAACGATTTCCATTCGATCTCGCGATCCAGGACACAGTCCCCACCCTTTTTTCAATTGGTCGCCACACAGACATCGTGTACGTCCAACATTCAATCGACATTGTCAAGGGCACACGTTATACTTGGTGCCACCCCCAAATTCGCCCCTGGGGACAAGAAGTCCCCCTCCAATGCCCCGGTTGTCACCAGATTCGAACGTGGTCTTTGTCTCGAAAACGGTCGGATGTAGTGGCAACCTGCAGTAGGTGTCAACATCAGTTGACCTTCAGTAAGTTCGATGGTGAGCTTCACTGGTTGGGTGGTGAGTTCTTCGGTGGACACTGGTTGATCCGTGACTGCCCGTTGTAAATTTGTTTATTTTTGCCATGAAATATACGTCTGAAGTTCGTCTGTTGTCTTTTGTAATATATCCAACTAAATAAGTCATCCAGTGACCCTTGCAGGTAAAGCCTAGTGTTACTTGTATATAACAATTTATTACTTACATAGCATACAATGAATGTTATCTAATCGCGTAGACTATCATTATGTCATCACATGATAAGTTCAAAAAACTTTTTCTCAACTCGAAACACATCCTTATGACCTTCAAAAGCCTTATCCTACTGCTACTTGTGCTACTGACCGTTCTATTACAACTGAATCACCCACAGGTCTTATTTGTGTTGGCATTCAAGACATTTAAATCACTAATTTGATTTATGTTAGTGCTTGTCTGCCGAAGCTCACATCAATGAAAAAACCTGTAAAAATGTTTATGGAGTTGGCCAATTGCTTTGGGGGAGTTTCAGTTAGTAAATCCAACTACCTTTGATCCCCGGAATCTACTAAAACACCGATGCAACAGAATGGTTTAGTATTACTTGTCAGCCATATTCAATCAGAATATGCCTGCTCAAACCATGGGGTGTATTGTCTTCTCAGCCCCAACAGTTGGGTGTATTGTCTTCTCAGCCCAGACAGTTGGGTGTATTGTTTCCTCTGCCCAGACTGGGTGTATTGTTCTACCTGTTCAAACAATTGAATGCATTGTTGTCTGGTCAATGCAAAACAATATTATGGTTCAGTATTGGGATCATAGCCTTGGGTTTTGCTACTTTGATATTGCTAAGCCAAGCAGCAAAGTCACTTGTTTAGTGGGCCAGTGCTTAGCATGGCATGAACGAGTTCTTCCAAAGGTCATGTCTTTACCCTGAATTGATTCACTTGTCTGTTATAAATACTATTGAGTAATACTAAGCCCACCAATCCCACCCATAGTGCCAAAGTTATTACTCAACACAATCATCCTTTATTTTAATTATTGTATGCAAATTTGAACTACACTTAGACCACCCACCCACCCACACAGATGCATTCAAGCATATATTGCCAACACAAGATTTTTGCCCCTGCATAGTCTAAGATCAGCATCAGATAGTTGATCAAGCATGCCTTCATATGAACAAGTATTTCCTGTAGTCATACCATCATGAAACCAAACCTTCTTGTCTGCACCAATAATTCTACTAGTGAAATGATATTGTCCATGATACACAATCCCTTTCAAATGCAATGACTTGATGCCTTTGTCAGTCTCAAACTCAAGTGTATGACTGGTTTCAATGTCCATGAATGGATATTCAAGCACAAGCACAGATGGCACTGTATTGTAGAATAAGATTTGTTGCATATCAGATTGACACTTGGAGCACCTTCTGTGTGTTTGTTGGGACAATGTTTCAATCCAATTCATAGTAGACCTTTGAACTGAAGTTTCTCCATGTAAAACATAACCAAGTTGATCATCCACTGGTGTTTCAGCAAAGTTACACCTAGTACATTGATGTTGAGAAGATGCAACTGTGGTATCTACATGTAAAAGATCCTTGGCTAGAGTGGCAACACTAATTCCAACAGGTCCTGTTAGATATTTCTCAGGATGTTCATCATGCAATACAGCTCTTAATTTATTTCTGAGTTGAACAAATGTCATGTTGCCTTCCAATATATCTGAGAAACCATCAGATAAAATGGCCAGATAATTATTCATATCATGAAACACTTCAGACCATGCCATAGGATTTCCCTTCCAGAGATCAAACAATACAACCAGGATAGAATCATATGCACAACTGTAACTTGTTTAGTGGGCCAGTGCTTCGCATGGCATGAACGAGTTCTTCCAAAGGTGATATCTTTACTCTGAATTGATTCACTGGTCTGTTATAAATAATATTGAGTAATACTAAGCCCACCAATCCCACCCATAGTGCCAAAGTTATTACTCAACACAATCATCCTTTATTTTAATTATTGTATGCAAATTTGAACTACACTTAGACCACCCACCCACCCACACAGATGCATTCAAGCATATATTGCCAACACAAGGTTTTTGTCTCTGCATAATCTCAGATCAGCATCAGATAATTTATCAAGCATGTCTTCATATGAACAAGTATTTCCTGTGGTCATACCATCATGAAACCAGACCTTCTTGTCTGCACCAATAATTCTACTAGTGAAATGATATTGTCCATGATACACAATCCCTTTCAAATGCAATGACTTGATGCCTTTGTCAGTCTCAAACTCAAGTGCATGACTGGTTTCAATGTCCATGAATGGATATTCAAGCACAAGCATAGATGGCACTGTATTGTAGAATAAGATTTGTTGCATATCAGATTGACACTTGGAACACCTTCTGTGTGTTTGTTGGGACAATGTTTCAATCCAATTCATAGTAGACCTTTGAACTGAAGTTTCTCCATGTAAAACATAACCAAGTTGATCATCCACTGGTGTTTCAGCAAAGTTACACCTAGTACATTGATGTTGAGAAGATGCAACTGTGGTATCTACATGTAAAAGATCCTTGGCTAGAGTGGCAACACTAATTCCAACAGGTCCTATCAGATATTTCTCAGGATGTTCATCATGCAATACAGCTCTTAATTTATTTCTGAGTTGAACAAATATCATGTTACCTTTCAATATATCTGAGAAGCCATCAGATAAAATGGCCAGATAATTATTCATATCATGAAACACTTCAGACCATGCCATAGGATCTCCCTTCCAGAGATCAAACAATATAACCAGAATAGAATCATATGCACAACTGTAATTATTGTCATCCCATGGCAGACCTGTTGGAGAAGCCAACAAATTTGTTCCCTGTCTCTGTCTTTTAGCTGGTGGTAGTTCACTAGTCTCAATAAAATGTTTTCTGGATAAAAGTGGAACAGATCCTTTTGCTGGGACAAAAGGAGTAGGAGTGGACATTAATTTTTGCTTATTCTTGTTTTTCTCAATGATGTGCCATGGACTGACATCCAATGGAGCAATAACCAAGGGATCACTGTCTGACCACTTTAAAGCTGCATCTGTTTTAGAAGGAACATATGCAATGCCTTTCCATTGTTGAAACTTTTGAATCATTGATGACCGGACATCTTGTGCAATATGTTCTGGTAGTATGCCTTCATATCTCATTCTTGTAATATCATCAAGGAGTTCTTGTTCCCTGAACTCTTGTCTGAGATATCCTGAGCATCCTCTGGTGATCATTTTGTTGTCAAATCCTTGTATGATTACAGTGCCAGCTGCAGTAGCACTTCTTGACAACGATGAATAATATGCCATGTGTGAGAAGCAGCTGTTTAAGTGCACAACATTGTATGGTCTTGTCTTTCCTTGGGCAGCATGTGCGGTCATAGCAAAGTTTGGCAAAACCCAAACCTGTTGTCTTTCTATTCTTTCTTTTAAATCACTGGGAAATACACACTGAACTGTCTTGGTGTTTTTTACAATTGGCACAACATTGTGTGGCAGTGAAGGAATTTGCACAAGCTTTGGTGGCTCCTGAAGCTCCACAAACAATGTGTCCAGTACACGTTTTCCATGATCTGCCTTTGATGACTGCCAACCAACAACAAATCCTTCCTGTCCCTTTGTGATGCAAAGTTCAGTTGCATCATTGTTTCTAAGCATGACTGGCATTCCAATACACAGTGATAATTTACCAGCAAAGTTTTCTGTTCCACCATGGTGCACCTTCCATATTTCTCTTTGAGTATCAAAGTCTATCTCACTAGATTCATGAAGTGCCTTTGATTTGCCTTTTGATTTGTTTTTTATAGAAGGATCTTTTTCCTTTCCCCATCTGTCAATGGAATAAAAGTTGATTAATTTCTGGTTTGTGTCTTTGGCAAATCTTTCACAGCCAAGCAAATTGATCTGATCCTTTTGTGAGTGAATACCACAGATGATTGGCACATTTCTGAAATTCTTTGAAGCAACATTAGGTTGATCAGGCCTTTTCCCTGCAATTCTGCTTCTCAAAAATACTATATCATTTGGAGTACACTTTCCATATCGCATATTCACCAAAGCGGTTCTGAACTTTGCATCTTCAGCAGTTTGGGTTTTTTGTCTCATGTTTTCTCTGAGAATTACAACAGTGGTTACTTGATGCCAAAGTGCTTTGCCAACAGCGGTTTCTTGAGCATATGGTGTTAATCCAGAATGTGCTTGTGTGCCAACTGTTCCACTATATAATGCTGATCCTCCAACTGGAGGCAATTGTGCAAAGTCTCCAGCAAATATCATGTGAATTCCACCAAATGGCAGGTCATGAATGTTTGTTGCTTTAGCAAGTTTTGCACTGATTTTATACAAGTCATGGCAAGATATCATTGAAACCTCATCAATGAATATATAGTCAACTCCTTCTAATCTGGCCTTGAGCTGAGCAATGTTGGTGGCTTCATTTTTGCCAGAAGAATTTGGATTAATTCCCAAAAAGTAATGATATGTGGAACCATTCTGTAATGCAGCTGATGTTCCAGTTGGACCCAGGATAACAAATCTGTAAGACTCATTTGCAGCTTTAAAGAAGTCCACAACAGCTTTGATCACTTGTGATTTGCCAGTGCCAGCCATGCCTCCAATATACATTTTCAGTTGTTCACTACAAGATGAAGCATGGTTTGCAATAATTCTGAATGCCCTATCTTGTTCTGTATTCAAGTGGAACTTTTGAACAGTAGTGTCAATCAACTGCTGTCTTTGTGCATTCTCTGCTTTGAAATTGTGCATAAAATATGATTGGTCAACAACCATTACATTATTTTCATTAGGGTCTGAATATTGTTTGCTGTGTTTATGTGACTTTGGAGGAATATTCTGGTTACGTTCCTCAAGAATTTGTTGTCTTTTGTCTTGAACTGCAGATTTCCATTGAGATGCTGACTGATGCACTTCCAGGTCAAGTTGATTTATAGTCACTGCTACATTGCCTTCTGGACAGTCATCTAACCAACCCACATTTCTGACAACATTTTCTGTAGATTCCATTTGTGCTTTGATCAATCTGCCATGACTTCCAAGTTCAATGTATTTGTTTAAATGATATTCTCCATTCTGACCATCTTGATCATCTGCTACATAATCTATGTCTTCACCATTTTGACTGTAGTCATCATCAAGATGTGATATCATGTCTCCAGTCATAAACTGTGGGCAGGTACCATCTGGTAACATTTCACCCTTTTTGAGTTGAGCTGAAAAATCATCTCTGGCATCATTGCATTCATATCTCAAATTGAAATGGTCCATGATTTCTATTTGTCTTTTTGTAAATTCATGAGCCTCAAATGCTTCATCCCATGATTGGTTCTCTAATTTCAAATCATGACCAGATCTCCATGGTTTGAACAAAGTTAGCATGGTTGTGCAATAATATTCTCTATCACCTCTGTCACGTCTAGGAAGTGAACCCCCAATGAAATTTGGAACCAAATGATATTTTTCATTGAAGTCAATGCAATGTGTTTCGTAAAGAGGATGATCTTGTAAGAACAATATGTGTTCTACATTTTCAGAATGTACACTGTCTGTCTCATCTGCATAATCATCAATATCATGATCAAATACTGTGATATCATCACCAATGTTGAGATCATCGGAATCAACATCAGATTCACCATGACTAGTAGCTGATTTTCTAGAACCACAAGCATTAGCTGCATCTTGTGATGCTGGCTCTAGAAGTAATTCATCTTCACTGTGAATTTCATCATGAACAATTTTTGTCTGGATTTTAACTTTTTTGGCACATTGAATCCATTCATACAGATTGACATCCTCAAATATTTCTGGTCTATAAATGTAATCATGCACCACTGATGTTCCAACAAATGTGCCTTGCTGATTTCGGAGAATTACTCTTTCTGGCTCACTTGACATTTCTATATTTCCATCTGATCTCCAAGCATTCAAAACTTCTCTAACATAATTTTTCCAATACACAGGAATAAACTTGTGGCTGGTGTAATGATCAGGATTGCCTAGCAAATATAGAGCTGACATGGGTCCACCAATTTCCAGTTTGGCTGTTAATGAATTGATGATTTGTGTGATTAATTTTCTAGCTTTGTCTTTTCTCTGCATTGAACCACCAAGCATCTCAGAATTTCGGTCAAATACACTTCTGATCGTATCAAATATGCTATAAGTTTTCAGCCCTGGTTTGGTTATATAGTCAGATATATATGCCACAATGGCTTTGATTGCAGTGCCAGATAGAAGACTTGTGATATCAGAGTTGCAGCGTAATAAAAATGTTACAAGTGGGGTCAATGTGTTGATCCATGCTTCACCTTTTTTCACATTCAGCGCACCAGTCTTTGGATCAACTTGAGTGGATTCGAACAATGGTCTTGGAAATCTAGCTTTGCATTTTCCATGTTTGTTCATGCAAGTAGGTCTGTCTTTTCTGTTCACTTTCTCAGCATTAGACTTATATCTACCACAATTATGAACATTGGAGTGAAGTATCAAATCATCCACAGTGTTTGTGAATCGGTTCCACCATGAGTCAAGATTCTTGCATTCGATACATTCAAATTGCTCATCAGTGTCTTCATGTTTTTCATTGCACAGAGGAGGTGGCATTTCAGGCAAGATTTGAGTTGGATCTTTGTAATCTTTGTTCTCTGATTGAGCATTGACTTTGGCTTTCACTTCATCCATTGTGCCAGTCATAAATTCTCCAACATGAACACTTTCAAGATATTCCACAAACCTTTTTTGAAAGTCTGAGTTAGGATCCATGATTCTATCTCTGATCTCTTGTGGTGACAAGCTTGCTTTGAGCCATAACATCATATGCATATGAAGAGTTAACCGTCCTTGCTGTTCAACAGTACCATAATATGCATTTGTATCTCCATAAAATCCAGAGTGATTGGAGCCAACACCAAGCACATGTTTGATAAACAACTTGACCATAAAATGAAAGAATCTTGCACCAGCTACTGGATTTTGTGCAATCAGTCTGTATCTCTCATCATATTCTCGCAAGTTTGGAGAAAACTCTTCTTTGATGTCAGCAAAATATAAGCATATTGGATGCATAATATCTGCAGGTGAAAAGGTGATAAACCAAGATGGGGCCCCACAGAATGACATCAAAGACCAGATTTCATTTCTCATATATTTCTTATTTGTCAATGATCCTTGTACATGACTGCCAACATGGTCAATGTCTTTGATCAGTTGAAAACAAAGCTTTTCTTCATCAGTATCAGGTTTGACTTGTTCACCTTCTTCCATCTTTCTGGAAATATAATTCAGAACACCAACATCAACATCCATTAATCTCTGGGATATCTGATCAAACTTTGCTTTCTCAGCCAATAAGTAGCCACCAGTAGTTGCCTGCTTGATTTGTTCATGATTAAATGCAATCAATGGAAAGTGTGGATCTCTCTGAAAGCGCTTGTCATAATACATTAACAAATGTCTTTTATGTGCAATGTCAGATAGAGATCCTTGCTTTATATTATTTCCAACACCACCAAGTCCATATGGAAACAGCCAAGGCATCATTTGTGGAAATAACTGTGGATTGCCATAGATTGACTGTGGATCTTTGTCATGTCCAATAGCAAGCACCATGCGGTTGTTCTTCAAATGTTTCAAAGCAATAGCCTTTAATGCTTTGACACTCTTGGTTGAATATTCCTCACCAGTCAAGCCATGAACAACAAATGGACATTTGCCAGTTTCTGTCCCTTCTTCAGTTTCCATATCATGAACTGCAGTTGATTCTGGACTTTTGTTGGTGAATGACTGGCGGTAATCAACAACCACTGGTATATCATTTTCAGGATATTGATTTAAATTCTCTTGAGATATTTCCAAGTCAAAGTAATCACAGTGGTTTAACTTTAACCAATTCAATGCATTTGCTACTTTGTTTCTCCTGACAAGCAGAGGTGTTCTTTCAAAGTCAGACTTGGTTGGTTTGCATGGACCAGTGTATATAAAGGCCAGAACTTCATCTAATTCATCAGCTGGAGGTGGCAAGATATCATATAGTTTGGGAACTGGATTTGCAAATGTAATTACATTGGCTCTCATCTTGTGCATGCCTGAAGAGACTCTGACAATGCATCTATTGTGTCTGACCCTTGCAATTATCAGCTGTTCAGCATATGATAAGTTTTGTAAAGCTGCTGGCACATCACCAATCCACAGCCCATTTGCAAGTGCATGAAGGGGTTGTTTTCCCTTCTTCAATGACTTGTGACATGATTTGCATATGTTATTTAAATTATGAATCAAAATGGGCTTATCAATGCACTGCACTGGATCTTCCAAGGAAAATCTTTCTTGTTGAGTAGCTGAAGCTTGTGTTAACAAATTCAAATTTAAATCAAGTGAAGAAAGTCTTGTTAGATGATGGACAGCTGTTAATCGCCCACATACTGCACAACCTGCTTCTGTAAATTTGTTAGGGCTACTTTCTCCACAAAAGTTTGCTATAATAGTATGTTGTAAGGATGGGGATGGAGGCAGAGGAGGAAATTCTTGTTTGTTTCTGTATGATTGGGCTGCAATTTGATTTTGTTCTTTGCATCTGTCAGAATTGTTGTCACGAAAACTTTGAACAGCCTTTTGATTAAGAAAATTATGTTTCTCTGAATCTGCAGACAAAGATCTTTGAACTGCTGCTAAATTTTGTTGCTGATGTCTTTCTGGATATTCTAAAAAATATCTTTGAACTGCTGTGAGATTCTGTTGCTGAGATTTATCTGGATGATCTGATTTATATCTGTTTACAGCTAGAATATTTTGTTGCTGATGTTTCTCAGGATGTTCTAATTTATATCGTTGAACAGCTGCATTATTCTGTTGCCGGTGTTTCTCAGGGTGTTCCAAGTTATATCTTTCAACAGCTGCAATGTTTTGTTGTTCATGCTTTTCAGGATGTTCCAAGTTATATTTTTGAACAGCTGCAATATTTCGTTGCTGATGCTTCACAATGTTTTTTTTATTGTATTTTTGAACTGCACGAAGATTTTGTTGATGATGCTTGTTAATGTTTTTATTGTGCGACCTCTTTACAGCTTCAATATTAGTTAAACTCTTTTTTGCTGCTATCTTTAGCTCATCTGTATACTCAAACACTGAAATGTAAGAAGGACAGTCAATGCACTTGTGATTTGCAATTTCAATTTGAATATCTGCATGCTTCATTTTTGCTGTCAAATAGATAGAATGATATGCAGCTATTAATTTAAGATTTGCAATGGTTAATTTGCTCACTAACATTGCTAGTGAAATGTCTAAAAATATAAGAGAGTCATTGGAAAATTCCTGAAGAGTCATATTCTCCTTAGATATGTATGATCTAAATGTATAGCTTCCTGTTTTTCCTTGATGGAGTGGAGAAGATTCTAATCCAAGTTCCAATGTGGTAAAAATAGGTTTTTTGCCACCACCCACATATGTTCTAGATGTACGATTGTTGTTATCAATATTTTGAGATAATATGGCTGTGTTATGGAAATTAAATGACTTTGCTGCTTGGTTCAGCAGTAATATCAAAGTAGCAAAATGCCAGGCTACGATCCCATTACCAAACTGTAATATAGCATAGAAACATTTATTGTACTGCAAGAATAGTATAGCTAATATAAAATACCCTGACTGAGATAACAATGAACATATCATTGCATTGCAAATGCATGGACCAGACAAAAACAACAAAGAATTCAATCTTTTGAACAAAGAGAACAATACACCTAACTGCCTGCGCAAAGAAAACAACACACCCAACTGTCTGGGCAGAGAAAACAACACACCCAACTGTCTGGGCAGAGAAAACAACACACCCAACTGTATGGGCAGAGAAAACAATACACCCAACTGTCTGGGCAGAGAAAACAATACACCCAACTGTCTGGGCAGAGAAAACAATACACCCAACTGTCTGGGCTGAGAAGACAATACACCGGATTGATTGGGCTGGCAGATTCTGGTTGAATCTATCTGACAAGCAATAAACCATTCTGCTGCAACCAGTGATTTAGTATATTCAGTAGATCTAAAACTAGTTGGATTTACTGACCGAAATCTTTCCAAAGCAATTGGCTAACTCCATAAATACTTTTACTGGATTTTTTGTTTATGTGAGCGTCGGCAGACAACCACTAACATGAATCAAATTAGTAATTTAAATGTGTTGAATGCCAATACAAATAGGACCTGTGGGTGATTCAATTGTAATAGAATGGTCAGCAGCACAAGTAGCAGTAGGATAAAGTTTTTGAAAGTCATGGGGATGTAGTTCGAGTTGAGAAAAAAGGTTTTCAAACTTATCATGTGACATGTGATGATATAATAATAAATAGACCACGTGATCAGATAATACTCATTGTACGTCAAGTAATAACTTGTTATATCAAGTAAACAATTTATTCACAGGTAAACAGTGTTTTGAAGCTTTACCTGCCTAAGTTACCAGGTAACTTATTTGCTTAGCTACTTTACAAAGAGCAAAAAATGAACAAAAAGCAAAACATGAAGAATGAAGAATGAATTAAATAATTAAGTGATCAGCTTTGTGAGATGGTTTTCCGAATAAATTATTCAAATGCCAGCCTGCTTTATAACTTTTTCTGCAGCTTCAGCTGCACGTTGCTTTAGCCTTACAGCACGTCTTTGACCCTTAAGAGCTTGGAGCCAGTCTGAGGCTTTGAGGGGTTGTTCTGTCCCTCTGCGAATTCCACTGAGACGTTTGCAGAACCAGGCTTCATTGTCTGGTGTCCACCAACCAGCATTGACTCCAGCTGATACCGACATCCATGTGCTGTAAAGGGGCCACCATGACTTTTTAGCAATTTGGTCTTCATGGCCTTTAAAATGTATGTCAGTACTATTTAGAAGCAAAAATTGTATATATATTGCATACCAGTTAAAACTTCATGAAGGCCACAGATAAGATCAAGTTCATCAGTGGTCAACGAATCGTCACAGAGAAATCCAGGATGTAATGGATCCTTGATAATTATCCCAATCCCACATTGTACTGATGTATTTGACGGGCCATCCAGAATATCTTCTTGATTGAATGTGCTTTCTGCAAGTCGCCAAATTAACCCTCCTAGTTCACGAGCAGCGCGTGCATGACGCTGGGATAGGAGATTGTCCCTATGGTGTTCATAAACAGCATAATCTGCAACTGTGAACTGGTACTCCTTGTAACGCAAAGAGACATTCACGTTCATTGGCAACTCAACCCGATTTTGTGAGGGCCAAATACCAGGAAGCCGGATCATGGTGTGAAAAGGAATACCAGTTGTTAGAAAAAACTTGGCAATTTCCCAGGTTGTGTGAAATGGCAATCGGCAGGCATGAAGAAGGTCAATGGCAGATGACAATGCCAAAATCCAGGACATTTGCCCATCATCAGGCAAACTAAGTAAGAACCAATGTTCTACTTTGCTGGGAGTATGATTTGAGGGAACAGGAAGACGGCGAGCATAACCTACTCTGCTCAAAAGAAGAGCATTGCGCTGGTTCCTGGAGTCAAGATCCCAAAGGTCTGAACGTGGGCTTGGTGTGATAACCTGCTTGTGAATTGCTAGCTGTGGTCTATTATGGACTCCTTGATTGAGGTTGGCAAGTTGTTGAGGAGTGTGGTTATCTCGAATTCCACTGCCTCCACCAGCTCCCACCCCAATTAGATCTGCAACAAATTCAACAGTGGCATCTTGCAATATCCTAGGGCCTGTAAACTCAAGACACTTGAATCCCAGAGCCTCCATGGTTTTTCTGAGTTCAGTAGCAGTACTCTGTATAATAGGTGGGTTCAGTTGAATGTGAGGTTCCACGAAGCCATGACGATCTGCCAAGATGGAGGGTGTTTCAGTAGGAATAAAACTCTCCTCTTCTAGAAGTGGTTGTGAAAGTTGTGGAATGATGAAGGAATTAATGGAGTCCAGTGGTGGTGGTGGAGCAACATCCCAACTGTAAAAGTCTTCATCGCTGTCATCTGGATCATCACAAGCAATGTTCTCTGCAAAATCATCACAGAGATCCCAAGTATTGCTGGCTGCATGATATTTGCGCTGGTCTGATGTGTAAAAGTCAAAGAGTCTGATACCCTCTGCACGGGATAGATGGTGACGAATATATTGGCCAGTGGAATTCTTGAGCCATTCAAAAAAGCTAGCCTTCTTCAGACTGGGGTTATGTTGTCGAGCAATTCGAGCCTTTTGCTCCATGATAGTTTCTTTATGCTGTGCCCAATGTTCATCTCTTGCTTTGAAAAATTCCTTCCATGTTTGGCCAAGCTTCTGACCTGAATTTGAGCTTGGAGGTGTACCTGGGCGAGAAGATGATGGCTTTGGCTGTGGTAGTGCTGGCAGAGATACTTGTGATGTTGGTGGCATGGAGGTGTTGGCAACCAGAGGTGGAATGGTATTGTAGAAGTTGAGAATGGTTGGTGATGCCAATTGTTCTTGTGTAGGGAACCAGTAGGGTGCCATATGAGGTTTCTCTTTTGCCATGGTGACTTCATGCTCATCCCAAGGGTACCACATTGGTACGTTTAGGAGACGTAAATATTGAAGCTCGGGAAAATCTCGGCTTGGATCATCCAACATTATGAATGCTCCTACACGCTCAATACTAGTGGCACACACTTCCGATATTTGGAGGTTGGCAATCCAAGTTTGGGGCACTCCTTTGTCAGCCAGCCGCTGAAACCATGTGTTTGTACAGTAAGAATGCAGGAGATAAGATACAGATGCCATCAATACTGCGAACCAATCCCGTGAACGGATGGCTTGTCGACGTGCAATATGAGCTGTAGCATGAGCTTGTGTATAGCCCAGGTTGGAGGGCAGAGGGAAGAAACCAACAACATATCCACCACTCTGCCAGTTGAAGATTTCAAGCACAGTTGTGAGGTCTCGTTCAATGCCCCGCCAAGACTGGATGGTTGTAAGCGGTAAGCAGTATGATTTGGGCCCCAGATGTTCAACAGGTGGGATAGAATTGAGGGCCTCAAATAGCTTGCCTGTGAACTTGGGGTGTAGAGGCATGACACTTAAAAACGCAAACTCCTGTGTCATCCAGCGGGGGGCATTGAAATCCTGTAATTGGGGAGAGGATCCCCCAAAAGTTACATTCAAGACCCATGTCTGACTCGCTAGGAGGGGCTGGAGGGATGTGGACATCTCGGCAAGAATTGGGGGAAAAGTATCGTTGACCATTGATGATCACAACTCGCCCAGTAGGCACATCTGACTATTAGATGAAATTTAGTTGGGTTGATGACAGTTTATGGAGAAATACTCACTACCCAGGCTGAGAATTGGATGACATAGGGAGGAATGTGAGAAGATTGCCTTGGCTAAACCAATGGCAACAAGCAGTCAGAGCAGGAGCTGTTTGATGTATGGTGTCGGTTAGACACTACTGTGCCTGAGACTATGGATTGCCTTGGCTAAACCAATGGCAACAAGTCTAGTCACTGTTCAAAGTATGGGGCCTGACACTGTGGATTGCCTTGGCTAAACCAATGGCAATGCAAATACGTTGTTGTTGAACGATGATCAAGTCTGAGTTGTGATTGCCTTATTTAATTCACACTTTAACAAGAAAGCCAGACCATTGTATTATGCATGTACTACCTCCCTAACAGATCTAGATTCTCACTTCTGCCACTTATGCTCACCTCAACACCCCCCATGATGCCCCAGAGTGAAATCAAGTGCCCAGCAATCTAAATAAAATGGCACAGGGGGGTGTCCTACCAAAGTGGAGATTGGAGGACAGGGGGAATGTGTACTGGGAGGGGGTGGTCAAAAAAGGGACAGGGGGACTGGTCCTGGTGATCAAAGAAAGTGGGGGGGGGGGCTGGTGAGGCAGAAGGTGGACAAGCGATGGATTACGACCCCCCCGTCCTCTGTTTTTCTACGGCAACAAGGCGCGGGGGGCATGTACTGGCCGGGGGTGATCGAAAACGAGGCGGGAGGGCTGTGGTGGTCGAAAAAATGGTGGGGGGGAGAGCTGGGGCACAAGGCGGACACGCGATGGATTAGAACCCCCCGTCCTCTCGTTTTCTACGGCAACGAGGTGCGGGGGTCATGTACTGGCCGGGGGTGGTCGAAAATGGGCGGGAGGAGTCGTCCTGGGGTCAAAAAGGTTGGGGGGGGGAGGGCTGGGGCAGAAGGCGAGCAGGCGGGGGCACCAAACCCCCC
>OY741997.1:3096978-3413488 GCA_963555575.2 Hygrocybe coccinea
GAGTTGTTCTGTTAACTCCTTGGATGAGGCTAGCACTTCTCTAAAGCGAAGGGTGACTGGTGTATCCAGTATCTGATTGACCACTTGTGTGTTACCAATAGTGGTTGAGATTTCAGACTGTCTCACCGGTGCCTTTGGGCGAGGTGCAGTCTTCTCAGGGCTGGCTTTAGCATTCTTGGATTTGTTGGTGATATCCTGCATTTCGATGTCCTCATTGATAGGTACCATTCTAGGTACTCTAGCATCAAAAGGGATTGGCTGCATTTGGCGTATTTCTTCAATGCGAGTAGGTGCATTTCCTTTGGGAGCATTGGCTGCTGTGGGGGCTTTGCCTTGGTTGAGTCCTTGCATTGAGTCTGGATGCTGCAGAGAAGCAGGCTTAGCAGTAGTTGCTGCCTTGGGCCTCACATTCTCTTTGTCTTTATCCCTGTTTCTTTGTCTTGCAGGTGGATAAACTCCATCAAATGCATCCTTTCTGGCTGCAGTGATCTTGTGCTGCCCTCTGTCTGCAGCCATTATCTGTATGTCTTCTCTCATACTAGGTTCATTTATAGTGGCAGGGGAATAAAACATATCCAATTCATCTTCTTCAGCATCTGACTGATAATAGTCAGAGAAGGTTTCTTGGAGAGCATAAAAATTGGCTTGCAGAGATTCTGATGAGAGGCGTTCAAAAGCCTGTATAAATGTCTCCCCCATTCTACGACGAATGAGGGAACCATCACTGTTGAGTAGCTTTCAAAGAGGATCTCTTATTAGAGTTCCAGACTTTAATAGCTCCAGAATTCTTGGGCAAGTCTGCATTCCATGACCTTTCATCCCACATCCATAGCAGGTCATGGGCTCACGCACACCCATTTCAGAGTTGAGTGTGGTGTTAGCAGTTGCTGGTCTTGCAGTGGTGACTTGAGGTCTTGGAAGAGGTCTGGGTTGTGAGTGCAAAGCAGGTGCCTTGACACACTGAGCTACATCTGGGTCAAGCTTGATTGCCTTGTAGTAGGCCAGACTATAGCGATGGTCTTCCAGTGAGAGGTTCCCCATCTGCTTGATCAGGGCTTCAACCTCATCCTGGACAGTCTTGCCTTTCTTCTCTGGTCCTTTCTTTGCCTTGTTCCTGTCCAAATCCTTCTTGTTAAGCTTCTTTGGGGCTTCTTCATCAGTGTCTGCTTTACTCTTGTGCTTCTTCTTCTGGTCTTCCAATTTCTTCTTCCAATACTTGATGCCATAATCAGAGTTACTTTCTTCCTCTGAAGATTCATCACTGGATGAGTCTGAATCATAATCCCTCTTTCTTTCAGGGATCTCATCATCAGAGTCTGCCAGATTGATGTCAAAGCGGTTTCTTTCAAATAGAATTTCTGCAACCTTAGTGACCTTGTCAATTGGGAATGGTTGAGTTACATCCAGAGGTGTGGAACCAGTAATGAGCCTAAGCTCAATGCGATGGTGCAGGTTCTTATTGATTCCAGCCCAGAAATATGCAGCTTTGTCTTCTGCAGAAATCTTCTTCTTGGCTTCAAGCCATCCTGCAATAGTGACAAACTTGCGCACATATCTCTTCCATCTGGTGAGTGTGTTTATCTCTTTGTGTTTCCAGCTGCGGGTCAGAGTCAACAGGTCTCTGGTGATGTAACGGGTTTCTTTGAAAGTAGCATCAAAGTACTTCATGAAGTCTGCTTCCAGCTGGGTCCAGTCTGGTGTTGTGAAGCTTTCCAGAGCTTCAACTAACTTGACAACCTTTCTAGAGCAATAGTCTATAACGCGGTCACATTTCTCAGCTTCTGAGAGACCATAGGTCTTACAGACCTGATTATAATGTCTGAGGAAGTGTTTGATGTCTTCATGGCTTCCAGTGAATTTATAGGGTGCCCCTTTCTGCCCCAAGAGAGGCATCATATCAGGGGTAAGTGATGTAACCATTGTGATGGTTGAATGGGAATGTAGATGTGGTTGTTGAGAATTGGATTAGTAAGAGGTGTTTAATGATGAACCAATGGCCTCGCGGTGGGCTCCAATTATGTTGTTCGTGAGAAAAATTTATATGAAAAAACTAATCTGCACCAAGGGTTTCCGGAGTGCGACTTTGATCGGGAAATTACCTTGTTGTTCTTCAGGGGATGGTAAGCAACTGTTAAACACCTAAGGTCTGTGCTCAACAACTGTGTTGTCTGGGAATTGTCCTAAACAAAGGTTAGTGTAGTCAAGATAACAGTGAACAGCTACCTTGAGTAAGTTTAAGTCAAGCTATATGACTTAGAGGATGGGTGAACAGTGAGGTCTTTCCTACACAAGGTAAAGACTTTGAGGATATACACAAGCAAGAGTGACAAGTGTTGTGTATGATGAACAAGGATGGGATGAGCAAGAGATAGTGGAAGTCAAACAAGTGTGTGTGACAAAACTATCTAACAGAATGTGACAATAATGAAAGTATGAGACAATAAAACAGTCAAGAAGTATTGATGATCAAGGTATCTGACAATATTCCGAAGCTTCAAACGCACATTGGCTACTGGTTCAAAATATGTACTGGGATATCTTGGTGAAGACCAATATATCTTGAGATAAATGACAATAGTAACGGCACTATGTCACAGAATATTTCCCAAACTAGTAATAAAAGAGTATCAATATATCAGATATTGTTAGATCAATTAAGACTATCTGATTTGAGAAGGAATAGCAAGCAAGAATAAGACTGGAACTGTAACTGAATTGGTATACTAGCTACTACAGAAGTAGTTAGATACTAAAGGGGTGAATCAAAGGATGATTGGAATGGGGGATCAAGTTTGACTTGGGGGGGATCAACTTTTGACTGATGTCTCCTGCAGAAACTGGGCCCTATTTATACCTTTTCAACTACAGGAGTCATTCAGAGTCATAGGAGGGAATATGAAATGAGTGTACAGGTTAGTGAGTCATAACTGGTCATAGTAGAGTAATATGAAATGAGGGGGCATAGGGTGAGTAAGCATTGGAAATAGGGGCATAGGTTTGTGAGTCCAGAGGAATCACAAGGGAGTAATTTGAAATGGGGCATAGGGTGTGCAAGCACATAAAAGGCAAATGGAAATTGGGGCATAGGTTTGTGGGCATATAAAAGGGCAATTGGAAATTGGGGCATAGGTTTGTGACTCATGCAGTGTTATGGATCGCTAGATCAGCGGGCTCCAGCAACAACCAACTAAACTGAGTCGAGATCAGACCAGAGGAAACACAAGGAATAAAGTGTATTCATGGTCAACTACTACTATACAACCAGTAGCAGCCCAGGGGAGGGGGGAAGGCTAGGTAAGCGAACCAGGGGGTGGAAACCAGACTAAACGTGAGGAAAGGGAAGGGAAAAAGAGGAACAGTTCGAAGATGAAGGTTTAAATACAAAAGAAATTTAGGGTAGGGGAAATGCCATGAAAGACAGACTACCGGGTCTGTATGTACAAACCAAGAGAGATGCAAGAACAATAAGGCTGTCCTGCAGGTACAGCATGTCCATCAGTGTTTCAAGTAGTGGTTGCAAGGAAATGGTTCGGAGCAATCCAGGGTCCAGACCCTGCGCCTCATGGTTGCCTCATGGCAAGGAGGTGGAACAATCCATGAGTGGATGTGTCAGTGAGCACATGATGAACATGAGGTGGCCATGTGGATGTCATGTGGCTGAGTTCCTAATTTTGGAATGATGAGATTGGTTCGTCTTCCTGATGGTTTGCATTGGCAGTAGATGCCTGGCCAATAGCAGCATACGACTATGAGTATGTGTATGCGGGATCGGGATGGAAAGGTGAACATGATGCTTCATCATTGGAGGCAGGAGAGAAGGCGAATCACTGGATGGGGAAGAACCATGATGAGGTCAATGCAATGAACACTGGTAATCATACACCAGCAACTGTAGTTCCTGCAGTACGATAAGCAAGGGTGCTTCATATAACCCTTCTTGGCTACAGGGTACTGGATGACTGGGATGTCGACTAGGTGTGGTTATTCTCGACCAGTGGACTGGTACACAAAGGTGATGAAACATGTCGGAATGCAAGTCCTTGTGGAGCATCAAGGGGGCTTGTCATACATGCAAGTTCGGGTTACTAGCTGAGCACCGGCGGTCAGCTGATGAGAAGAAAGGCGAATGAATGTAGAGGTGATGTGTGAAGAAGAACAAGATGGTTGGCCAAGATAGGTCCAAGGAGTCATCGGTTGTCGGCAACTATGACGGATCCGATGTCTGAGTCATTGTGGGGAGGTTGCATTATCCGAATATAGGTTGCATAGATGTAGACGCCCACAAGGGTGGAGATGCCAATAGAACATATCACAATCGTGGCAATGAGTTGGGCGTCAAAGGTAACCATGAGGATCGGGATGACATGTCAGTCTTCTTCGAAATAGGAAAGTCGATCAGTCATCAGGCACAAGGCTATTCATTCGTCTGTGACAGGCACAAGGAACCGTGTAGATGAATTGTGAAAGAACAATAACAATGTCATGAGCATATGGGTGTGGACATATGATCGGTCAGCGGAGAACCAGAGTATTCCGATTGCTGGGTATGATCGGTGGTTGGGTCATGGAGTATTCTTGTCTCCAGGTATGCACATCGGTCATGGGTTGTGACAAGAATGGAATGGTCAGGTTCGGGTTGTATCATCTTTAGGTTCCTTCAGCTCCTGGTTGTGCATGAATGGTTATGCACCGTCAAATCATCCAATGAGGACATGGGGTCAACCCGAGAGTTCGGTAACAAGGTATCGTCCAATCAGAGCGTGGGACTTGGCACATCTTCATGGGAATGTATGGGTGTCACGTGCTGTCAAAGCAAAAGACAGGGGCAAAAAGGTGAAAATCGTAACAATACCCCCCTTTCAAGATTCGCGTCCGCGCGAATAAGCAAAAGAACAAGGAGGAGAACATAGGGACAATGAAACATCATCAAGAGGGTTCCATGTCATAACAGCGTACGTTTAACGTCATACCGGACGTCGTAGACCATTGCCATGTGCAACGTACATGACAACAATCAAATCCATGATTACTGGGGGGTCAGGATCCAACAAACAGGACAGGGCAACCGATTCGAACAGTTAATCGTCATAGATTAAAGTCATTCCAGACTACAGCGGGGGTTGAGGATCGATTTCAAGTTATACTTTCGATATTCGGGGGTTCCATTGGTTACGTTCGAGTTATACTGATAACCACAGGTCGATAAGGGTGGTGGGGGTGGGGAGAATCACTGAAAACCTTCCACGAAGGGTTTCAACTGGGTCCCAGGTCATTCATGATGCAGAGATTTCCACATCAAACAGCATCAGCAAACATATGCATCAGCTTCAGAAGTTTTACATCATTACGGATGGTTCTTCTAGTTTATTGTCTATTCAGACATCGGGGTCCAAAGGGGTTGGTTTGGAGGATCAGAAGTTTTACATCATTACGGATGTACGGTCTCTAGGGGTGATGGGATTTCGGATTCAAGAGGTTCGTAGATTACAGTCATTTCAGACTTTTGGTTTGGCTAGTTTTATATCATTCCGGATATTTGAGCATGGGTCAGTGTTTGTCGACTTAGCGTGGATTCCTTGCATTTGAATAATGCCTGAGGTTTCTTCATATTCCATGAATGCGACAGGTTCTAGTTTATAGCGTCATTTCGGACAATCAAGGTCAAGAGGAAGTTTGAGGGTTATGGATTCTTCGGCTGCATTCAAGTGATACTAACAGCATCAGGTGTCAGAGAGGGATATCTGGGTTCGGTTGATGTCATAACAGACATCAGGTATTTCGTAGTTTTATAACATTCCGGTTATCGGGTCAGGGTTGAGGATTCAGGAGGATCGACATCCAGGTTCGGGTTCCATGTGCCGGCATTGTCTAGAGTACAACTCAGAACAATCACAGCAACTGTGGACAAGTCATTGAGGATGGGGTCAGCGATTGGGGTGGGTGTTCATGTCCATCTTCAGTTTGATGCCATGCAAGACATCAGGGGTTTCGAAGTTTTATAACATTTCGGTTATCCGGTCATGACAAAGGACTTGGAATGATCACAGTCCTGAGTCAGGGGTGTTTCTAGTTTCATGTCATTCCGGACATTCGAAGTTTTAAGCTCTTCAGCTTGTCTAGTTTTATATCGTTCCGGATATCGGTCTTGTTGACTGATCGTGGATTTCCTACACTCAAGTGGTGTGCGAGATTTCTTCATATGCCATGAATGCAACAGGGTCATGTTTCGGGAGGAGGGAAGTCTGGGGTTCCGGGATGGGTGACTAGTTTTGTGTCATTACGGACATCCAGGGTAGTCATGATAGTTTATTGTCATTACAGACATTCGGGGGAATCATCATCATAGTTTATCGTCATTGCGGACACTCGGGATGCGGATCAGTGTTTTGAGGTTATAGGATTTCGGTTCCATCAACTGCGTTCAAGTTATACTAACAGTTTCCGGATAGAGATGTGGTGGATATCCAGATATTGCCAATTTCAAGTTATACTCTTGACAAGGAGTCTGGGAGAGCGAGGATTTCGGAATTCATCGGCTGGTTTCAAGTTATACTAACAGCATTTGAAGGGTAAAAAATATTGAGGGGTGGGATGTTGGAGAAATGCCAATTTCAAGTTATACTCTTGGCAATGAGGATTTCGAAGGGGAAAGGGAGGGGGTTCGTTCGATCCATCGTTCGTTCTGATGCAAACTGCTATACAAGTCAGTAGCATATGAGGTTCATCATAGCAATGAGAACAAAGTGGTTGGTTTGTACAGTGTCCTTCTGTTTTGGTTCAGATGTCAAAAGACATCAGGTTCTTTTAACGGCTTATAGCGATCGTGCATGCGTTCTCTGGGTCTTGCTTTATCGTACGGTTAGATCCGTATTAGGGGATCAGGATTTCGAGTTCATTGGAGCAGGTATCCTGCTTCGGGTTCATACTAGTTTAACAAGT
This sequence comes from Hygrocybe coccinea, assembly GCA_963555575.2. Classification (NCBI taxonomy): domain Eukaryota; kingdom Fungi; phylum Basidiomycota; class Agaricomycetes; order Agaricales; family Hygrophoraceae; genus Hygrocybe; species Hygrocybe coccinea. The sequence continues at coordinate 3,103,918 of OY741997.1, forward strand.
CATTTCGGACCATCGATTTTTGTCATTACAGTTTAATGTCGTGCAGGACATTCAAGGTAGGTGTAGATGTGCCAACATTCGGGGTTGGTAGGGTTATGGCCAACAGAGAGGTGTCCAATTTGCAACATCCCACAAATCATCATAAATACCCAAATGGCATTGTTGAAACCCCTTCAGACGATTCATGAGGGGAAGGGGGAACCTTGTCCTGTGTGAGATACACAGAACAGAGAGTATGTACCTTGGACAATCCAAGTTATACAGTCCAAGTGACCCTGAACCATTACAAGTCCTTTTAGGCATCAGGAACAACAACTGGGAATGTGTGGGGATGGTGGGACACATCATGTTCTGGCTTCAACGAAGGAAATCCATCTTTGGGTTCAGGGGCTTGCACTGGTTTTACTTGGGTTGTGTTTCTCTAAAGCATCTTTTCCCATTCTGTGATATCCTCTTCCTTTCGTCTTTTCTCAAACAACTTCTCCAACATTGCATTCATCAATGCCTCTCGCCGATAATCCGGTTTCACTCGTTTTCTTCTATGGGGATATCGATGTTCTTTGTGGTCAGGCAACTGTTGTTTGATGGAAGTATGTATCATTTTCGGAGAAGGGGGAAGTGGTGGATTCAGCCATGAGCAGGATTTGGAATTCATGTATCTGTTGAGATCATCAAGGATGGGACATTCAACACCTCGAATGTAGAGTGAACCATAGTTCATCTCATTTTGTGGATCGATAATCAGTAAACCAGATTCATTGTTTGCCATTACTGATATTTGAGACATCAATGGCATCCGGGATTGTGGATTATATGAGTACTTGATGATCCAGGGGGAAGTATAGTGACACGAGGGCCAAAGCACGTACAGCAGTACAGCAATTCGATATATGGATGATTCTCCTGGTATGGGATGAGGGCTTTGGTCCTTTTGTGTAGTCTGTAGCCTAATCCGGAGTCAGTACATATTTCCATAGAGCCAGTATCATGTATCCTCGGAGGACAAGGAGTTGAAGGATACCCATGGATCCCATTCAGTCATCGCATTGGTCAAAAATAACCCAGACGTACAAATCGCGTTATCAATGGTAATTGCGATTCCAGATATTGACGGTCAAGATGACAACAGCTCAACAGTGGTGTATGGAGCAGTGCTCTGAGGAAGCACATACACGTCAAGGAATTAATTGTCAAGCAAGTAATGGGAATATGCTGGATGTTTGCACGTGGGTATGCCTTATCTGGTGTTCGGCGGTGTTATCGAAGTCCCCGCATTAAACAGACAGGTCTTGGCTTCTTCCGGATGTTATTTGGTCCCCGGTAGAGCCCATTCCATTTTAGACTGTGTGTGTACCTTAATGAATACAACAGGGATTCGAATTCTTTGAAAAGAAGGGTGGCACGCGGGATGTCACATGAGATGCCGATGATTTGTCATATACATGAGACGAATTCTCAAGGGGTAATATCCATATATGGGTGATCGAGTCCTTGTTCGGTTCCGGGTCGATCGGGTCCTTGTTCGGTTCCGGCCTCCATTCAATTCCGGCGTTCTTTTAATTCCGGGTTCTACTTTCATCCCCACACGTGGTCAGAATTCCAAACTGTGGGAAAAGGAAGGCGATGTGTAGAATGTCTTAGGAGACAAGGGAAGATCGTCCATTTATGGTCATGTACATGTCTGAGTGACTTCAAACAATGTAATTTGTCAATTCCTGCATGGCAACAGGATTCTAATGAGCCTAATAGCCACAATAAGGAGGGTCCCCGTTCTTCTGTCTCTCAGAGCAGAGTACTAGGATCAACCACTTCTCCTTAATTAACTAATAAGTCATTCCTTTTCTGCAAATCGAATATTTCGGGGTTCGGGCATGTGTACTGGCTTTCTCGGGGCTTTCCACACTTGAGATGTTTGAGAGGGGTGAGGGAGGGCGGTTCAGTGAGTCCATTCGATTCGATTTGACAGAAGGGAGAGGTCGGAATATGTCTGGAACATCCAAAACATATTTAATTCAAGGGGACTACTATTGTAGCATCGTTGGTTTGTCAAGCAGTGTCCTTCTGCTTCAGGTATTGCATTGGATAAACCAATTACAACATCGATTGCTTGTAGCAGTGGTCCCATGAGGTTGGGTGTCAGGTGAGACTTGTCATTGTACAACAAGTACAAGTCTCAGTCATTCGTAATTCGGATCATTGGCAGGACGGCCAGTTCGTGTGGTGACGTTAGTCAAGGATTGTCATTGGTCCATTTGGATTCGGGTTCGGTCTGTGCAGGCTTTGTCTTGGATAAACCAATGACAAACGCAGTAACTGCAGTCAGAGTCGGGGGCTTGCGCATGTATTGTCCAAGACTCAGTCTCAGAGAATCACAGGTAATGCGGTCAAGCTTCTTCATCAAGAGTTGGTCATTGGGGGAGTTGGGAAACGTTTAGTCTTTTGTTATGGATCGCTAGATCAGCGGGCTCCAGCAACAACCAACTAAACTGAGTCGAGATCAGACCAGAGGAAACACAAGGAATAAAGTGTATTCATGGTCAACTACTACTATACAACCAGTAGCAGCCCAGGGGAGGGGGGAAGGCTAGGTAAGCGAACCAGGGGGTGGAAACCAGACTAAACGTGAGGAAAGGGAAGGGAAAAAGAGGAACAGTTCGAAGATGAAGGTTTAAATACAAAAGAAATTTAGGGTAGGGGAAATGCCATGAAAGACAGACTACCGGGTCTGTATGTACAAACCAAGAGAGATGCAAGAACAATAAGGCTGTCCTGCAGGTACAGCATGTCCATCAGTGTTTCAAGTAGTGGTTGCAAGGAAATGGTTCGGAGCAATCCAGGGTCCAGACCCTGCGCCTCATGGTTGCCTCATGGCAAGGAGGTGGAACAATCCATGAGTGGATGTGTCAGTGAGCACATGATGAACATGAGGTGGCCATGTGGATGTCATGTGGCTGAGTTCCTAATTTTGGAATGATGAGATTGGTTCGTCTTCCTGATGGTTTGCATTGGCAGTAGATGCCTGGCCAATAGCAGCATACGACTATGAGTATGTGTATGCGGGATCGGGATGGAAAGGTGAACATGATGCTTCATCATTGGAGGCAGGAGAGAAGGCGAATCACTGGATGGGGAAGAACCATGATGAGGTCAATGCAATGAACACTGGTAATCATACACCAGCAACTGTAGTTCCTGCAGTACGATAAGCAAGGGTGCTTCATATAACCCTTCTTGGCTACAGGGTACTGGATGACTGGGATGTCGACTAGGTGTGGTTATTCTCGACCAGTGGACTGGTACACAAAGGTGATGAAACATGTCGGAATGCAAGTCCTTGTGGAGCATCAAGGGGGCTTGTCATACATGCAAGTTCGGGTTACTAGCTGAGCACCGGCGGTCAGCTGATGAGAAGAAAGGCGAATGAATGTAGAGGTGATGTGTGAAGAAGAACAAGATGGTTGGCCAAGATAGGTCCAAGGAGTCATCGGTTGTCGGCAACTATGACGGATCCGATGTCTGAGTCATTGTGGGGAGGTTGCATTATCCGAATATAGGTTGCATAGATGTAGACGCCCACAAGGGTGGAGATGCCAATAGAACATATCACAATCGTGGCAATGAGTTGGGCGTCAAAGGTAACCATGAGGATCGGGATGACATGTCAGTCTTCTTCGAAATAGGAAAGTCGATCAGTCATCAGGCACAAGGCTATTCATTCGTCTGTGACAGGCACAAGGAACCGTGTAGATGAATTGTGAAAGAACAATAACAATGTCATGAGCATATGGGTGTGGACATATGATCGGTCAGCGGAGAACCAGAGTATTCCGATTGCTGGGTATGATCGGTGGTTGGGTCATGGAGTATTCTTGTCTCCAGGTATGCACATCGGTCATGGGTTGTGACAAGAATGGAATGGTCAGGTTCGGGTTGTATCATCTTTAGGTTCCTTCAGCTCCTGGTTGTGCATGAATGGTTATGCACCGTCAAATCATCCAATGAGGACATGGGGTCAACCCGAGAGTTCGGTAACAAGGTATCGTCCAATCAGAGCGTGGGACTTGGCACATCTTCATGGGAATGTATGGGTGTCACGTGCTGTCAAAGCAAAAGACAGGGGCAAAAAGGTGAAAATCGTAACATGCAGAGTCAATTACTGAGAATCATATGGTACTGTGAGAAAGGATGGGGGCATAATTGGTCATGATGGTGTCATAATGGTGTCATAAGGTGTCATAATGGGGTCATAAGGTGGGGCTGCTGATTGATCAATGAGTTATCTGAGGGGAGATGAGCCACTGGCTGATCTTCTCTGAGATCTGGGGTGGTCTATGGTTCTCCAGGAATCATGGACCAAGGCTGGAACATGTAATTTCAAATTGGGCTTCTAGAATCAGTTCTTCAGGCTGTGCTTCCTTTTCCAATGTTCTAGAATAGAAGGCTGTGCTTCCTCTGTCAATGTTCTTTGATGGAAGATAGAAGGCTGTGCTGTGCTTCTTTTCCAATGTTCTAGAATAGAAGATAGAAGGCTGTGCTTCTTATCTTATCTGTTTATCATGAAAGATAAGAAGGTGGCTGTGGAATGTGGCTGCTCTGATCTTGGATCTTGGTGTCTGATGTAAGGCTGTGGCTGTTGATCTTATCCTTTCCTTATTAGTAAAGATAAGGATAAGTCAGCTATTATCTAATCCTGTAATCTGATAAGGCCTTGTCCCTTCATTACTGATGCTGTAAGCTGGGTTTGATGGTGGCTGGGCACCATCCCTTAGTGCTTGGGGCTATATTCCTGATATTGTCCACTTGTTGTCCTGGCTATTGAGAGAAGGGATACTCCCGCTGAAATTGCAATATTGCAGCTGAATGGAAATTTGTATAAATATCCTTTCTTCAATCTTGTACCATGTTTTTGATCCAAAACCATTTTGGATCATGACACCGAACATCAAAGCCTACATGGGATCAATTCCGGCTTGGGTCGAACCTGATCTGGAGATCATCAGGTGCTTATGGGCCGATACTAACATCAGCATTGAGTGCAGATGGAAAAAAGATGACCCTGTCCGCTTATTGGTGCATGCCTTGCACATGCCCTTATTGTATTGACATAACTTATTTGATTATAACACCAAGATCGGCTATCGCCTTGAGTCTTGGCACCATGCGTTCGCACAGCACGCCATGGTTTCCATCAAGACTCTGCTCACCAGTGACCCGTCTACCACCAAGGAAGAACGTGCCGAAATGGCGGTGGAGCTTTTGGGAACTAACATGGCCAACCGCCCTTTTTACTGGAAAGACCGAGAGGATGGGAAAAAATTGGTACGCTGGCCGGTTACATGTAAATGATAATACCTACTGACACATTTCTAGCTCTTCCAATCTGATGTTATCATGTATACGCTCTCGTTGCATCTCAAGGACATAAAGTATGCGAACAACCGCATATATCAAAATGCATGGATGTTAGGTGCGCTCATTTTATCTATCCAAGTGGTGAGTAATGTATTACACATCATGCTGTTTTAACCTTATCGTTTTTCAGGTTGCTTGAGCCTTCTCTTGCTGGATCACAGGCGAGGAGGTGGTGCAGTCAAACAAACTTGGCCATTTTTCACAGGAGAATTACAGTGACCAGGAGGTTCTTAATTCAAATGGCCGGGTCAAGACGGAGAACCGCGCTTCTGCTCTGATCCCAACGGTTAAAAAACTGACTTCGAAACAGTGGTTCGAGATCACAGCTGCTGCCAAGCAGTTCGCATTTGAAACTAGGAGTGATTCGTCAGGTGAATCCTGGTCCGCCAATGCCAGTGATGAAGATGGCTTTATACTGGAGCAATCGGCTTCAGATGCTGATGGTGAGTTCTTATTTATTGCTTTTCTGCATAGGTACTAACCCGACTCCTTACAGCCTAGCTGGCAAGTCGATATGTGCAAAATGCACGTAGACTCGTTCATTACTTGTAGTTAGTGTGCCTTGTAGTTACCCCCCTGGACTTTTTCATACTGTCTCCCTGTGCCCCTGCCCCCTGCCCCCTGCCCCTGCCCCATCCCAAAAAATATATTGCTTTTTATACCCAATAACTGGCTTTTTACTAAGACAATAAGACTGAAAAGTACACAGTACTTTTACAAAAAGTATGTAGTATTTAAAAAGCGGAGTGAGTTTATCCATGCTTTTCTCTTTTTGTGCTTTTCGGGCTTTAAAAAACTGAATAAGCACCCCAAAGAAGATATGTCATCTTACTGATGTATGTGTCAAAGAAAATGTCCTCTGCAAGTTCCACTCAAATTTATTCCATGGATAGAAGCTTCGTCAAGATCTCGAGTGTTTCAGAGTCCAACTGCACCACATTGTGTCAGATAAGTGGGTGTTCGCCTATATTGTTTGTCAATCATTTGAATCAGATTTACAGCTAGTACCAACCTGTGGCTACCCAATAATTAGCTATTTTCCCTCTCTCGAGAGCATCAACAATTGACATGGGATTGTAAACACTAATTTCACCTGAAGCAAGGTAAGAGTTGTAATGGGCTTTTAGATCACTAATTTTCAGTGGAGACTGTTGTGGTGTTGAGATGAAAAAAAAAAGGATGCAGCAAACAACCCACCCCTGACAACTCTATCAGCTTCTTGACTTCCCCTTCCATAAACATCAACATTCCTGCATAAATAGACTTGGCCAAATGTAGCGGATGCACCTGAGTGAAAATTAACAAGTTGTCAAATCATAATAACTACACTGCATACTCGCAAGCTGTTCAAGCCAGAATAGCACCCAGATTTTGCAGTCGGAGTGACCCTGACAAGAAGACCAAGCGCTAGACTCTTATTTCTCTAGCAAAAGATATCCCAGGTTTGATTCAGCATTGGAAGGTAATGGCGTAATTTTATAACCTTCAAGACACCCCAGCCAAAGAACTCATAAGCCTGGATGATTGTGCTCAGGCCAGATAACAATTGATATGCATAATGAAAAGGAACTTGAGCATAATACCCAAACTCAAAAGCACAGCTGATGGGCACTTCATATTCGTCTATCAGTACAATCACTCCTTGTCTGGATCGCCGGGCTAGCAGCCTTGATAGTCGCATCAGCACTAGCTTGCAGATGTCAGCAGGGGCTGTCATGTGAATGATAGATTGGTAATAGTCAAGTTCTTTTGCAGAAAGGCTGTTGTGAAGATAGTCAAACCAATCTGCATATAAACTTGAGATTTGTTGTTGAAAGCATAAGAACATTGCCTCCCAAGTGTTGTCTTGAAGAGTCTGGCTTCAGGTGAGCTAGGCAACCTAGACATTGCAAGGAAACAAACCATGGAGTCAAGAAAAATAACAGCATATTTCCCCATGTGAGTCGCACAAATACTGGGCTTAGAAGCGAATCAGAGCCCATTAAAGAGAGTGGGGTGGTTGACCTCTCAGAGAGAGAAAAATGACCTGCCAGTGAGAATTCAGGTGAACTTGACTTGGCTGGTGTTATGGATTGCTAGATCAGCAGGCTCCGGCGACAACCAACTAAACCAAGTTGAGCTCAGACCAGAGGAAACACAGGAGAGATGGTGTATTCATGGTCTACTACTACTATACAGCAAGTAGCAGTCTGGGGAGAGAGGGAGTCTAGGAAAGCGAACCAGGGGGTGGAAACCAGACTAAACATGAGGAAAGGGAAGGGAAAAAGAGGAACAGTTCGAAGATGAAGGTTTAAATACAAAGAAGTTAGGGAAATGCCATGAAAGACAGACTACTGGGTCTGTATGTACAAACCGAGAGAAATGTAAGAACAATAAGGCGGTCCTGCAGATACAGCATGTCCATCAGTGTTTCAGGTAGTGATTGCAAAGAAATGGTTCGGAGCAATCAAGGGTCCAGACCCTGCGCCTCATGGTTGCCTCATGGTAAGGAGGTGAAACAATCCATGAGTGGATGTGTCAGTGAGCACATGATGAACATGAGGCGGCCATGTGGATGTCATGTGGCTGAGTTCCTAGTTTGGGAATGATGAGAATGGTTTGTCTTCCTGATGGTTTACATTGGCAGTGGATGCCTGGCCAATAGCAGCATACGACTATGAGTATGTGTATGCGGGATTGGGATGGAAAGGTGAACATGATGCTTCATCATTGGAGGCAGGGGAGAAGGTGAATCACTGAATGGGGAAGAACCATGATGGGGGGCGATGCAATGAACACTGGTAATCATACACCAGCGACTGTGGTTCCTGCAGTACGATAAGCAAGGGTGCTTCATATAACCCTTCTTGGCTACAGGGTACTGGATGACTGGGATGTCGACTAGGTGTGGATATTCTTGACCAGTGGACTGGTACACAAAGGTGATGAAACATGTCGGAATGCAAGTCTTTGTGGAGCATCAAGGGAACTTGTCATACATGCAAGTTTGGGTTGTTAGCTGAGCACCGGCGGTCAGTTGATGAGAAGAAAGTGAATGAATGTGGAGGTGACATGTGAAGAAGAACAAGATGGTCAGCCAAGATAGGTCAAAGGAGTCATTGGTTGTCGGCAACTATGATGGATCCGATATCTGAGTCATTGTTGGGGAGGTTGTGTTATCCGAATATAGGTTGCATAGACATAGACGCCCATAAGGGTGGAGATGCCAATAGAACATATGACAATTGTGGCGATGAGCTGGGTGTCAAAGGTAACCATGAGGCTCGGGATGACATGTCAGTCTTCTTCAAAATAGGAAAGTCGATCGGTCATCAGGCACAAGGCTATTCATTCATCTGTGACAGGCACAAGGAACCATGTAGGTGAATTGTGAAAGAACAATAACAATGTCATAAGCATGTGGGTGTGGACATATGATCGGTTGGCGGAGAACCAGAGTATTCCGATTGCTGGGTATGATCGGTGGTTGGGTCATGGAGTATTCTTGTCTCCGGGTATGCGCACTGGTCATGGGTTGTGACAAGAACGGAATGGTCAGGTTCGGATTGTATTGTCTTTAGGTTCCTTCGGCTCCTGGTTGTGTATGAATGGTTATGTGTCTTCAAGTCATCAGTAACAGGGTATTGTCCAATGAGAATGTGGGATTGACCCGAGAGTTCGGTAACAAGGTATCGTCCAATCAGAGCGTGGGACTTGGCACATCTTCGTGGGAATGTAGAGGTCAATGGGTATCACGTGCTGTCAAAGCAAAAGACGGGGGCAAAGAGGTAAAAATCGTAACAATACCCCCCTTTCAAGATTCGCGTCCGCACGAATAAGCAAAAGAACAAGGAGGAGAACATAGCGACAATGGGTCAACAAAAAATGTACAGGAGCATTTGTAACATGCAGCTTTTACCACAGCGTTGAGGACAGAGGACAAGTTCAGCTCGCTGGCCCAAGCCTCCGATTAAGAGTTTTTCAATTAGCATTGTCTTGTCCACAAGATACCAACCAAGCACAGAGTGCAGCGAAGGGAACGTGGGGCCACTCAAGGTCGTTAAAGAACCCACACTGCTCATTGATGGTGGATTAGTGTAACTGCAGCTGGTCATATAGCTTACTCTGGATGTAGGTGGTTTAGAGCTTCCCCTACACGCATTCGTGATGAGCTGGTCAAAATCCTGACAAAGAACAGAGTTGGAACTGTGCATACCCATCTTATCTCCACCAAACTCTTTATCCAGACACTGTTGCTTGGCTGGAGGCTGATCTGGCAGAGTGAAGTCAACTAGTTAGACTAGTGCTAAAGAATATCTCAGTAGCTCACCTTTGGCTGGGTGGGAGAGCTTCGAGTCAATAGAACAGATTGTACATGTAACCCCTGATGAATCGTACTTATTCCAATGGTGGCAAGTGATCAGTAACCTTCACACTCACCATCAGAGATGCCCACAACCACATCGAGGTACCCATGATGGTGATCCGAGCACCGTCCCAACAGGGTCCACATTTATGTTGGTAGCAAAGTCGGACAGATTCTCGCCTCGCAACCTAAGGCATTTGATAAGTGAGTCAGTGGGTGCTACAGGTTCTTGCACATTAAGCTTTGGAAAGTAATGGGTAATTTTTATGCTGGTACCCAGAGAGGGCATACTTTCCAAAGCACTAGCTCATTGGCATGAGTCTGCTTCCTGTTGTAGATCATCACCTGCAGGTCGCTCACATTGCTATCATTAGCAGCTTGGATTATGACTTTAAAAGGTAACTGTCGTTCTCGTTGGATGATGCACCAGATTGCAAGACCATTGGGGTTGCAAAGTGTGTGACTTAGGAGTATAGGGGTAAATCTATTTGGTCATCCTGACTTAGGCATAGAATGTCTAAAGACAATCATACACTGGTCTGAACATAACAGCCAACAGCCCCAATACCAGAAGAATATTTAATGACCAGCTATGACTGATATATGCTAAGTAGATGGTCCAGTCTGTAGACTCATGAACAGGATGTTGACTAAAATGAATAAGCTCAGCCTTACTGATTGGATTTACATGCCCTGAATCATCCAATGAGCCAAGCATTACATGAGCTCAGGAAACAGTTACAGGTGAGTTGACCACAAACCATTTTGTTTCTCTGCTTCTTTTGTCAATGGTTCCATTTTAGGGAGGTTGGATTCAATCCATTTGGCTTGGCACAGCTCTGGGTTTGAGTCTAGACAGGATCTAAAATAATAGAGCATCTGTGAAAACGCAGCATGACACATACACTTCATGGGCAACAATGAAGATGGTATTTCCAGAATACGGAGGCCAAGGTATTTAGCAGCTCTCGTGGTACGAGGATCAAGCCCGAAATGTTCGAGTAACATCTGGATTGCATCATAATGATGCTTTTCCCAATAAAGGGCTCGAACTTCTGCTGAGACTCTCTTCTGAATAGCAAACGGTCCAGAGTCGAAACCCAGCTCTGTTTCCTTCAGGACACGATCTCGGGACCAATGAACTTGGGGACTGGATATTCTGCCAGTGTTGTCAAAGGTCAGATCTTCAACAAAGACATAAATATGGTCTGGAAGGTTGCCCATCTCAAATGTGGTCGTGCCCTCGGAGTCATGTTTGGGAAGGAGCTGCCAGTGAAGATCCACCTGAGGCATGTCAACTGATGATAACAGGAATTGGAATGGGAGACATGTCTGGGCTACTGGAGTGGCATACCATATAATATGTCTCGATGTTGATAAGGCATACGGGAGGATTGAAAAAGGCATTGAGCCTGAACAACCCATGCTGTACGCCAGGCCGCACTGTAACATGCTGGACTCCAAGAACTAACCGACAGGGAGTAACTCTGGTCTGTCTGGCGTGGAACAACAAATCTGACAAATTTTCTCAAATTAGTTGCTTCATTATGCCCCTATATGGACTCACCGGGTCCAGCCCGAGATCCGGACCCCAGGTTGTAGATTAGAATCAGCAGACAGCGCCCAAGGCCCCGGAACCGGTGGTTCAAGATTGTCAGAATTTATAATTTGAGCAAGTTTGTATGGTTGTTTGGAGTGACTAGGATCCCAAAAATAGATGCCACCAAACTGAGCTGTACTGAGAGATACGGCAGAAATGCGGTGCCATCTAGCAAGCCGCACGATAGGAGGAAGAATAGTAAGGATGTTTTCGCTTATTTCAGCTGGTTGCCTCGCTTTCAGCACCAGTCGGGGAGGAAGGTTTATACTAGGAGCGGCCGGTGGAGTCTGCAATGGTAACCAGGATCCTCTGCGTTCAAACCATGCTTGGGTATGACTCTGTGATTGTTTTTCCTTGAGTGAGGTGGACGTTAGTGACGTACCACCAATTGGGGTTGGAAGACTCGCCATATTCCAATCCATCCCGTCAAATGGTATTTGGGAAATTGAGAGTGTCCCGGTAACATTGTTGATGAATGAATATTTCAAAAGATCTCCCTTACCAACACATGTGACTTGTGATGCTATAAAGCGCCAGGCAGACTGCATGGGATGAGTACTAATAACATGGCAAATGACCTTCACTGACATCGAAATCATAAGCCTGAGGGTTAAGGTACATTTAAAAGCGGAGCAGAAGATGGTTATTACTTGTCGCCTACCAATTCGAATTCAAAATTGACTTTAGCAGCTGCAGAATGGATCTTCGTAGCGTAATCTTCCAGTGGCACCAAATCTAGTTGAACAATAGTAAGTAGAAGAACATTCTATTAATGATAAGTATAACCATCGTGGAACATGAGAGCCCGAAAGTTTGGTGACCTGGTAACACCAAAGAGCTGAACCATATATGGCAAACTGAAAATGATGACCCTGAGAGACTGGAATGGGGAGTATTTGAATGACCATGACGAACCGCGGATGGCGAGAAAAAAAATCAAGTTGCTGCGCCCAAATCTTGTAGGATATTATAAGCATCAAGCGAAATAAGCTGAAAGAGTTGCTAACTTTTTGGGCATGAGGGCCATTGAAGACTTGCAAGGTTTTCACTTTGCTCCCGTCTCTAAATCGGGCCTTATAGGTGACTATGCTTCCAAGACAACGCTTGACCTTGCGGCCAGTAGTTTCATCGATTTCGTCTTGTTCAATGGACTTGACACTACCTGTCGAGTAGTCGAGTTCGACTTCCCCTGGTTTAAATAGAATGAACTAATGCGTAATCAGGCATCATTCAACACTATGGAGATATTGACTAACGTTTTCATCAAAGTCTCTCGACGTCTCCGAGAGGGCCTGAGTCAGCTGGCATTCCACACTAGCCACAGCCTGGTGAATTTCCGAGACGTCCGATCGGATAGCGACGACATTGTTATCGACAGCTGATACCATCGACTGTATCCCAAAAATATTGCGGTCTACATGCGATATAGCAGTGCGGAGGCCGACGGTGTTTCGATCCAGAGCAGAAACGTTCGACTGTACCTCAAGGAGGTTCCGGTCAACATCAAACAATGTAGCACGAATGTTATCATTATTCTTATCCAAGGTTGATACCATTGATTGGACGCCAAGAATGTGTCTGTCCGCAATAGCGACCGCCGTACCGATATCGCCAACATTTTGGTTGATATTTGAAACTAGTGACCGCGTACCGGTCGATGCTGCAAGCTTGTTGACAAAATAAATAAGTATAGTGTCAATATAAGAATTGAAATCACACAAACCGTGATATTGGAACGAAACTCGTTTATTTGACGTCGGAAACCGTCAATCTTGTCACGAATGCTACTGGCATGGAGGTACCTCTTCAGCTTCCGCAGGCCTGGCTGTGTATCTGCCATCGTCTTGAGTTCAACAGAAACATCGTCCAAGTATCTAGAGTCAGTCGAGGTGAGCCAAAAATCAAAGGGCATGAGAAAGCAGACGGATACTTGTTGAAGTCTTCACACATGCTTCTGAGGTGTACATCTGCCCTCTCAGGGTGGTCGGTGTCGACCTCGTTACGCAGCAGAATAGCGATTTCGGCCACAGATTGGGTAAGAAACTTGAGGTCATCGTTGTTTTTCCCAACTTTCTATTGAAACTAAGTGATTAGGCCATTGGGTGCAAGATTCTGAAAGCCTCACATCGGCCAACTCCAGAACAATGGTAACCCCATCGAAGACAGACACGATATATGGAAAGGGAATAAATGCAGCTACGGCCTTCAGTCCACTCGCAACCAGCATGAAGTTGCCGATAATATCAGACGAGGATGGACCCATTTTCTGGTAAATGGGCAGATGTATGGGAGGGGCATTCCAAGGTTCGGCCTGGTTTGATGAACAGCACGAGGCCCTCGAGGTTGTGCCTGCCGGTAGGAACGCGACTAGCCACTTATCATAAGCTTTATCATAAGAGGCTAGCTCCTCTCGTTCCCCAGCTAATAACCTTCCCTGAGCACGACCGCGATATCGAACGGTTCGAACCGAAAGTGCACCCAAATCCTTCCACTGAACAACTTGGTCAAGGCGTTCGTTAGCAGCACTGCCATTATTTCGATGAGGTTGCAGGTTGACGGTGGTTTTGAACAATCAGCAGCTAAGCAGAAGGCTCTTGACATTCCATACATCATTACGCAGCCTCAACCAATGGCAACACCTCTCAGACTCAGCGCATCGTAGGCATTGTAGCCCAGTTCGTCGTACTCTGCCATTTCTGATCAGATCGTCCGCCAAACAGAGTTACCCACAGCAGGCGCCTGTGCTAACATCCAATTACCGGCACTACTCCCAAGCCTTCTCGCCCTCCCTTGCCTACCTACTATTCTACAAAGTGATTTCCACCAGACATTCCCTCACCCCTCGTGGTCCTTTTCCACTACCACCCCTTGCCTCTCCTCACGGCCCTGCCGCACATCCCGAGCGGTGGGCATATTCCGTGGACTAATTTACGCATACATCCACATTTGGGTTTGGTGCGTTCCTTCCGGTCAAAATGACCCTTTTATACCCCAGGTCATTACGCCCAGTTGATTCCTTGCGCAACGGCGCATGTTAATTGTCGACGATGGGGTCACAAGACGGGCACAACATTGTAGATTTTTTTTATCGGGAACCCCGCTCAAGAACGAGGAATACAAAACATACAATGTATAACTCGAAGTAAGAACCAGGAATCCCCCACGGTAGTGCTGATGCGAGGGATTCGTGGAGTTCGTTGTTAATTATGTCCGCTATTGACTATAATCAAGATATAAATCTAAACTAAAAAACTGTACGGCCTCAGTTGAAGCACGCCATCAGTTCTCGTTGATCATCACACAATCCGAATAGGATGCTCATCAACACCGCCAAGATAACGGGGCCCGGCTCCCGAGTCCAACTTCGCCGGCGTGGGCATTGACAGGTCAATCCATTCAGGTTTGGGAGTAATACCCGATGTCGTTCGGTGTATGCGAGTCCTGTTCGGTGTCAGTGAGTTTGTGTTGGCCAAAGTGTCCGTATCTGCGAGCGTATTCCGGATGTTAAGAAGAAGCCGGCAAGATAGTATCACCATGAAGATGAGCGTAGGACTGTCAGTGCGCAGAAGAAAAAGAGGTTAAGCGGTCAATTGAGGGAAGACAGCAGGTGAGTCTGTGGCTCACGTGAGATTGACGACCCATGTCATCAAGTTTGGGTCGATCAAGAATATTAGAACATTTAAAAGGTTCATGGTACAGATGGCAAAGAAGTAGAGGACGCCATCCCTCCAAATAACAGAGATTATAGGCGTGTGGATGTCGCCTGTACAGATATTGTACGTTTTCCAGGCTGTCAACCTAGATGACGAAGTGTGATGGCATTGAGTCCAGACAAACCACCATAACTATCAATCTACGTACCCGAATGAAAGCGTGTCGTAGAGAAGGGGAATCGACTGATAATCCAGTATAAGTCTCTGCACAAAAGACACCACGCATTGATGGTAATTGCTCACACAATATTCAATCATCCAACCGCGAGGCGCCGGTACGTTGACACACGAGTGATCAGCTGACAGGGATGTCAAGCTGATCGTGATCCCTCCGAGACATACTTCAACGACAAGTATGGAAGATAGTACAACGGCAACCACCCGGCTCCGTAGATAGAGCTAGTTACCTCGCCTTAGTATCGAGTTATGACAACACAATTCAGGAGGTGGATTTACAGCGTAAACACGAATTCCAAGAATCATCTGGGAAAGGACCGTCGAGATGAGGAATCCTACTGGAATCCAATAAAACATATCTGTTGATTAGGAACGTTAGTATGAGATGGCGAATAACTAACGATTGCACGTGGACTTGCATTTACAAGCCGCTGGACTCCAAGCATCGGCCATTATAGACACAACAATAGAAAATCTTTCGGATGATGTCTGTTATAACTCGGACCAAAGATATTTTCGAAGGATACGTACTGCATTAATCCAAAATACCGATTAGCTGAGAAATTATGATCAAGGGTTAACTAACGGTGATAAATGGGCGGCAGGATTGGCACTCACCAAGGTATAGGATACTAACAGTCTAAATTTCCAGGTGATGAGGATACCAAAATTGTTGTTTGAAGTATTATAATACGTACTGTAAATTTCTCCTTCCAGATGCGCTGGTATTCTTGTGGCAAGCAGAGGATCCACTCCCAAACGTATATGCAGAACCTATTATAATCAATGGGAAATCAGCACTTCAGCATTGTGTGGAGAACACGCAAAGGCACGAACGCTCCAGCAGCCCACACCAGACCTACCCGCCCTACACGTAGGTTCAGAATGTCCAGAGTTGAAGACATGGTACCAACGAGACCGCAACCACATTCTTGACTATAATTTCATTCCCATGGGAAGAAAAAGCGTCTCCGAGTCTGACGTAAGGTGAGTAAGATCGGAAAACTAATTGGAGGGTTGAGTCAATAGATGGAACTGCAACTCCCGACAAAGTATGTTCAGATCACACACTATCACCATTTGTCTGCTGAGTGCATTGATTGATCAGCGATACAAGGTAATCCGCAGCCAGAAACGCACTGAGTACCATGGGGATGATCTTTGGCGGTGGCGTATATGTATGAATGTGATTTACCGCGCGACATCTTGGTCATAACGACATGGTTGATTCGATTACCCGTGAGCGCTCAGGTCGTATAAGACCGAGACTAAATTTAGGACTCGGAACCCTTCGATAGGAAGACCATTCTCGAAGTCGACACTTGAACTGACATTAATATTGTAGTCGTGAGCCACCACCTGCGACATGCTCTCGATTGAGCTCTTAGACCGTACCGTATATTGTGAGCATAAAATGTGAATATTACTCCAATTTTAGGCTAGTGCAAGCACCGTGTTCCGTGAAATGTTGGGAAAGCATTGCCAATACGCTTTCAATATCTAGATTAATGCTTACCGGCAACAAAGACCCTCTACAGAAATGGTTCATGATGTCCGTATGAGAAAGAAAATGGGGTAAGTCCACTAGCAACCGTCCAGACATCTATAAGGAAAAAAAGAAAAGACTTCGGTACTTCTAAAGAAAGACTTAAAAGATACAATCCTGGCCATCTGCGGAGACGCTCATGCCATTCATACATGATTCGACAACGCATCGGCCCCTTCGGCAAGAAACATTTTCGGCGCCATCAATTGCAGAACAATCTCGACCGGTGGCCTTCTTGCTGGCATAAGGGTAAAGACATCCTCCACCTGAAAATGGGGGGAGGCGCTAATAAGTCAGCGCTGATCACACTGAAGGGGACACAAGGCACTTGCATGAATCTAGAGTGGTCCGTGTGTCGATGCACTCGTACGCGAAAGTGTTTGTGAAGCCACCACATATTTCCCAACCAACAGGACACTGGGTCTTGCGCAGCAACTGCTGCTGTACAGACCGGCGCTGGGGACCACTAGAGGGACAACTAAGATCGCAATCCCCGTTCGGGCATAGGCTGAATCCCGATGCGCACTAGAGAAAAAGGAACGTGAGGCAGTTGATCTTGGTTGAAAGACATATTGGAACCGTACCACGTATCCACAAGTTTGCGATGAACTGCATTGAGGGATAGCGTTGGTGGGATAGGTGCAGGTTTGACTGCCCGTATGGATCTGACAAATGAGACCGTCAGGAAAGGGTGTAAACAACGGGGGGCTCGTACAAGATTAATGAGGGCACTTTGTACGGCAGAAACTCCAGCTAAGGACACAGCAAGCTCGGTTACAATGTTAGTATTGATGAAGGCTGGAATTTTTGGTGAGCATGAACAACTACTAGGTATGTATAGGGGGAAAAGTCCACAGACAGGGGACGCCAGAGTCACATATGCATTGATTGATATTGCCGAAAATGTCGGGGATTGTGATATGTAGTGCTTGATTGAGAGCAGCGGTAAGGTCGAAGTTATTGAAATATCGACAAGTGTCCGCGGTGGTCGCCTGAGCGAGAATGGTGAAAGAAGGAACGATGAGGGCCAGACGGAGGACTCGTCGAGGAAATAACATGGAAGGTCCTGGGGATCCATC
Source organism: Hygrocybe coccinea (assembly GCA_963555575.2). Taxonomy (NCBI): domain Eukaryota; kingdom Fungi; phylum Basidiomycota; class Agaricomycetes; order Agaricales; family Hygrophoraceae; genus Hygrocybe; species Hygrocybe coccinea. Next base: position 3,121,790 of record OY741997.1, read on the forward strand.
ATGGATTTCGTCGCTTATATGTCAATGTCGTTATATTTTTTAATCCTAGGCTAGGTAAGGACCCCTGAAAGCCCACCCAGATGCCTGTGCGTGATCCGGACCTGGATGGGCCAAATTTGTGCAATGTCTGTTCCGATCCGGACCCCATTTGCCCAAAAATATGGTTGATGTATGTGTCATAATCCGGACCCAAGTGGGGCAGTTACGGAGGTCTGTGCCACATCCGGACCCAAGCCCACCTCCAGATATAGCAATTTGTACCCAAATTCTACAAATTCTTCACGATATAATTTATTTTTTTACGAATTTTTACCAATGTCTGTGCCATAATCCGGACCTTGGTGAGGCTCTGGAGCAGGTCTGTGTCAAAATCCGGACCTGAGAGAGGTCTGGGCGAAATTTTCATCCGGACCTCAAAAATTTCGTGCAGAACAGGCATCTGGGTGGGCTTTCAGGGGTCCTGCTAGGTACCGGCTGCGACAAACCCCCTGGAAACAGTTACATAACATACTCGGAACAATGAATTTCAATAAATCCAATCAAGAAATGATTCCGATTTCGCGCCTCACCCCGAACGCCGTGCCTTGAAGCTTGATCAATCCATGGACACCATTGACTAGCAATCCTATTATCGTCATCTTCTCAGACTACTACATATCCGAACTACGTATGTATCGAGGCTCAGCGCTCAGCCTCCGACCCAAACTCGCGGTTGTATGGGACAAGTCTAGGACACTTTGCGTCGTGGGGTACACATGTTGTGAACAGGTGGCAAAAGGTCCTTAACCTGAAGTGCTCCCATAAGAATTGGTATTACTTCATTTTTCGTGGACTCGCCGGAAGGACATATCAACCGGATGTCGACTCTGATTCGGACCCACCTGGCGGGTTTCCTGACTTAGGGTACGTCCCATCGTCCTGTTGGATGCCATGATCTGGCTTGCACCATCCATGAGTATGGAAATGGGCTCTTCGACGAACTCTTGTTGCCGAGCCTCAGTTACGATGGATAATATTGTCCAGATTCTACCCGAGTCTGTCCTGAGCGGGATCTTCATGTCCAGGCCTTTGACGCCACTACTGGTAACTGGTTCCATCCGTCCTGGGTCTGGCGTGCCCTACCTGAAACCAAAGATAATCATTCATTGGAAAATCGTGCAGATGAGGAGAGGGGATAGGAATACATACTTATGAGTTCTTACTCTGTGTATGATGGTATCGCGTCTCTCAGTCTCCTTTGCGGGAGGTGGAATGCGAGAATTTTGTGAATTCCAAAGTACCCGGAATTGGGCCATAATCGGTGAGTTGAAGCGATATTCATTGTTTCCTCGCTTGGACGGTCGACTTTGATCAAGTAGGGAGAATTCAGAACAGATCTAATAATTACAACATAGAGACAATCATCCGGAATGTGAGGGAACGAGACATCTACCAAGAAGGAAAACCCGAGAAATATCACTTCCACGATATGCAAGTATTCGACGCAGATAGACAATGGCTCATAAACTCGTCTCGGTCAATATCTCTGTTTGTGACATCTTCTTTGCTGCTGCCATTCTTGCCGTCGTTGTCTTCAATGGTCGTCGTCACGGTGCCGTCCCCGTCGTCATCGCCCTGGTTAGTGGGGCGACCGCGTTCTCCCAGATAAAACGTACCACACCTGACGGTAGATTCGGTCGTGGGAAAAGATCTCCTTGATCTCCTCGCCTGACTTTCATGGTGTATGTCACCTGGTACGGGCTGCATTTGCCGCTAGTGGACCAAACGGTGGTGGGTGCGGGCTCGACTGCACATAAACGGAGTTTCAGCAGGTTGGGCGTCGTTACTCCGAATAACGAAGCAACAAGATCATCGAATTTGTTGTTGCAGGCCACATCTTTTTTGTTCTCGAGGCCGGTGATAACGACGGCACAAGAACTTGCTTAAATGTATTGGCCGATCGAGTTGTGCACACGGAGGATACTTGACGAATACAATACCACTTTGATAAATTGGTGACCTGAACCGTAAGTTTTCTCCCCCGTGTCTTCAAGACTTAAGTATCAGATCTTCTGTCCGAACATTGCAGAATCATCGACGCCAAATCGTACCGTGTGCAAATCACAAATTCAGGTGCAGTTTCACCGATGCGGCGGCTATCCTTGACTTTCGTTCAACAGCAAGGACGATGTACAAGAATCACCACAGACACATGAGTCGGAGGTAGTGGGTTCGGTGACATTCTCACCTAATAGTGAGATGCGATGGGCTTATTTATTTAGGGGATAAAACATGTGACTTTATAGTGCAACCCCTTTCCCTCCTTACTTTGGACATCATTGATTCTCATTGAAAAGAGAAAGTACAATAGTGTGGATGGTCCTGCCAGTGGTGTCCACCCACGCTCCGAAAACCCATTCCCTGGAATCAGCACTCTGCTTTCTATCCCATTTTCACTCTACGACCTCCTCCATTTGATTTCAGTTGCACCTAGAAGCGAGTACCAGCGGGACTTGATTACTGTGGGTGGACATCTTATACTCTTCAGATGAAGAGTTGAACGAGTCCACAGGGAATTGTGCTGCCTTCGGCGGCAACAATATGACAGCACCCCGACCTCCATCCATCTACTGTCCCTCCTGTCAAGGCATCACATCAATTTCTATGCGGCCCCAAATGCCATTTGGTGTAACAACTGCCTCCTCGTCTACGTATCACATGCAAAACATGGGTGGTACGACGACAGTGACGACACCAGACAGGAACACAGATGAGACCCCCACTGATGAGGTTCCACCCCCGGCGCCCCACACAACGCCTCCTGTATTATGGGAAGTCGGAGATGTGCTGCAACTTACAGCTGGGAGCGGAGAGCAACCCACGATGGACGACATAGAATGGGATAACTTGGGCATGAAGGAAAGTGTGATGTGGTGTTCTGGGACAAGTGATGAGCCTATTGATGACTGGGAAGACATTGAAGAAAACCCCCCTGAACGGCTGACCTCTAAAGCAGACATTTTGGGTTGGTTGGATGATATCGATGACGGCGGGGAGATTTTGCCATGCTCACCTTTGACTCCCACTCCATTTGAGCAAGGGGTTGTTGGGGGTAGTATGAACGATTTCCTAATGATTAAAGGATTGATAGATCCGGGAGTTTACGTTCAGTTTACGGACTTGCGCTTATTCGCGTATTGATGAGGACAAATATTATGATAATCGTCCGACGTCGAGTACCCATTTGTGAGGGTTTCCAGCCAGTTGGGGTCGTGAAGGTGAGCAGGTTGATTTGTGATACAGACTTTTTTCAAAGGGCAAGACAAAGAGATTATTCAATTTAGAGCATTATGATCATCCGAGTGGTCACTAGACTAGGAACGGTCTCCTCTCCTCGGCGTCCCACTCACTAATATCCCAAATCGGCGGGCCGCGCAGGGGAAGCATAGGGAGACATTGCTTATATCCCTCCCACACTCTGGACAACACAAACTCGTTGTCCTCCTCGTCTTCATCATAATTCGCCGCTCCAGCGTACCAGGGCTTCTCGACGCGGCCTTTTGCAGCCAACGCCGCCACCTTCTGCTCTGCCTCCTTCATGATGTTACGTTCATATTGTTGATCCTCACAATCAAGGCTGGTTATCCACTCCTCCAGACGCGCCTTCTCGAGGGCAACAGTCCGTTTTGACTTTTCCTCGAAGAGTCGCTTCCCAATAGATTTGCAGACGAGGTGATACGAACCGCCGCAAGCTTTGCGATCTCAGTACCCCATTTAGCAGCATATTTGAGTGTCGTTTCCAGGCTCAAGAAATCCACGGTATTCAAACAGTGTTCCCTCTTCAAAGCCCGTAGGACGGTGACCAGGGATGCACCATAAACTGTGTTTGTAATTTCGACACGTTCCCTGTCCATGCACACTGCGAGAAACCAATTTCTAAGAGAAAAATGAATACATTTCATGATGGGTTACTCACTTGGCCAGGATGATTCTATGTCTTGGAAAACGGTCAACGCTTCGAGCATCTCCATGGCGTCATCCCAATTTTCCTGTAGTATCTCGGAATGTATCTTGATGAGAGTTTCGTCAATGAGGTCGAGGACCCCATGGTTGTGGAAATCTAAGTGTCTTGGATATGAATCTGTATGATCATGCTTGACAAGTACTGACCATTGTAGACATGCATTTGAAACGCGTCAGGATTACGGTTTTCCGCATTTTCAAGGAGGTCCTCGAGCATCTCCGCTGCTTCGGAGGACATGAATGTCCTGCAATCGAAGAAGGTGTACCCCTCAGGTATAACAGATTCCTGAGAACAAATATTCCATTAGAGTTGTTGTAAGAATGTTAAAAATGTTCTGACTGACATTACAGCATATTCGGAAAAGCTTGTCCGTGCCAATTTAAAAAAAAAAAAAAAAAGTCTGACTAAGTGAGATCCGGCCATTGCCGACTGCCTGCTAGCTCGCTACTCCCATGGAAGCTATGGACGCAGAAGGCCCTCCACCGGCCTATGAGCATCAGGAAACTGTTGCTACCAACCCACCTGGCCCAGCAGCTATCCAAGTACCTGCCAATACCACAGGTGCAGTTTTTGAGCTCCTTGCCTACGTGTTGCAGCCCCCAAAGCGCGTCCGGACTGCAAATCGCAAGACCAAGACTGAAAAACAAGAATCCCTGACCTTTGGCCCCATCAATGTCCCTGTGGACATTGTGTGGAATGGTTTCTTGGCCACGGTTGCTCAGTTGGTGAAGACCACCCCCGAAAACTTGTCTGTTGGCACCTTGGAATGGAAATGGCTAAAGCCTGCTAGCAGCCCTTGGTTGCCCCTGCAAAGCAATGCTGGTTTTCTTTCCATGCTCAAACAGGTACTTCCCAAGATTCCCAAGTCTGATGCATATGTGATTATATGAATGCAACCACCGCATCTTGAGCTGCCTTCTGCCGCACTGGTGAGTTCTGTTCCTGTTGCGCTTTCTCTCCATTGATGTTGTCACTAGCCTTGGGTCCAGGGTTCAAGGAACCCAGGGTATGGAGGCAGCCCATCCCGAGACGTAGCACTGGATGAGTACAATTGGGATCTCGATGATCGTCCCATGTCCAAAAAGGTTTGCAGTCTAGGTTATTTCATCCTTGCTCCCATCCCCGCTACACCTGCCCCCACCGCTCACACAATGCCATCTTTCCCCTTCAATCCATTTGCATTTGCTGGGTTCAACATGCCTTTTGCGATGGGCTACAACATCCCCAACATGATGTATCCACCCTATGCTGCCCCAGGCACTCCGGGTCCTGCTGCAAATGATGATATACCATCATCTCCAATAATGCCAACATGTGATCTGCCTTTGTTCTGCAAAGATTATGGAATTGACAAGGAGGGGGAGGCAGGGTTGGAGAGGTTGGGCTTCGTCATCAGTGATGATCTGAATGTGGTTACTGAGAAAGAATACCTTGATGCAGGCTTCAAGCCTCTCGCATGGAGGCGCGTTCTCAAAGCCTACAAGAAATTCAAACGTAACAGCAAGATGTAGGCAAATGCCATGTCAGTATACCTTGTTACGATTTTTACCTCTTTGCCCCTGTCTTTTGCTTTGACAGCACATGATACCCATTGACTTCTACATTCCCATGAAGATGTGCCAAGTCCCATGCTCTGATTGGATGATACCCTGTTACTGATGACTTGAAGACGCATAACCATTCATACACAACCAGGAGCCGAAGGAACCTAAAGACGATACAATCCGAACCTGACCATTCCATTCTTGTCACAACCCATGACCAGTGCATATACCCAGAGACAAGAATACTCCATGACCCAACCACCGATCATACCCAGCAATTGGAATACTCTGGTTCTCCGCCAACTGATCGTATGTCCACACCCACATGCTTATGACATTGTTATTGTTCTTTCACAATTCACCTACACGGTTCCTTGTGCCTGTCACAGATGAATGAATAGCCTGGTGCCTGATGACCGATTGACTTTCCTATTTTGAAGAAGACCGACACATCATCCCGATCCTCATGGTTACCTTTGATGCCCAGCTCATCGCCACGATTGTCATATGTTCTATTGGCATCTCCACCCTTGTGGGCGTCTATGTCTATGCAACCTATATTCGGATAACACAACCTCCCCAACAATGACTCAGATATCGGATCCATCATAGTTGCCGACAACCAATGACTCCTTTGACCTATCTTGGCCGACCATCTTGTTCTTCTTCACACATCACCTCCACATTCATTCACTTTCTTCTCATCAGCTGACCGCCGGTGCTCAGCTAACAACCCGAACTCGCATGTATGACAAGTTCCCTTGATGCTCCACAAAGACTTGCATTCCGACATGTTTCATCACCTTTGTGTACCAGTCCACTGGTCAAGAATATCCACACCTAGTCGACATCCCAGTCATCCAGTACCCTGCAGCCAAGAAGGGTTATATGAAGCACCCTTGCTTATCGTACTGCAGGAACCACAGTCGCTGGTGTATGATTACCAGTGTTCATTGCATCGCCCCCATCATGGTTCTTCCCCATTCAGTGATTCACCTTCTCCCCTGCCTCCAATGATGAAGCATCATGTTCACCTTTCCATCCCGATCCCGCATACACATACTCATAGTCGTATGCTACTATTGGCCAGGCATCCACTGCCAATGCAAACCATCAGGAAGACGAACCAATCTCATCATTCCCAAACTAGGAATTCAGCCACATGACATCCACATGGCTGCCTCATGTTTATCATGTGTTCACTGACACATCCACTCATGGATTGTTTCACCTCCTTGCCATGAGGCAACCATGAGGCGCAGGGTCTGGACCCTTGATTGCTCCGAACCATTTCCTTGCAATCACTACCTGAAACACCGATGGACATGCTGTATCTGCAGGACAGCCTTATTGTTCTTACATTTCTCTTGGTTTGTACATACAGACCCAGTAGTCTGTCTTTCATGGCACTTCCCTAATTCTTTTGTATTTAAACCTTCATCTTCGAACTGTTTCTCTTTTTCCCTTCCCTTTCCTCATGTTTAGTCTGGTTTTCTCTCCCTGGTTCGCTTTCCTAGACTCTCTCCCTCCCCAGACTGCTACTTGCTGTATACTAGTGGTAGACCATGAATACACCATTCCTCTTGTGTTTCCTCTGGTCTGATCTCAACTTGATTTAGTTGGTTGTTGCTGGAGCCCGCTGATCTAGCGATCCATAACATACCTCCACTGTAGATAGCTTATAATGTGTCGGTCCTTGGTTTCTCGTATACCTGTACATAACAATAATTGGCTATGATATTGTTGGAGTTCAGAGTATTACATTGCAACACGAACATTTCATGAAAAGTGACCCAAAACAAAACATTGCGACAGTGCTAGGGATAACAAACTTGATTATACGAGGTACCTGGAGTGCCGAAACCATTCTTTCGCCTTGTCTCCAGTCACAATATAGGCAGCTTCTAGTAGCGCCAATTCTGGGTATTCGTGCTGCTGGATACGGATCCAGTGACGGCGTATCCAAGCTTTGACTGTAATGAATTGTAAGAATTTATGGAAGGAACAAAGAGAGAATCATACTGCAACTGAAGGACTTTTTGATAGGATTGAAGTCTGGTGAATAAGGTGGAAGAAAGATCAACAAACGTCCTTGTGCTTCGATAACCTCACGTAAAGTGTGTGTCTTGTGGATCGAGCAGTTGTCAAGCACGAGAATACTGCGTTCTTGTGGAAAACGATTCATTTTCGGTAACTAGAACAAAGATAATTAGTTTTATAACCAAGAATGAGAAATATGTACGATTTCGTTGACAATGAAATCAAAAAACTCCTCAGCATCAACAGATCCTGCTACCACACGAAGCGCTTCATATCCACCAGTTGAGAGGGCAGCGATCATGCTGTACCGCTCCCCACACACAAAATCAGCCCGGATCATTGCTCGATGCCCTGATGGAGCACGCCCATAATGTCGATAGATGGTCCAATCATCTTTGCTTGTTTCATCCACCATTACCATCTGCAAGGCCGCAAAATGGCCATTTATGTCATCCATCCATTCCTGCCTAGCATCTTCGTCGCATTCCGCTGCCGCCTTGCGCAGTAACTTGTATGTCAAGCCGGCATCATGGACATTCTCAAAAAGTGTGGTCCTAGAGATCCGAGTTTTGTAGGCAAGGGCGATCCAATCCTGAACTTCATCCAAAAACATCTCCGGGGCTTCTCGGAGTAAAGTATAGAGGTCATGGGTCATATCGGTATTGAGAATACGTGGCCGGCCACGCTTTGGAGGAGGGGGGGGATGACAGATCCGTAGGCAGCTTGAATCACTTTCCAACGCCGGATGCTTCTCTCGGTGATATCGAAAAGGTCGCAGATAACATTGCGAGGAGCATATTGATGCTCAAGAAGGAAAAGAGCGTGTTCATTGAGGTCTTTACTGATATGCTTGAAGACCATCGCAGTTGATGAGGCAGTCGGCAATGGCCGGATCTCACTTAGTCAGACTTTTTTTTTTTTTTTAAATTGGCGCGGACAAGCTTTTCCGAATATGCTGTAATATCGGAAGACGCCATGCCACGGCTTGTCAAAACGGCGTTTGTTTGCCACACGATCACGTGAGCGTTGATATGTACATCAATTCAGCGTTCTCCTCGATGAATGAATTCCCAACATGCTTTTCCTGGTTCCATCCCTAAAATCCCCTGTACTTGGGGCAAATCCATTTCGCACAGTTCCCTGACATTACGAACCTTGCTCGTGACATATTTAACGTTTTTCGCCGAGATACCTGGTAAGCACCGTAAAAGCTCCTCAGCAGCAGTGTTGACGCCAGCACGATTTTCACAAATTCGACATCGATCATCAACGATTTCAATTACATAGGTAGTGGAGAAAATGATGTAGTGGCGGTCTGGACGATTTAGACTTGCCAGTTTGGTGGATATTGGCATTGGAAATGGCGTGGTCCTCGGCGTAACAGTACAACATTTATCCTCCGAGGTACGGTAATCACCACCGTCTCCTGGGATCGCCCCTTCCTCGGTCCAACTTATCCCATTTCTTTTCCCGACCTCGGTGGGCTTCTTCAACCTCTTTTCGATTAAAAACGTCGCCATATCCATCACGATCACCATGAACTGTGCTGGGTGTCTCACTGCCTTCTAACTCCCGTTTCTTGCACCGAATGAGATCCAGAGCTCGTTGACGTTCGGATGATTCGCGAGTTAACCGAGCGTCGATTTCCGACGGACCGGCAGAAGATGACTGAGTGGAACGGATTGACGGGCGGTGGTTATGATTTGACGATCCCGATGTCGATGCTCGGGATGCGAGTTGATGAGTTATAGAGGTTAGGGGATCATGGACGGATTTTCGGGCTGCATCACGCTTCCTGTGTGGTTGGTAATGAAAACTGTCATAAAATACAGACTACATACATACCTTCGTTCATCTTCAACTTCTTGATCCTGCTCGCTCAGGCTAGTCCCCTCTGAATACCATGGCTTGAGATCTTTGGCTGATGGAGCGAGAGGGAAGCCTTTGTCCGTCTCAGCCATTTCAGCTTTCTTTGGGGCTCGAACGGCGTTGGCAATGATAGGCTAATCCAATCCGAAGTGTTATCCCCGACTTGAATTATATAAAACAATAAGACTGACGTGTTCCAAATCTCCAAAGAAATTAATGTGACCTTTGGTTGTCGGCAGAGTCGTCTGAGGCTGAGAACCTCCTGCCGAAAGCAAATCAACTGTGTCGTCCTTCTTGTTAGACCGACGACCTCCCGCACGTTCTCGCAGGAGGTCTATGCGAGCTTCCGAATCCTGGAATATACATAGTGAGCCCTTGGTCCGGGAACGAAAACAATAATCGCAGTACTGCGAGCATCATTCTGCCTTCTTCATGAGCCTCTTTTTGGCGAGCTTCTTCTTCATCCCTTCGGACTTTCTCGATATTGTCTCGTCGATATGGATGGTAGGATTTGTGATGGGCAATGACCAGTCTTCCCATATTGGTGGCTTGGAATGGTGTGGGTTACTTCACCGCGGGAATCAACTCTTTACACACCATGATAATGTGTTATGCAAGCCGGTCAGTAGCACTATATTATCACACTTGCTCGCGTGAGCCAAGTAGGCTTTGGCTTGAAATTTTGTCCAGACAAATTTTTTAGAATTGGGCGGAAATCGGATCTCATTTTGGAGAAGGCCTTCAGGGTACTTGTGTACCTCAGCGGTGGGCCCATGATCACGGTCCAGGTGCGACCGAGAACAATCATTCCATGGCTGACTACCTCCCTCCGATCAGAATGGGCCGGAGAAACCTTCGCAGCTGCCATTAAATTGTTGATGCTACTGGGTTGCCCTCGAGACTCATGCTCGGATCTGCCCTCCACGACTACATACACAGCGTTCTCGAAACCGGCAATCATGGTCCTTGCCGCATCATCGAGTTCGACGCCCTGATGTTGAATGACGTTATCGTACTCCATGCCAAAAGAATCTCTTACTTTCCTGTTACATGATCTTCCATGGCTTATGAGCGTTTTCTTGCTCCACTCTGCAGCCGAGCATATTCGTGGCTATGTGGGTACACACGAGGTCCTGCACGACTTGCAGATACGCGAGCAAGTCACTGTTCACAACTTTCTCGGAAATATAACATTCCAATGCACTGTCGAGAAGCCTGACAGTCTTGAAGCCCTCTTGGAGGTCATGGTGAAGGCAAAGCGAGAGAAACAAATTGTGAGAGCCGTTGGTGCTTTTCACGCTTGGTCGTAAGTGATTCTGCGTATTGTCGACGTAAGCGCTGCTTGATGCTGCGTGTTCTGGTCCCGCAAAGGGCCGCTTGTGTGACACCTGGCATTCTGGTTAATACCGACAAGCTTGTCGGCATCCAAAGAACATCTACTGCTACTCTCAAGGATCCTTCCGCCGCGTCTGCATATTATGACGTTCTCTGTGGATCGACGTGGAAAGATGTTGTTGTTGCGCTGGAGAAGGACGGCAGAGGGCTCATGAATATGGGAGGTTACAATGGTTAGTTTATATCGCGAAAGAATCACATCGCCCGCCGACAATATTTCTGTTTCCCTTCCTGTGAACAGGCCTCCATATTCTCGGTAGTACCTCGACTGGAGTTCACGGAAGTGGGCTAACAATCCCACCTCTCTCTGGCATGATTCGTGGCGTGACTCTCGTCAGTGCCAAGTTCGAGTCAAATGGCTCGCCGATGATCTACCGCATCGAACCTACCAAGGGCATGACAGATCCCGCTCTGCATTCCGGACCTGCTATCCTGATCCAGGATGATAAGACCTTCAATGCCGTGATAGTAGGCCTCTGTGCATTTGGCGTCGTTTACTCTGTCACGATTGAAAGTGTGCCCTTCTACTGGCTTGAGGAAACGCGTGAACTCGTGGAATGGTCCAAGGCGAAGCAACTACTAGAGCAAGGCCCAAATGGAGATCTTCTGAAGTACCGCAACGCCGAGGTCTTGTTAAATCCTTATACTCAGCAAGCCCTCATCACTCGGCGTGAGGTAACCACGACACCACCGAAGGACAATGGTCACAGTACTTCGAGCCTATGGGCAACCCTTATCCAGCGTCTCCCTGCTCTCAAATCGGTTCTCGACGCTATGGACGTGAACAGCCTGGAAGATAATTTGATTTGGGCGCTTGGAACGACACTCGCCCTTCTCTGCAAGTCATTCCCGTTGCTCGTTCCGTTTGTCGGTAGTCGTGATATTTCAAGGCTGTCTGGATGCTGACCACGGATTGCAGGTTATCAATATTGCCTTGGATACGCAAAGTCATGGAGAGCCTAAGATTGGAAAGTATTATGAAATTTATGATATTGGTCAGATTCAATCGATTGGCCAGAGTTTCCACCTTTCTCACCAAGCACACAGGTCTCGCAGCACAGTTGCCCGCGATGAGCTTTGAAGTGCGTTGTATCTCGACCCCATTCTAGATCTCCAATCATACCTGAAGCCCCAAACAGATCTCATATCCGATGTCGAAGTATATTGCTGCCATTGACTCCACAATCAGTTACTTTGATAAACTGCGCCAAACAGACTTTTCGAAAGCTCACCTGGGCTTTCTGTCGGCTCGATTCACATCTGGAATCGCTGCCAATCTCTCGATGTCATATAGCCCAGACCCATTGACGTCGCCTGGGAGGTGTTACCTTTCCTTCCTCTCGCTATTTGCGTTCTACAAATCCATCGAGGCTTTCGGCGAGGTGGTCGGCCCCATTCAGGAGCAGAGCATCCAAGAGTTCCAGGTACGATATGTTGACCATGCACTTTCTGGTTTTTCCTACCCTTGACTTTCGCTATATAGGGACGCCTCCATTGGGGTGAATATATGACGCCATCGTTCACAGCGCTTCAGTACAAGGATCACGATCCCGAGTTTTTTGCGAGTATTTCTTCGTTCAAGAAGATTGCAGAGAAATTCGATCCGGACCACATGATGCTGAATGATTTCATGAACCACTTAATCTGGTCTGTTGTGTGAAAAATGGTTCGGAAGGATGGTTTATCTGTCAATTTCTTAGTCTATCCTACAATTGTAACAAATTCACAGAATCAGAATGGAACATACAGATTCTGAATCTTGCAAAATGTATTAAGTGGATGTGGAGCGCAGTGAGGCTTTTCCGCGCCTCTGGACACAGATCCTCACGTCGGGTTGACCTATGAAATGTCAACACAGATACACTCACCGTTTCCTCCACTTGCCATCGTCAACTTCTACAAAGCCCATGCCTAAACGGAAAGATGCCAACAATATTGCAGCATCAATAAATCTGGATGTTGACCAACTTTGTGCTGATGAGCTTGCTGTTGTTCTTGCCAATATTGCCAATACTATCATCACCCCACACATTGGACAGGCCCAGCTTTTGGCCACTCCAAATTTCTTGCTCAATTTTAACTCAATCCAAAATTGATACAACACATATAATACATCATATTGATATTTTAAAAGTGTTTTTTCGGTGTAAAATGCAGTTTGTGGTGAGGAGAAAAAAAGGCAATTAGTCATGCTTTGACAGGCGGGGTTCAAATATGCCACTGTGACATTGTGTGACTGGCTGAAAGCTGGGCCTGTCTGATGTGTGGGGTGATGATAGTATCACCAAGATTTCCAATGCTACCATCAAAAGGGCCAGGACTGATCTCTTGTCATTCTTGACCATGAAATGGTCCGATTTTGTTAGTGTTGCTGTGGTTCGGTTCTGAACCTAGCCCAACCCAGTTCAAACCCTGAACCGAACCCTAGGTTCAGTCTTAGTTCAGCCAAGTGCTGAACTGGACTGCAGGTTCAGTTCTGGGTTTTGAGGCCTGCTGGACTTCCTGAATGGCTCCAAACCGTGTCCAAATCACGACCGTGGATATTTTTAAGATATTTATTTCATTTGTTTTTCGTATTTCTTTACTTACTATTTTGTGTTAACTGCTATCATGTGACCGTTACATGTAGGTTCTTCACCAATATGGCAGCAACTTGAACGCAAGGCCAATGAACACGACACAATGTCAGGTTCATGAATTAGTGTTGGGGAAGTTCGGTCTCAGACCGATCCAAACCTGGTTTAGACCGAACTGAAACTGCTGGTCTCGGTTTCGGTTTGGAGATTTCCAGCAGAAACTGAACCATTCAGTCTCCGGTTTGGGGATTTGGCTGCAGTTCAAACTCGGTTCAAACTCAGTTTGAACCGAAACCGATTAACGTTGGCCAGCAAGCTCACCCCCCTTCCACAACATCTTGAACAGCCCCCAATCAAGGATCGAGTGCCAAACCATTTACTATTCTTTCCTTATTGTTGAACATGACATGGTGCTACCAACACCCTACAACCAACACCACGACCATGACCATGACCACCACACAGTCAACACCGGTCCAAGCCACCCAACATTGTGTACACAACACATCTGACCTGTCGGGCACCCGTTTGTGGTGGAAAGCTCACGCCGGTGTTGGTGCGTTTGTGACCTGCAGGAGTTGCATGACTTGGCCAACCTAGAAAGCATCACAGAGTTAACAAACTTACCTGCAGTTAGCTCCATCCCTTCGGTGGAGGCGCTGAGGGCTAAATTTTGCAATGATGTGAACCGTGAACCGCCCGTGTAATAATATTCATTGACTCACAGGTTCCCAACAGTAACTCTTCCACTTCAGCTATGTTTCCAGTGAGCTTATGATATATGTGACTTGGCGTCTAATATTAACATACCTGGGGCGCTTGACTTCAGACTTTCTTGGCTCAAACCTTGCTGTTGAGTCGAAGCTTGGTGGCGAAGATAGATGATCAGTTATCTTCGGCAAGCATTGAAAGATTGCATCCAACATACCTTGCTGACTCGAAGCTTGGTGGCGAAGATAGATGATCAGTTATCTTCAGCAAGCATTGAAAGATTGCATCCAACATACCTTGCTGACTCGAAGCTTGGTGGCGAAGATAGATGATCAGTTATCTTCGGCAAGCATTGAAAGATTGCATTCCAACATACCTTGCTGACTCAAAGCTTGGCGGCGAAGATAGACCACCACCACCACCACCATCACATGTCCATTGAAAACAGCCAATGTGGTCAACCTGCCATGCATGTACAATGTGTGTGACACGTCAGGACACCCATGGAGAGGCCCACATGTGGCTCACTGCCAGCGCAGGGTGTGCCAGCACCCCAGCACCCCAATCCCACCTCGCAAGCAGGCTGGCCACGTCAATTGACATGCGCAGCACTGTTGCAAGGTCAGAATGGTGCAGGGGGACTGGCCACTAACGGTTTGCGGTTCAGACCGGGTTTGGACTGAAACTGAACTGATGCAAATGGTTTGCATCAGTTTTGGTCTGGTTTGGAGATTTTGGGGTGGAAACCGGACCATTCGGTTTCCGGTTTGGGCAAAAAGGCCCCAAACCGGACCAAACCGAACTTCCCCAACACTATCATGAATACAGGTATGTATTTAAGTTCCTTAACTTTACTAATGCTGCCTGCTACAGGAAAGTCAACCGTGACCGCAGTGTGACCACATGCACAGGCACGAGATGACCACCCAATGCCAATGGATGCAGGACAAACAACAATGGAAATGGCCAGCAGCAGCAGCAACAGAAGCAGCAGCAGTGGCAGCAGCAACAGCAACAGCAGCAGCAACACTGGCAGCAGCAATGCCAGCAACAGCAGCAGCTGCTCATCCAACGCCAATGGACACAGGACAGCTGCAACACCACCACCACCACCACCACCACCAGCCACAGAAACAACAATGGCAATGACAACCACGATGGCCAGCAGCAGCAGCAATGGCAACAGCAGCAGCATAGTGTTGCTGTGACTACAACTGTGAGTCGACTTCAAGTTGTAGTCATAGCCAATTTAGTCGAGTCAACCTCCAACTCAACTACAACTACTTGATCAACTTGACTTCGACTATGCCAAATTTGGCAAGCCGAAGTCGAGCTTATATAGCCGACTTCAGTACTGTATAAATCATGTAAAAATTTATTTATTAAAATTATAAATGCCTCGAAGGCACTGTTGGAAGACTTCAGGAGCAGCTTATATACCTGTCCACCAGTGCATGAACCATATAGCTGTGTTTGGTCAGTAATCAACAAAGTTGCATTGCGACAATCATATGTCAGATTCACGTGTCACACATGTGACCAGTGACTTTCTTCCATGGCCATAGCAAGACCAACAATAACCGACAATGACACAACAACAGATGAGGGTAGGCAATGAAGAACAAAGCAGCGGGCAGTGGTGCACCCAGGTGTGTACTTTATAGTTGAAATGTTTTTCTCTCTCACACTAACTAACCACACAATGACAGAAACCCATGACAATGACTACTGAGGATGAAGACAACAGATTATGGCAATGCAACGGCAATGGAATGGCAACAACGGCAATGGAACAGCAACAATGGCAATGGAACAGCAACAACGGGAACAGAACTGCAACAATGGCAAACCACCAATGGATGATGACAAACAGATCATGGCAACAGAGGCAAGGAGGAGAGCAGCAGGGAGCAGCAGGGGTGTTGCACCCACCACCCACTGCAATGGTATGTATTTTTATTATCATTACATCTTTCTACTGACCACAGATATCCCTTCACCCCTTCACCCCACCCCTCAACGGCACTGGCAATGCACCAAACCCACCAGGGATGGCAGACCCATGGACCGAAGACAACAGGGGCGCCTAAGCCCACCTCACGAATATGCACCATGTCACTTGACACTGGCAATGTGTTCGCAAGGTTGTAGGAGGCTGCCACTGTCTGTCCAGTTAGCCCAGGTCACACAGGGAACCTGTGGCTAACCCGTACCCATGGTGATGGATATGGGTTTTGGCAGGTACTGGGATGGGTGCTGGGACACCTGTGGGTATACCTTGTGAACATGCACAGACTGCATCAATTGACATCCAAACATTGTTCGCGAGATATCTGGAATGTGCAGCCAGCTGGACCTCTGGCATCCCCTCATCCAAATGCAGCCATTGACGTGTACCAGGGGTGGAGAGACAATCGACTAGTTGACACCTGAGTTGAAGTTGCAACTTTGACTACAACTAATCCATTTCAGGTGTAAATAGTCTAGTTGTAATCATGACTATCACTGGATGCAGGTGATAATATTTCTAATAAAAATATCTTGGAATTTTTTGGAAATTAATCTATATTATTTTAACATGTCATTTGCAGAGAACATTTAAATATATAGTGCATATTTTTTGTATATTTTTGAAAAGGGTAGTTTTATTTGGCACCCTGGGGTGCACCTAACTTCCCATGCACCCCTTGCCTTATATAGTGATAGCTAAGTGAAATATTTTCAATGAATCAATTTTAACTCAAGTACTGCTGGTGATAAAATAAAGGAAAAATTATAGCTCTGTGATATAAAGGCTAAGATGTCCAACAGTTAATTCTTGTCAAAATAGATTCAGTTAATGCTTAAACATAAGCACAAATTCTGGATGAGTCAATCATTTCTAAGCAACCATGTAATAGAACCAAAATACCATTTTTATACAAGGATCTAGACATGTAATCCTACTAAATGCAATTTCTCTGGAATTTTACAACCAACAGAAGTTGAGTGAAAACTAATTCATTAAAATTACCTTACTTAGCTACCACTATATAAGGCAAGGGGTGTGTGGGAAGTTGGGTGCACCTTGGAGAGCCAAATAGAACAATTCTTCTGAAAAAGATATGATAAAGATATGATAAAAATTATAAGAAAAGAAAGATGTTAAAAGACTGTGAAATTGTATTTTTTTTAAGATAGCACTCAAGATATTTTTATGATAGCTTCCTTTAAAATGAACTGACATTGTTCACAATGTTTTTAGCTTTCTCTTACAATGATGTATTAAAGTAACAGAGATTAATTTCAAGATAACTTCAAGATATTTTGAGTTGAAATACTATGGCTTGCATCCAGTGTATTTAGTCACAGCAACATTACAGCAACAATAGCAATGGCCATGGCAGCAACAGCAGCAGCAGCAGTGGCAGTGGCAGCAGCAGCAGCGCCAGATGGCTTCCCGACAGCCCAACTACCTCACTAAGTGTAGTGCTGTATCAATTGATACGTGCTTGCCACTCGCAAGGAGAATGGAGCTCACAGGGTGAGCCAACCTCGGTCTGGGGTTCAGACCATTACTGAACCCAGACTGAATGCGGAGAGACGGTTTGATGCCATCTGGGTTCAGGTTTCGCCATGCACCAAACTGGACCTGAAGTTCAGTTCATGGTTTTGCCAAAAAGGGTTGGAACTGGACTGAACTGAACTTTGGCAACACTAGATTTTGCAGGACAGTTTGGTTTGCCCTGGATACTGGAAAAATTTCAACTTCAACCCTTCCAGACCCCCACTTTATTGGCTCCCACTGTCTCTACATGCAGCCATGTTCAAAAATGTCAGGCAGTGGCAGGACATCTATTGTGAAAAGGTTGATTATGAAAGACTGCTTCTTATACTATCCAGAGCTGTAGGAGGTGAGAGCAGAATTTTGGACCCAGTAACAGAAACAGTTATATGCATTTTCTTGCAGTCATTGATATGCCAAAGCAGGTGAGGTTGAGCATGAGGTTAGTTCCTTCTATAATTCATGCAGGCTCCTTGATAGATATCATAGATGTTCATGATCAGTGGAATCCTTTTCTTAGTTGTTGAGTTGAGGTTAGATACATCGGATACACTCCCAACTATTCCTCAAGCTCCTGTGTGCATGTCTCCTATTGTGTATGCATTCTCACTATTGAACCAATACTGTAACCAGATGTGGCTCCTCACAACTCTGATGCAAGACAATAATTGGGCAGTAATGACTGGCCACTGCCTCTAATCTTCAACATAACCAATGGTTGTACCATCCTCAAAATGTGGGGAGTGCCCCAATTTATATTGCCTGAGAATGTACCAAGAATATTTACTACAACAATGGAGAGAATGGTGACGATGAGAATGGTGACTGAATAAAAATCTTGAGTGCCTGGCATTCACATGGCCATAATAGTCTCATCAATTAGGTCAAAGTATTGTGCAAATCTAAGGTTGAGCAGGGATTCACATCTTTTCATCAGTTGTAAGGCTCAAATCAGGCTTACATTAGGGATCCATATCATCTGACATTGCTTGCAAAGGGGTGGCCCTCAATGAACTTTGGGGTTTGGATTGTTTCGAAGTACTCCATGAGTGTCTAGGCATTGCCAACAATGAAAATTAGAACAAAATACTCCAGTCAAGGCAACTTGGCACACCCTTTGTGTTAGATTGGCAGCAAGTGCTATCCCGAGTGTCCATATCCATCTGTATGTGTCCCGATGCCTCTATTGTTTCTTTAACAATTATATTTCCTTTCTCGTGTACCTCTGCGCTATAGGCGCTTGCTGTATGTATATTTACTTTACTATTCATCACTCAGCACCTCAGCGATACTCTTCCAAGCGTCTCGCTGAGGTGAGTTACTATATGTCTCTCATATTCCATACAATACTTACTTGTATTCCCTAGTTCACCTTTTCGTGTTTAACTAGGTAACTAATAATATGACAGCGATACCCTTCTGAGCGTCTCGCTGAGTTCACCTTTTCGTGTTTAACTAGCTATTCCACTAATAATACTTTGTCCCAGAATAATAAATTCAGTAACCATTCAGAAGATGTTCCTTGTAAAGGAAGGTAGTGGCAAACACCTTGGGAATACCTTCGAAACTACCGAGGCCATGGTCCATGAGTACAATTTACCTGGAAATATGAACTTTAATAAGCATATGTAACTTCCCCCTGGATGTACCCAGACTCATTTGCGGTGTTTGAGTTGCCTTTTACACTGGCATTTAACCTGCTGCTCACAATGCAGGATATCTCTGCTCCAGAATCCCACAAACACCATTCATCCTTAAAAATCTGGGATTCTAAGTCATCATCAGATGTCACCAAGATTGTGGCACATATAAACAGGAGATGTCCTTGGGCTGAGAGTGTAACATGTGAGTAAATTGATGGCATCCAATCACCAAAGGATTCCTTGGCAAGCTCTAGCATCTTGTGGCATCTTGCACGATGTAGAGAGTACAACCTCTGTGGCCATGGAATCCCACCAAAACATGCACTCTACTACTCATCCATGAACCTGTCCATCACTCCATCCTAATCTGGCACACTCTATCCTAAACCAACAGCAATCACACGTCAATGCCGGGCAAGTCCGCACTCAAACCCAGAACCGAATCCCAAGCCCCTCTCTTTCCAATCATAAAGGCACCCGTAATATATGTTGGAACCCTCTACCCACGGAACCCTCTGCCCACCAAACCCAATCCAAAACCTGACCACTCCCACAGTAGTATAAAGAAGACTCCTGCATACTCGTAATAGGTAGATATCCAGAACCCCAGAATCAGTTTCTAGTAGTTTCCCTTAGACCTGTACTCCCCATATCCACAATCACAAACCGTAACCTCTTATATCATTTTCCGTCGTTCCCACCTCGTCTCCTCACTGTTACGTTCACCGAGTTGAAACTTGAAGTCAGATTACGTCGGATAAATCCGGACTTCACTGGAAACTATCTCTATTATTTCTATTTATCTTCGGATTTCTACCTCTATTGACTAGGCAGTACTGACGATGCCCTTTGTCACTATTACGCTGACCTTTATCTAGTATCCCTTTTCAGAGCTACACCTGAATTACGCATCACAACAGCGTTCCGGTGTTGTGTGAATGAATGTTTTCACCAAGGCTTGTGGAATTGACGTTTTTCAGACAGAGGCCTTGTTGTTCTGAGGCTAAACTAAATTTGTTAAAGTTATTGTCAAGGTTGAACACACCTTTATACAAGTATTGATAGAATAACAATGAACAGTGAGCAAGCTATAATGAACAGGGAGCAAGCTATAATGAACAGTGAGCAGGCTATAATGAACAGTGAGCAAGCAAGCAGTGATGAACAGTGAGCAAGCAAGTAGTGAGCAAATGAGCAGTGAACAGTGAACAGATGAACAGTGAGGTCTCTCCTGATATAGGACTGAGACTTTAAGTGAGCAAGCACACAATAGACAGTGAGCAAGCAATCAAGGAGCAGTGAACAATGAGCAGTGAATAGTGAGGTCTCTCCTTAGATGGGACTGAGACTTTGAGTAAACAAGCAAGCAATGGGTAAAGAGCAAGCAAGCAATGAGCAATGGGCAGTAAATGATAAGCAATCACTATAGATGAACTAGCAATGATGACAGACTAGCAATGATAATGGACTATACTAATGACTACTGACAGACTTGAATGAACTGGTAAGGAAGCTAAGCAACAAGAGTATCTTCTGGATATTGAATTATCTACTTAGTCCGAAGCTTCAAACGCACATTGGCTACTAGTTCAGGGATATACTTTAATATCTTTTCAATACTCTGTTGAATAGAAGTAACCTTAACCCTATAACTACTGAATATGGATGCTGACTAAGGCAGGCTAAGTGAATAGCTGACTAAGCAAAGCACAAAATTGGACTGGCAGACTGAGAATAGATGCCTCGATTGCGAAGGGTTGGAGCTTTTTTGTGCAGCCTGCACAGTGAACTCTCACCAGCGTAACTATATCCATCAAATTCAAGTTGCGTCTCTTATTATTTAGCCAGCACAAGCACTCACGGCAACTCATTTATAGAAATGGGATGGTATCTTTTTTCGTCATACAACACTTAAACTACTCAGCCTTCGGATTCAGCTTGGCCATGCGCCTGGCCAACATTGCGTTAATCCGCGTCCTGCTAGTGGGGATGACTTTGTGGTGATTGACACCGCAGCACTGCATGAAGTCAATTTGGACTACTGTGGGTGCCAAACGGCACAGTCCCAAGCCGTGCAACTTCTTCGGCGGCAACTGTTTCCTGCAACTGTAAAGAATCCTAAAACTGCTGCTACATTCAGCACAATGCAGCGGTTTCACCTCCAATCGTTCGAATCTAAGATGTCTGCATTTGAATTTTATCGTAGTTTGGACCGTGGAACTGACAACACAGGAGTCAGGGAGATGAAGGTTAGTGGCATTTTTTTAGTGAAGTCTTTATTGTGTTGATTCATTCCTCAGGATCGATACGATTCTTTCTTGCAGATTGTCTGGGAGTGGCACCACCTTAAGATGCTCAAGCATGCTACTTGTGGGCATGATCCCGGTGGTGTAGGTGCCACCGGCCAGGGGCAACTTGCCCTTCTATGCCCTGCCTGCCCCCAACCGCAAATCAATTTGCCACCAAATTGGGAGTTGGCTCCTGTGGACAAACAGTCAGCATAATGTGTACTTTCACGCGTCAATGTAAGATTCGCAGTATTTGATTTAGGTGGCTATACACATTATTCCTTGGCATTGATGCCAATTTTCGTCTGCAACGCAAGCTTGTTTCGAGTGATGCCGTGGATCCTGGCCTTTCTGATGGCTTGGCCTATTTCGTGAAGGAAAATGACTACAAAGATTTTATTCATGAAAATCAGCGGGAATCTGAGGTATGTTAATAAATCCGGTCTGCATGTCATTACTCACTATATTTGTAGACCAGTACTTGCACTGCTGACAAAGCTGTCAATGAGGCCGAATCAAAAGACTCACGGGGCTTGGCGGCGACAGGAGTCAGGACTATTGATTGCGCCCGCCATAACATGAAACGGCCAGTATCTGTTGGGGATCTACAAAAGGGCAAAAGATATGTCAATATGGACTATCTTTTCTTCTCGAGCCTTCAGGATAGTAATGTGCAGATCCTGGTTGTCTCCTACGATATTGTGTGTCAGTGGCACAAGAACTTGTGGTACCATATGTTAAATTCTCCACATACACTGCTGACACTGCACTATTTTGCATGTGGGAAAATCATTGTAAAATCATTGGAAGCTTGTTATAATTTTGCAACCATTTTTGTAGTTGCAAAATCCAATCCAAATATATTCTTTTGTTCCATTGTTTTCATTTTGAGGGGTGCAAAATTAAAAATAAGTGACAAAAAGATATATTTGGATTGAATTTTGCAACTACAAAATTGGTTGCAAAATGATAACAAGCTCTCAATAATTTTACAACGATTTTGCTACATGCCAAATAGTGCGGTGTCAGCAGTGATACTGTTCACATCGACTGTGGAAGGACAATTGTCATCTTTCTCGTCCCAAAGTTTCACCTGCCAGCGCACATCGATACATGTCAGAATGCGTTCTCGTTCAACTACACCTGTAATGTTGCCTGGACTGATGGCGAGGCCCTGGAACGTGGTTGGTCGAATATCAATGCTGCTGCTGGGTCCACAAAAGAAATGGGGCCAGGATCACGGCGAGACACTTTAGATGACTACTTTGGTGACTGGAATTGGAAGAAGATCATCGGGATGGGTAAGAATTCTTGTACTACTTGACAAGGTTGTTACATTCTTGCAAAAAATCAAGGTTGCCGTTCTGGAATGTGCAAAGCATGTGGATTCTCATGAGCTTTATGAAGACATCCAACGGCCAGCGGATGTGGTGCAATGGAGAGGTGAAGTAGAGGCTTGGGAAAAGGATAATACGCAGCCAAATCCCTTCACTTCACGTTGCAATAGTAAGCCGTTTCCGTTGAGGGTGGTCAGGGCCTATATTAATATATTCTGCCCCTAGCAATGACCCAAGCTCAAGTACGTTTGCATCTCAACAAAGCCAAGAAGGATGCGTTGGAATCAGGCGAGGTGGTCATGAAGCACGGTGAGATATCTCCCTGCGTGCTGATCACAATGGGGCTAGACTTCGAAGAACAGCAGTACGTGATTATTTCTATGGTGCTAGAGACATAATTGATCACTTGTATAGGCGTCGCCTACAGATCAATTTGGCTTCTTTAGGCCCTCACACAACGGATAAACAACACACGAAGGTTGTACAGCAAACAAATGTATTACGATCGAAGATCAAGGCATGGTATCAGGTGCAACAGATATATTGCCCCGCAGCCGCATTGCTTCATTGTCATGCCAAAGATCGCCTCCCAATCGGTGCCCCTCAGGAACAAGCACAAGATATGAAACTTTGGTTACCATCAGCAATGGCATCTCTCGGCGACTGTGATTGGCAGCTCATGGACTTTGAGTGGCAACTACGCCATGCTCAAGCCAACGACTGTCTCAATGACATTCGGGCCAGCCTCCAAGTTCAGACTCACCTCTATCACCACAAGGATCGGTTTCTAAGAGGCCAGAAGGCAAATACCCGAGCGAAGGGTGTCATTGATAGTATTGATGCGAAAATTAAGGCTGCAGCAATAGCCTATCGTGTGGCACAGCAGGCACTGGTCAAACTCGCACCTATGTTAGGGTAATCGGCGTCATGGGAGGCCTTGTTGAAGCGGCTTCAGAATGGTGACTTGCAAGGCATGACCGAGGCAGATTTTGGGGAATCAGAGGGTAAACCTACCCTGTCATGGATTTGGTTGGTCCCTGGTGTATCAGAGAAGGCGGGTGAAGACGAGGGTCTTCATGATTGTGAGTTTGCAATGTTACAGTTTGTTTACATGCCGTTGAAGGCTGGCATTACTTTAGCACTTCGAGTTGAATGGTGCAAGAGTCGGGCAAGGGCAATGCATTGGGCAGAGGAGGTAGAATTATTGCAGGAGGAAATGAGGCGGGTGAAGCAGTTCTTGGCTTGGCAGGCTGATTGGTGGGTCACACAGGTGATGCGGAGAACTAACATATCCGAAGAAGAGAGCGAAGGGCTGGTAGATTATGCGCAATGACAGGCCACAATTCGCTGGGAGATATTGGCCAAATTCAAGCAAATGTGGAGATTTGTTCCGGAATTGTTGCCATTCGGACTAATGAGAAAACTGGTAATTGATAATGTTGATATTAATATTAATATAAATGCTGCTTGCCATGGCAAGGCAGCATTGCAAAGTGGAGCTTGAAAAGATAGGCTGGGAGTGATGCATGACTCCGAACCGCTAAGCAGCGGGATTCATGCATCAGCCCATCCTAGGAGCTTAGGGGAAAGTGATGCATCACTCCCCCAGCATGGGGTGAAGAATCTTGCTTGCTTCAAGATATCTTTTTGAGCGAGTGAGACCGTAAGAAGGTCATGGAGATAGTCTGTGGGAATTTCTGCTCTGCAAACAGTCCGCCCTGCTCCCTCAAAGTCTTCTGGTTGGATACCAAGGAGTGCATGAGGGATTTTTTCTGCGTTGCTGTCCAAATCTCCCAGTATGGCCAAAAATGCATGTGGGCTGTCAATGTAAGCATTTATTGCTCTTTTTGCATCCGAAACAATCTCGAACATCGTCGTTATCTCCTGCTGGTGCTTTATGGCAGAGGGACCCCACTTCTCTACGTGTGATAGGAGAAGCTGAACATCAAGTTTAAGAAGCGTGCTAGTTCATATTGCTACATTTAGAACGAGCCTGTAAAAGTCTGGGGGAAACTCACCCAAGGGCAGCCAGCTCATCCAAAGCAACCCAATCCATCACATATTTTTTCGCAGACTTCTGCCTGTGCCAATCGACCCATCAACTACATTTTGGGGAGGTTGTTTGAACTATCCATGCCTTACTAAAGCTTATAGCAGCCAAGAAAGCTTTGCATGGTTGTCCAACTGATTGGTTTGAGTCAGCCAAAACCCAACAATCTTGAGGAATTTGATGCAAGCTTGAACTACATGCACGCGCCCCAGATCCAACAAAGAGAAAAAAGAAATATTTGTGCAGTTGGAAAGCAGTGGGAAGGCCAGCGCTTAGACAGAGAAGTAAAAGATAGAATAGGAAGCATGTTTTGCCTAGTTACACCAAACTTTAGCTCAAGAATAGCAGGAATCATATTGCATACCAATGCCAGGTTGCCCAGTGATAACAATGCCAGAAGAGTTCACCATTTTAGAACCCTCCCACATGGTTTTCAGCAGAGGGACGAGAGTTCGGTACTCCTGATGGATAAGAAGGACTTTTTCGCTGAAGCCAAGAGCATCGAGTTGTAGGTGATTGTTTGGAATGTAGTTAAATTTTTTTGAATCAACAGAAATATGGCAGATAAAGGGGTCCAAAGGTCTTTTCCAGATCAATGCGTGTAATTCCTGAGCAATTTGGGTGGACCGTCTGAGGTTGTTGCTGCCACTACTCGGGTCTAATATTAACAGGACAATACAGTCATGATTATTCAAAATTGAAAGATGCCATGCACCAGTCAGATTCCGTGCAATAATGATAATGATGTGTAGATGTTCAGGATCGGGTGGTTCAGGGAACACTTGGCACAAACTTTTCAGTTTCGTACAGTGATGCAATTCTGGATGTCGAATAATTTCTGATTTTGCATCTAATTCTTCATCAGCAATGGACACCTTAAAGAGGTTGAGAGAGCGAGTAGGGATGTCGCCTAAGTCCTTGTTCTTCTTTATGATAGTGTCCCTCAGGTTATCGATGTTCGCAGTTTCGTTGACAAGGACCCCGAAAATCCGATGCTCATCACTGAAGCAACACCAGACGTGGTACTGCCCATCGTTAGGCATATCGGCTGGTAAAAACATGCTTTGTGAGCGACTGTGAGAAACCTTACACAAGTAAATATTATTTAGAATACAGTACTACTGATACCTTGGACTTTGTGAAGACGAAGCTGAGGGCATGACTGCTCCTTGCAAGAGCCATCAATAGAAGGTTGAGGCTGTAGGGAGGAGAATTGCATGGAAGGAAAGGCTATTTTTTATTTTTTTCTACTACAGAGGACAATTCTTGGAGGGATCCGCAGAAGCTCGGGTATCTCCGAGAGTCTGCACCTTGGTCCAGTCCGGTCATGGTTAACAACGGTTAACCCAAATATGGCTATTCAAACCGGACCGGTGTTGTTCGTGAGAAAAGTTTGTATGAAAAAACTAATCTGCACCAAGGGTTTCCGGAGTGCAACTTTGATCGGGAAATTACCTTGTTGTTCTTCAGGGGATGGTAAGCAACTGTTAAACACCTAAGGTCTGTGCTCAACAACTGTGTTGTCTGGGATTTGTCCTAAACAAAGGTTAGTGTAGTCAAGATAACAGTGAACAGCTACCTTGAGTAAGTTTAAGTCAAGCTATATGACTTAGAGGATGGGTGAACAGTGAGGTCTTTCCTACACAAGGTAAAGACTTTGAGGATATACACAAGCAAGAGTGACAAGGCTGTGTATGATGAACAAGGATGGGATGAGCAAGAGATAGTGGAAGTCAAACAAGTGTGTGTGACAAAAACTATCTAACAGAATGTGACGATAATGAAAGTATGAGACAATGAAAGTATGAGACAATAAAACGGTCAAGAAGTATTGATGATCAAGGTATCTGACAATATTCTGAAGCTTCAAACGCACATTGGCTACTGGTTCAGAATATGTACTGGGATATCTTGGTGAAGACCAATATATCTTGAGATAAATGACAATAGTAACGGCACTATGTCACAGAATATTTCCCAAACTAGTAATAAAAGAGTATCAATATATCAGATATTGATAGATCAATTAAGACTATCTGATTTGAGAAGGAATAGCAAGCAAGAATAAGACTGGAACTGTAACTGAATTGGTATACTAGCTACTACACAAGTAGTTAGATACTGAAGGGGGTGAATCAAAGGATGATGGGAATGGGGGATCAAGTTTGACTTGGGGGAAATCAACTTTTGACTTGAGGGGGATCAACTTTTGACTGATGTCTCCTGCAGAAACTGGGCCCTATTTATACCTTTTCAACTACAGGAGTCATTCAGAGTCATAGGATGGAATATGAAATGAGTGTACAGGTTAGTGAGTCATAACTGGTCATAGTAGAGTAATATGAAATGAGGGGGCATAGGGTGAGTAAGCATTGGAAATAGGGGCATAGGTTTGTGAGTCAAGAGGAATCACAAGGGAGTAATTTGAAATGGAGCATAGAGTGTGCAAGCACATAAAAGGCAAATGGAAATTGGGGCATAGGTTTGTGGGCATATAAAAGGGCAATTGGAAATTGGGGCATAGGTTTGTGACTCATGCAGAGTCAATTACTGAGAATCATATGGTACTGTGAGAAAGGATGGGGGCATAATTGGTCATGATGGTGTCATAATGGTGTCATAAGGTGTCATAATGGGGTCATAAGGTGGGGCTGCTGATTGATCAATGAGTTATCTGAGGGGAGATGAGCCACTGGCTGATCTTCTCTGAGATCTGGGGTGGTCTATGGTTCTCCAGGAATCATGGACCAAGGCTGGAACATGTAATTTCAAATTGGGCTTCTAGAATCAGTTCTTCAGGCTGTGCTTCCTTTTCCAATGTTCTAGAATAGAAGGCTGTGCTTCCTCTGTCAATGTTCTTTGATGGAAGGCTGTGCTTCTTATCTTATCTGTTATCAAGAAAGATAAGAAGGTGGCTGTGGAATGTGGCTGCTCTGATCTTGGATCTTGATGTCTGATGTAAGGCTGTGGCTGTTGATCTTATCCTTTCCTTATTAGTAAAGATAAGGATAAGTCAGCTATTATCTAATCCTGTAATCTGATAAGGCCTTGTCCCTTCATTACTGATGCTGTAAGCTGGGTTTGATGGTGGCTGGGCACCATTCCTTAGTGCTTGGGGCCATATTCCTGATATTGTCCACTTGTTGTCCTGGCTATTGAGAGAAGGGATACTCCAGCTGAAATTGCAATATTGCAGCTGAATGGAAAATTGCATAAATATCCTTTCTCTAAACTTGTACCATGTTTTTGATCCAAAACCATTTTGGATCATGACACCGGACCATTGGGACTGAGGTTAACCATGGTTAATTGTCCCAAAAAGGAAGTCTGGGGCAACCTCAGGCCACATCAACCGCAATAACAAGAACACTGCGATGATGACTCGATGATGATGATGGTAACTGCTGGCAAGGCCAGAAAAGTGGTGCACCCATTCTCCGGCCCCAGTATGTCCTCCTGCTGTCTGTTCTTCATGTTAAACCAACTTACTAACCACTCCCCACTCTTGTCCAGAACACCAGCGGGTTCATCAAGGGTAGAAGCCTTCAGCACCCAGAACGACAGCAGTTTCATGCACCTGACCCAATTTGATGATTGAAGCACCAGGAATCCAGGATCATGTCCGAGGGGGCAAGGCCACCACTGCATAACCCAGGAAACCATCAACCGCCTCAAAAACACGAACGCAGGATGGGAGACCCGCGCCAACACCCTAAACGAGGGGGTGAGATTCCCAGCACCCCGAACGATGACGACAACGCCCAGTGCACACGCGTTAATGTGCCCCAGCGCCATGACATTGTGTCCAAGGGAGCAAGACATAACATCCGAGGTTCACACAACACCACCATCTTGGAAGTAAAAACACTGACAGGCTTGACAGTCGTGAATGTGAGCGATCTCTCCCTTACCACGTTCAAGAAAGGAGAGACGGCGGTTGCCCATCCCAGGCACCAACCACGCGAACGCAGGATGGGAGACCCACGCGAACACCCTAAATGAGGGGGCGAGATTCCCAGCACCCCAAATGATGATGACAACGCCCAGCGCATGCGTTAATGTTCCCCAGTGCCGTGACATCGTGTTCAAGGGGGAGAGACGGCGGTTGCCTGTCCCAGGCGCCAACAACCGCCTCTCGAAAGTGGACGCAGGCCGACTGACCTACGTACAATGCCAATGAGGGAGTGATGATGCCGAGTGAGAGGCAGCGAGGCAGGAGTGCCCAATGCAGAACCAACGCCAAGCCCGGAAGGGCATTCAGGTGA
This sequence comes from Hygrocybe coccinea, assembly GCA_963555575.2. Classification (NCBI taxonomy): domain Eukaryota; kingdom Fungi; phylum Basidiomycota; class Agaricomycetes; order Agaricales; family Hygrophoraceae; genus Hygrocybe; species Hygrocybe coccinea. The sequence goes on from OY741997.1 coordinate 3,151,055, forward strand.
ACAATGACGCCCCCACACCCTCATCTATGATTGCAGTGCAACCAAGCCTGCAAACAAGAGATGGGCCATCCCCCGATGACAAGACAAGCCCATGGCAATGACCACAGCTGTGGGATGAGGGCACGCATGAACATGACAGAGGAGAACGTCGACAGAAGCAGGAGACCAATGCGTCGGACAAGGGAAGAAAACACTACTGCCCTGATAACTAGTGCATTTATTCTTTTCATTCATAAATTATTGTTACACTGCTGATTACTACCAATCCCCAGCCACTACTCCACTCTCACCTTCATGTGTGGCAGCACCAGCACCAGCAGCACCACAATCAGCACCAGCAGCCGTAGCATGACGAAGAAGGCAACAACAATGGCGAGGACGGGGATGAGGATGGGGACCGCAACGATCACAGGGACCAGAATAATCGTGGGGACAGCGATAAGGGACAGAAGAGGACAACGACATCACAGGGCTGGGAAGGGGACAACGGGGATGGGGATGGGCACAACGAGAACAGGGATGGGCACAATGAGGATGGGGACAGGAACAATGAGGACAGGATCTCGACTCCTTGCCCTGTAATGCAAATGTGACCAGACAGTGACAATGAGGACAACAAGATAACGAGGACAGGGACAAGGACATAAGCCGACAGGGATGGGGATGACGGGGAAGATGGGGACTGGATCGACCAGGACAATGAGGACGGGGATGATGAAAACGACCACAGGGACGACAACAGAGACGGGGACCGGAACGGAGGACGAGGACAGAAAGGCAAATGAACGCTGCAGCAGGTGCTGCTAGCCCTAGGACCCCGAGGACTCTGTAGATAGCTTTCCCCTTCTGGTCTCTAGCTTAGTCAGCCAACAGAGGTTTCCCCTGCTTCCCCTCCCAGCCGCGACTCCTCCTGAGTCCTCTCCCCCGAGCCCTGGAGATTCCCTCTCCAACATGGTGATGAGAGAGATTCGAGCCACGCACCCGTAGGACCAGATCTCGAAAAGATCAAAACACCCAATTTCGAACAGTAAGGAATTTAACTAGGAAATCAACAGGACACGCAGACGAAGCGGGAAAACACAACCGAATCGACTCAATTCTCGCGCTTGTCTCGTTTATATTTTTTATCTCTCAATTTCTCGTCTTCAAATTTGGTCCAACTTTATTTTCACACGCCCGATTTTATTTTATTTTTAATTTTATCCATTCGAACATCGGACTTCTACACCATGACACCCAAAACACGGAACCCCAAGGCTGTTAAGACAGAAAAAGACCTCCACACCAAATGTGATGCCCGGATCATCGAGCTACAAAAGAGGTTAGCTGAGGAACACGAAACAAAGGAGAAGAAAGCGGAGAAAAGGATGAAGGAAAAGACACGACAGAAAGAAAAGACAGCACGACAGGTAATCCGTCGAACAACGGAAGGTACGCACCTCGAAACCCAGGTCCAGGACTCACCACAGGCAGAGAACACGCACCCAATGGCGAACGCGAGACTATACGCGTCTCCCGTGTTACCAGCTGCATCCAGAGCCCCCACAGCGTCGACGGCACCCCCGTCGACTGTTTCACAGGCCCCAATGCCGTCCGCATGCACCCCAACAACGCCACCGTCATCCAACGCGCCCACCACACCACCAACCACCACAACACCCCATAGAGTGTACCCAACGCCCCACCCGCAGTCCCAAAGCCCCACTCCATCCCAGTCGACCCAAGAACGGCCAATGCAAGCACCCACATGCCCGGACGAGCCCCAACCCAACCCAGCCGCTGCCGCCACGTCACCACCAACACCCACGCATCGAGGAACACCCCGCACCCCAGTGTCGACCCCAGACGCCTCGGTAAGGCCCACACCACATCCCCAACGTCCAACCACACCGCAAAATACGTCAACCACGTCGCGAAACGCGTCGAAAAGGGCCCCAGAGACGCCCCACACCCCAGCAACACCCCAAAACGCGTCGATAAGGCCCCCACCGCGTCCCCAACACCCGGCCCCATCTCTGTCAACCCAGGAACAGCCGACACGAGTGCTTGCATGCCCAAACGAACCCAGGCTGAGCCCAACCCCGCCGTCCAACGCGTCGATATCAGCCCAAACGCCGCCGCCTTCGTCTGCACCACCAGAGACGCCCCAAAACGCGCCAAAAACACCCCAGGACACCCCGTGAATACCTGAACAGACGCCCCGTACCTTGTACACGCCCCAAAACGCGTTGCAAACGCACCCCGGAGTTGATATACCACCCCCCCGAGTGCCACCGCCGGCCCCCACTTTTGACCCCCAACTTTATCGTATGTATAAACGTGATTTTTCTGATCTACACACAGGTGCTCGACCATGGAGCAGTACGCGCCGCCGCAATCGTCGCTTTCTACCCCAGCGCCATGCCTGTCGCCCATTTCCCACCTCAGTCCAGCCTAAACACCACCCGACCCCCTCAGAAGTCATCCCCCCAGTTCTGCCACCCCCAAGATTTGTTGATGCAGGCACCCAGACTAAGCAAGATGAACTGTCACCAACCCCGCAACACAAATCAATTCGAACTGGCCTCGCATTTCCCCTTAATATAGTGGTCCCATCTGATATTTCTCGTATCTACCATGCAACTGAACTTACATGGGGATCAGAACAAGACCCACGATTTTACACCCTTCTTGACCTCCCCCCGAACCACAGGACCTTTCTGGAGGTGCTCATTGAGATGATGCACCCTCTGCATGGTGACCCTGATCCAGTCTTTGGACCAGCACTAGCCCCAGTGATAGTGAGGATAGTAGAGGATTGGGCAGAGTATTGTGGAGGGTATGGATGAGATTTTCAGAGGCAGGAGATGTGTGTGAGGGCACACACCATTTTGGAGGGGGGTACCTGCAGCAGGTGCTGCTAGCCCTAGGACCCCGAGGACTCTGTAGATAGCTTTCCCTTTCTGGTCTCTAGCTTAGTCAGCCAACAGAGGTTTCCCCTTCTTCCCCTCCCAGCCGCGACTCCTCCTGAGTCCTCTCCCCCAAGCCCTGGAGATTCCCTCTCCAACGCGCTCCCTGCCTCCTGCTCCTGCTCCTGTTCCTCTCCCCCCCCATTCTCCCCTCCCCTTCTCCTCGGCTTGCCTGTGCGTTGTACAGGCTTGTGACAAGTTTGAGGAAGTGGCCTTCAAGTGGTGAGTGATTTATTAATAACATCCAATACTTACGGTAATTCAACACTGTCTAGGTCAGTATAAATTATGCTGTTCTAAAGTCGACAAATGCACCAGACATGACCAGTGAAAATGGAGCAGCAGGGAACACTTCAGATGATATACGGAACCAGATGGAATGTTCCCTACAACTTGAATGTTCAGTGACACTCGTCTTTTGGCACAAAGTTGGTCGCCATGCCATCCTTATTACCTGTAAATGCTCCAATTCACTCTTGTGAATTTGGATATGGCCCTGATGTGAGCCTCTTCGGCTTCATCACACCGTCTCGACATTGTCGTACTTTCAACTTTCGACCCTCACAGCCCTTCAGGCTGAACTGGGCCTTTCCTTGACTTCTTATGTCGACTCGTACAACTCCCAGACAGGATATTGGGAGCAGCACTTGATCACCACAGTATGCATCGTGCAGCAAGAACAGAGATTGTTGTACAGGATGAGGAAAAGTTTGTTGGAGGGATTGACCCAAGATGACTGTCCGAGTTTGACAGAGGAACTGGAAATGCAGCAGCCAAGGGTCTCTTCCAACGCACCAATCGCACCCACTGGATCCTTGAAACGCCCTGCTCCTGAACCAATGGCCCCGGCGAGCAAATACTTCATCACCAACAGTTACCGGACCGGACTGAACAGCCCAGAATTGCACTCCCTGTCAACCACTCCTACCCTCAAAATCGCTCAGCCTGAGACGAGGCCTTGTCAGTCACTCGAGCAGCCAATCCACCTCCAATATCCACACCCTTAACAACATCATCCCTGCCCAGGCTCTCACTGTCCCCACTGCGCCTCCCAACACGGACTCTGCAGACAATGTCTTCCCAGCATTCCCAGCACACCTTTCAGTGCCCCACGACCACCCGCCGCTACTCATTCCCCACCACCCTCACCCTCCCTTCAAGTGCTGGCCCAACGACTATGCAGTCTCCAAGATCGCCACTGGATTCCGGGTGATGGACGTCCTGATGGCGCGGATGCCAACGATGAAGAACCCCACTGCGTTCGAGCTCGTGTTCGGGTCCCACTACATCAATTCGACTGTATGTCGGCACAGAGCCGCGTGGAGGAAGGCCCCACTTGATATCATTGACAAGTTTGTGGCAATGGGCTCTGTCGAATCTGCGGTTTGGGGTGAATTCGTACAGCAGGAGGAGGAACGGCCACCAGGGAAGATATTTAAAAATCAGACACAGCTAATTGGACAGCAGCAGCTGGATGGTCCACTTCACGAGTCGCGGTCCGTTTCGGCTGGAGGACCTTCTTTGGCAGGAGAGGAAGAGGTGGCAGGACACGTGGTCATTGAGTCATCGCATCGAGGTTTGCCAATCAATATTAACATGAACATTACTAATCTCATGGCCTAGTACCAAACACAGCCCTGATCTCCGCGCCCGGGACGCAAAACGGTTTGAATGAAGATGTTGTTTGTACAACCGAGTCACTGATACAGGTCCTTGTAGTACACCTGAATGAGTATGATACAGCATTCGCCACCCGATTCATGCTTGATATTCCCTACATGTAGAACACTTGCCATTCCAACAATTTCAACATTTCGAACGTTTATTATGAATGCTATACATTAGAATATCTTGTAACTATCATATGTACCACAAGCCAATAACAAACATCTTTGTACAGCAGTGCAATGCGATGTCTGATCAAGCAGTCCATATCAGAACTCAAAGCCTCTTCTTCCTGGGTGGAGACTCATCACTTGGAAAAGCTTCTCTCTTCCTCTTACTGTTCCTATTCTTGTGTGTCAGACTCGGCGGCGAGAAATGGGTGTGTACAGTAGTGAAAGCGTTATTCGAGAACACTTTGCTGTTTGGTGTCGCGAAGCTGGCCCCGAGGAGGGTATAACTTGGATTCTGCGAAGGCGATTGGGGCGTAGATGGCGCTTCCATTGCGGGTGGGGTGATGGCTATGGACTCAGAACTTCGTGGTTCCGGTTTGGGGGAAATGTTCTCCGGAATTGTCTGCAGGACCCTGCGATAGCCCGCCTGGATGATGCCAAAATAGCTGGAGTGTGTATTCGACGAGTTCAGAGGCGAAATGACAGGGAAATAATACAAGATCTAAACATACCGAACATCTCTAGTATATACACGAAGCAGAATCTCGCCGAAAGCAGCCGGCATCAGGAGTGAAATATCGACCTTGCCAGCGGAGGCGCATCCTTTAGAAAATGTTGGTCAGCAAGGCAGAACAAAAGAATGAGAGTTGGACTCACTACCAGGATTATGTTTGGAGTAAAACTTGACAAAGTCCAAGGGATTCTTCTCTTTCATGTCATAATGCATTTCTGATAGATTGACAATGACATGCTTCGCGTCAAGACAGACCAAAGCGTGGGAGGTTGAATCATGCAGGGGCCATTTCAACAATGTTTCTAGCACCTTGTTCCATCCGAAACATAAGCTGATTGTCTCTTGCGGAGAAGACAAAACAGTTAGAGTATGGGATCTGACGAAAAGGACGACTATCCAAACGTTCAGGAGAGAGCACGATCATTTCTAGATTCTCGCTGCACACCCCCAATTAAATCTTTTTGCCGCAGGTGCCTTTCACTAGACCTTTGCCTTCCAACAGGTCTCAAGGCAACAAATGATAGCAGCCTAAATGTGTTCAAGCTGGAACGCGAGAGAGACCGCATTTGCTGTCCATCAGGACATGCTTTATTACACCAGGGACAAGTATGTCCGTGTGTACGATTTTAACACCGGCTCCCACATCGGTCTATTGAGCATACGCAAATTTGGAAGTCCTTTGTCCCTCCGAAGACCTTGAGTTTCAACCATTGAGTATCCTACAAGCCCCTTTCACTGCTGACACTGCACTATTTTGGGGGATGCAAAATGATTGCAAAATGATTGGGAGCTTGTTAAAATTTTGCATATGATTTTAAGCCATGCAAAATCCAATTAAAATTTCACACATAATAACCCATGAAATTCTATTTAAACACAAAGATTTGTGGGGATTTATCTCGGCACAAAATTAATCAAATTCAAAAGTATTGTTTCAAGTGAAAATGTAAACAAAAGTGAAAGTTTTCCCATGCCTTGTCAGCCATCAAAATAGTTGCCAAAAATGTCAAATTCCATCAATTTTGCAAGATGTCAAAACCTTGTATATTCAACCTCACCAAGTGCAGAATTTTGACAAATGATTTTGCAGGTCACAACATTCCATATTTCACAATAAGATTTAGCCTTTGCAAAATATTTTGGAAATAAAACATTTTGCATGGCCCACAATGCTTCGCGCACTCAAGTGTGTCACTTATCACACACTCAGCAAACACTCAGCAAACACTGGGAGGACACTTTGAATGATGTAATGATAAGATTCATACCAGTATGCCTGAATACTTAATGCTACCTCTGACCCATCACATATAACCCTTTGATTGGCCTAGAAACAGGTGTCAGCTGATCAATACACCTGAAGTTGAGTCAGAGCACCATTCAACAAGATGGGATGTGGCCGCTTACATGAGATATTGACATGACGACAGTGACATCCTGCCCCTCCCAGTTCGATAATAAGTAGGCAAAGTGCGCATGGATGTGATCGACGGAGATAATTTCCAGGTCAGCCAGTTGCACCCCCCACATTTGAGCACGAAGTACCGGAAAGACCTCAAACAGATCATCAACTGCAGGTGCAGGCCTGAGGCATCGGACAGCCACATGAGTAGCAATGCCTTCTGGGGTGTGCAGTTGCACAACGTATTCAATGTGAGCCGGAACTGGATCGCTGTCCACTTCCATCTGCACAAGAATGCAGGAATTACCGTCGTGTTTAGATGACACGGTGTAGGTGATGCCATGGATGGTCAGATGGGAGAGGAGCTGTCCTTTTGGGGGCGGGTCAGAGCCTAGGAATGCAGCCAGGGCCTGACGGAGGCTTGCAGGCATGGAACGGGGTGTGTTTTCATTCCAAGTAGCAACTTCTTCTTCATGGGTGGTGTCCCAGCCTGTGGATGCAGCGAGCATGTCGGTGATGAGCGAGTCGTGGACCTGGGGGTTCAAAAGCTTTTCAAACATTGCTTGGCAATGTCGCAGGGCTTGTGGACACTGGGATTTGCATAGGATACTGCGTAGGTTCGCTGACTGAGTATATGACCTTGACATGGTCTCTTCTAATTCACCTAGGAGTTTATCAGTACATTTGGGGCCCAATGGTCACTGCCATGCTGCTCACCCATTTTGCTGCTGGTAGGAATTCGCTGAAGTGTACCAATAATCCGCTCAAAAGGAAACGTCCACCATGTGTGGAGAGGGCCATAGAGTAACAGGTACTCATGTAAATGTAATGCCATATGATGATTTGGGTGGAATTGGTATTCAGGCAACAATTCCCAGATCCCACGGAGGTATGACTGCAAATGCTGCAGGTACAGGCCAGCATGGCGGTGGGAAGTTACTCGAGAAGAAACAATGACAATGGCTGAAAGAAGGGATATGGTGGCCGAAAGAATCTTGCTGCATCGTTCTGATCGTTCGTTCCTGCTGTGGACTTTCGTCCAGAGGCGAATGAGGGACACTGGCAAATAGGTAGTTCCCAGTACCCGCCATTGATCGGCCTTAACCTTTCCATGGGTAGAAGAGCCCAACTCCTTGGGAACCGAAGTTGCCCAGCTTGGCATCACCATATTCCTGATGTCAGACCAGATCTCCTCCATCTCCTCTGTCGTCAAAACGTGGCCATGGGCGGTTGATGTGTTGGCACTGGTGTCTTGCTTTTCTGATTGAGCTTGACGCTGTGGAGTGAAGGTAAGTAAATCATTCAGGTCATCAGGAAGGGCAGCTTACCCAAGCAAGGATGGCAAATTCAAGGGCACGTGTGTGGCATCTCATGAACTTGTTGGCGATCTTCGGACGGTTGGCAGCCAGTTCCGCTGCCATGGGGCCTTGGAGGTATTTCTCAAGCTTTTTGACACTCTTCTGTTCATTGAGAGAGAATTCCTGCCAAGTGGAAGAAAATTCAATGGGCACCACTGGCAGTTCCTCCGTTTTTTTCAGGCAAATACCTAGAATACCTTTTTGATCAAGCCGAGGAAGAGGTTATGCATGCCATCAACCACCACACAGCGAGCGACGTCAAAATAAGGCAGTCGAAGTAATTCGGACCAGCGAACACCAGACTTGTCGAAGAGTGCTTGTCTTGCCTTCTCATCACCTGTGCTACGGTACTGTTCAGCGCAAGCCCAGCAGTCGGCCTTGGAGTGTCTGATCCAAGAATCGCAGTCAGTGTTTCCATAGCCATGCATGGTTCGAGTGCACTGACAGACTGAGCAGAAGTGATCATGAGAGAAGGCAGCAAATCCCCCCACTTTTCTTGCAGCGGGGAGGTCACAGATCACTGCAACCAGTGCACAGCGTACCAGTCTGCCACCAGGATGGCAGTGAGTGCATGAGAATCTAACCCCTGTCTGCCAAAAATCCAAGAAGTCATCAATGAGTGGGGTCAGGTAATGGTTGATTGCAGTGAGTGGAGGTTCCTGGGGGCCAGGAATGATACTGGCCAAAAACATGTTCTCTGGCTTGTAACGTAATTCAGGGGGGAGGTTGAGGCACACCAGAGATATGAGGCCGATGGAAGCTTTCTTTCCAGCCTATTTATTGGTATACGGATTGAAGAAGTCGACGCAAAGAGTAAATACATAGCAGCCTTCATCACCCCAACACTGAAATGCTGCTTGTTGGGGCCTTGGAATTCACGAAGGAATGCGCTGTCAAAAATGTTGTGCATTTCATCCATACTGCCGGGAGCAGCCTTCTTCCAGGCAGAATCCATGCAATCCTCCAACCCAGCTACGCAGTCCTTGAAGTCGAAGGAAACAAATGTTTTGATGAGAACCTGGATCTCCTCACCCATGACCACCTGGGGCTTAGTCAAGCGTTCCTTGCAATGTGGGCCACCACGAAACTCCCTGTGAGTGCAGTATTTGGGGTATTGAGCAACGGGTGAGTCGCCTTCGAAGGTTGGTTTGTATGTGCGGTGACATTTCGGATTCGGGCAGACAGCATAAATGACACTCTTCCCGTCCAGGTGAAAGTGGTCCACGGCTGAGTGAGGATTGACTGGAAAGTCGGACATGAGCTTTTGTTCTCGAGGTGAAAGGTGGGGCACTGTCCTTATCATGGTGAGCTGGACAATGTACTGCAGCATTGAAGACATGAAATGGCATCCATGATGCCCAACATTCAGCACCACCTGGCAGGCAATCGCCAAAAAGAGGGAAACTTGAAGGATGGGGTTGACATGCTGAAGGAAGGGGGTAAAGTGATGGTCAGTTTTCATTTCATGGACCACCGTGTTGTGCTGGGCTAATTTCTTGTTCCACTCTCCTTTGCCCTGATCTAGCTGACACTGGACTTCGTCCAGTCACTTGCCAATGGATCTCTTGGTTTCAACCACCGCAGCTTGCCTCCCTTTGACGGTGTCCAGCTGATTTCGGAGCTCAGTGCAGGCCAACCACAACTGATTCAAAGGAGGGGGCAAAGGCAGCTCCCCAGGATGACGACGTAGTTCCATGAGTTCTAGGGAGACTTTCCCAGCCAAATCCTCCATGGACACCTCGATCCCGACCAGGCGACGGATGGAGGTCTTTACACTTTACCACAACTTCCCCTGGACTCCCTTGGGACTCCCCAGGGAAAAGGGGGACTGAAGGGGGACTCCCTGGAGACTAGGTCACCAGCCAAGTCACACTGAAAAACTGTATTCCCTCAGGGGGAATTCCCCCTGCAGTCCCCCGGTACTCCCCATGGAGTCCCCATTCCCCAGGGAACCGTGGGGAACTCCCCCTACATTCAGTCCCCAGGGATTCCCTGGGGACTCCCCCTCCATTTAGTCCCTGGGGGTTCCCTGGGGGACTGCCATAACTTAATAAAGCTTTAAATAAATATTAAATAATTATGTAATTGGAGTTTCCCCAACGAGACCAACTGACCCCGTGGAAATATTTGCGCCGCACAGACCATCGCGCACGGACCCGCATCACGTGTCATCATCAATCAACAAACACTCGCGCCATCAACATGCTCTTACAACAAACGATAAAGACCCGATCGACGAAATCGAATACAAAAAGCAAGAGAACGAGTCCGGCACCCAGGACGAGGACGGACAGGAAGGCACACAACAACGATAATGCAGGATCACAGCCAAACGCTGGAAAGAAGAAGGATCATCAGGCTAAAAAAGATCGCAAGTAAGTGCAGGTTTTCTTTGACTTTAAGGCTACTAATACAGTTACTTCAATTCAGGTTAACATCGGCGCAGAAAGCACGCCAGGATGCAGCAGCGGATGCTGGGATGCTGGCCAAATTAACTAAGTAAAATTTTCCATTGCCTTTTTCAACACTAACTAATCTATCCTAGGACTGAAAGAGAGCTGGAGGCGAGCGGCATCACCGTGGCGCCGCCCCCACACAACCGCTCAGCAGCCTGCGCTCTCCTCCAACTACCCCACCCCATTCCGGTCACAACTGGTCGCCGCCGCCGCTCGGACCTGCAGACAACCACAGGGCCATTTCAAGACACAGGCCCAGATGAGGACAAGAGCACGGACGCAGGCGAGGACGTAAGCAGAGATGAGGGCGTGAGTGGGAACAAGGAGGAGGGCGAGGATGTAGCCAAGGATGTGGATGAGGACATGAACGAGGACGTGGACACGAACAAGGGCGCGGACATGGACGTGGATGAGGATGAGGGCACGGACGTGGGCACAAGCACAAACGACGATAAGGACGTGAGCAAGGGCACAGGCACCAAAGAGGCCGAAGACGCAGGCATGGCCATGGACGAGGACGAGGGCATGACCATCAACGAGGGCGAGGACGTGGACATGAACGAGGGTGAGGATAAGGGTGTCGGCCAAGATGAGGAGACCAGCAAGGCCGAAGATGTGGGCACTGGCACGGACGCAGGCCAGGGAGCGGGTGCAGACCAGGACGAGGAGACCAGCGAGGAGGAAGATGCGGGCGCAGACATGGGCATGGGTGCTGGCATGGACACAGGCACGAATGTGTGCCAGGGCGTGGGTGCGGACCAGGACCAGGACGCAGCCAAGAGCACAGGCAAGGGCCATGGTGTAAGCGAGGATGGGGGCACTGGCACTGGCAATGGGGACGCAGGCGCAGGCAAGGGCCACCGCATGAGCGAGGGTGGGGGAACAAACACAAGCATGGGCATGGGCATGGACGCAGGCCAGGCAGTGGGCACGGGCCAGGACCAGGATGCAGCCAAGAAGGCAGCCAAGGCCAAGAGCCATGGCGTACGCGGTGACGCGGGCGCAGGCAAGGTTAAAGGCCATGGTGCAGGCAAGGCCCAAGTCCACAGCGCAGGCAACGGGGACGCGGGTGCAGGCAAGGCCAAGGGCCACAGCACAAATGAGGGTGTAGTCGCAAGCAAAGGCAAGGGTGTGGGTACAGGTGCAGGCAAGGGCGCAGGCAAGGCAAGGGGCCATGGCGCAAGCAAAGACGTGGGTGCAGGCAGGGTTGATGATTGGATGGTGGACTGGTCTGATAATGACCAGTTGACTGTGGGGAGGATCGAACGGCAGGCCAGTGTCACGACTAGTAGCCGTGCTATCTGGTGTTGCTCAAAGGGTTGCACGATGTCGGAGATTGGGGATCAGCCTGACGGCTAGGTGTTGTAGTGTGAGGGCGATCGGATGTTTTTGTGGATATGAGTGCTTATACGTGAGACTCGATCAGATGTTCGAGACCTCAGGGATAAGGTTTGAGAATGGGAAGTGATAAGGGTTTTGATTTGAACTTCTATTGGCGTCATTGTACAACTACTAGGAGATGGTACAGGAGGTCAAAGTTAAAGTAAACTACTGGTACTTCGATGTCTTTTATACGTTTCCTCCCCCTCCGCAGTATTGATGAGTCGCAGTAAGAATGACTCGCTTTTCGTCGTACGATGGGTCGGAGGGCTGACGCGTTCGCGTTGTTCCTGCCTCGTAATCGCACTGCCCCCGGCATTGCTGCGATTCGTAATTGTGCCATCTCGGCCTGCGGACGCATCAGCGGATTCGTATGCTTCGTGGTACGCGTCATCACGGCTTCCCCATCTGTCGTAAGGGTTATCGTTGCCATGTGACACGTCGTCGTCGATCGTGGGAGGCCAGTGGAATATGACAGTGGTCAGGGGGATCTCGGGGTCGGCGATGTCGTAAGTCTGTCGTATTCCCCATAGTAATGAAGCCAGAATGAGAATAAGGATGAGAAAAAAGATGAGGATCGCGGTGGTCATTGGTTCGATCATGGTTAAGGGTCTGGGCGTTGTGTGATGGTGGTTTGATGGAGAAAGAGACAGCGTGGGAGTCGGGGATTTCAACCTCCGGTCACGTGGATGAATCGTGGGATTCTGTGAGTGGAAGGTCAAATACGTGAAGGCATGCTGGCGGTATAAAGTCTCGTTGTTCTTTGGTCTTCGTTCTTCAGCATGCGATGTATCCCCACTCTTCTCACCATCTTACGTTCTTCAAGACGTCCGCTCTGTTCTCTCCAACCCCCCCTATCGTGGTTAATTGTATTATGCATCACCACGCCCTCTCACTCTCAGACCCTGATCGGGATTTGTATTGGGCTACTGGTCGGTGTTTCGCTTGCGGGAAGGTGAAGCATCGCACAGAGTGTTGCCCACTTCCTGTACGCAACAAGAGGCTTTTGTGCGAGTTATTGGAAAACCGGTATGGTGAGTGTTTCATCTTCCTCTTGTTGTTGATTATGTTCTGATGATTGCTGGTCTCCTTCTAGCATTGGACGATGCGTTCCCCCCCTCTCCGGTACCGTCAGCCTCGATGCCGTCACTCGAGATGGTCTCATGGGCGGACTCCGAAGACGACCTCTGGCTGGGGTATCATAAGTCCCAGCCTCATTGTCGCTTCGGTCTTGCTGATCGGTTCACTCGGAACTGTCGGGCAGCGGTCGAGAAGGCGTTAGAGAATGCCGTTCAGGGCATGATCGATGAAGGTTCCCTCTTGGTCGATACAGGGTGTGTCGGGGGGTCCGGAGTTGAGGCCGGGGGATCCGAAGAGGATCCGTTTATCGTAGAGTAGTGTTCATGTCTATAGTCGTACTCCCTCTAGGGGAGTTGTAGTTGTAACTTGTCCATTGTGCTCTGCCCCCTTCGAGGGGATGTAAATGTATTGCTTCGTCCCGCTCCGCATGTCGTGTGAGAAATAAGTCGTGAGTCTGAGAGCTGGAGAGGATCGTCATGAAAATATGGGAAAGTAAGGAAAAATGTATAGGGGGTGACGTATTTTCATGACAGCCAGGATGATAGCCAGGCCAGGGATGGTTGGGTAGATGATTGGGCAGATCCCAACTGCGCAACAAGGAGGGCGAAGAATTCAAATCACACTGCTCACCCTTTGTCTGCACCCCCTGCTCTCTGCCCAGAGCTGCAAGGTGCCTCTAGGACTGTTGGGGGCACCTTTCGAGGCCATGCACTTGGGAATGTCTACAATATGGCTGATGCCTCCGATTTTTTTGATCAGGATGTTCAAGAATCCCGACGGCCTATTTTTGGCAAGGTCTTATTATACAATAGTCGTGATGTTAAGGCCGAACCCATTATGTCGATCAAACATGTGGTCACTCCAGAACTTGCGCCTGTTCTCAAGAAGCTTGCTGATAAATATTCACCTATTCGAAGTGAGTCTTCTCATTTCCTTGTTGTCATGACTTCTGTCTCTGACATTATTCAAGAATATGACAGGCGGATATACATTCTGGATGATGATGTGTGGGCTGTATGAGGGCGATACTCCAAGGCCATTGAGGATGATGAGTTTGTGGTCTGGAAGCCAGAGGATGGTAACTTGGTGCTTCCTCTCTTAATAGTGAGGACGGTCCAATGCTTTCTGAATTTCAGTCTCTGATAACACTTCCAGGATGAGAATGAAGACACCCCAGTGCAAGTTGCCGGCAAACCTCTCCCCACGGTGCCAGTGGCTGGGCCAACCTATTCTTTCCGAGATGATCTGCTGCTACGTCTCGAAATCCCGATTCATCTAACTGATTGCAGTGACAAAGGGCTTCATTTCGCATACCAAAAATATAAGGCATACCAGGAGGCTATGTGAAAACTGGAGGTGATGGTTTCGAATGGGACCTGGGAAGGCAAGAGGCCTTTCACTTCTGATCTCATTGAGATCTTTGCCTTGAAGACCAAGTTCTTTTCCAATTACAGGCGGTGTTTCTCACGGATTGCTCAGCATCCCCAGATGGTTTTGTGGCTGGACAAGGATGATTATGCTCCCAGTGACTTGGAAGTATGGGGCATTCAGAAGACTCTGTACTTATTCTCTGATCTTCATGCCTTTCTGGAGAATGGAGGTCCGATGGTAGAGGCGATTGTGCTGCCTGGTAAGGGGAAAGGAAAAGCGAAGGAGGTGGATGGGAAGAAAAAGGATGTAAAAAGGAAGCCAAAAGATGAGGGGAACCAGAAGAAGAGGAAGGAGAGGAAATCTGATAGACCGGCAAAAAAGAGTGTGTAAGTAGACATGCAATAATCTAGTCTTTTGAACCAATAATCATTGGTTTGTTATAGCTGTGTCTCATTCACGCTTGGATTAATCTCTGCATTGCAGGGGTTGTTGCTGTTAATCCTAGGATTGTTGTGTTCCCATGGGGGCAGATCTATGCTTCTGATGGGATTTATGATGATGGCATTGGACACTCTGCCATTGGTGTCTGCTCTTCCTGTGCAGGATTCATTTCCAGACATCCCATTCAAACTCTTCAGCCAATTCATTGAGAAAGAATTTGGTTCCAAGGTTTCATTGGCCACTGTGCTTGTTGTCTTGTTCAGCCTGACAGAGAATTCAGAGCTGTTGAATCTGCATGCTCGGCAGCAGAATCCAGCCTCTCCAGGAGAGAAGAAATTGACATCAACTGGCTGGATGCAGGCTCTGGCTTGTGCTTTGCAGAACAGACTTGGCCATGATGCCCACACCTTGTTTTCAAAAGAGCAGAAGAGAACAAAAATGGCAAAGCTGGCTGTGACCAATGCTATTGGAGTGAAACTTAATGGCTTGTCAAAACTTTTGGACTTGTGTCCTTATGATGGGCAGGGGCGATTCCATGGCAAGCTAAAGCAGGTGTCAAAGGATAAAATTGAGCCAGTCTATATGATTTGCCCAGGTGCCATGGAATGTGAAAATATGGACTGCAACCCTCATTCCCTCAGACAAACAGTCCGGGTTAGAGAGATGAACCCAGTCACCTTGATAAAGGGAACACACATCCATGATCACAGTTATGTCCTTGTTGGGAAATGTCCTGACTGTGACACACGGTACTATGCAGATCATGACCGTGAAGTAATGCCTGGAGCCAGCAATAATTGGAGCAAAACTTAGGTCAATGCTGCCACATATCTCAAAATTGGCCAAAAGACTTGGGTCAATTGTATCTTTTCAACTGCAGTGCTGAATGGCATGTACAGCTTTCATGGATCCTCTGCTGCTTATGCAGAGTTCTGGAATGATAGTTTCTGGGGTACTCAGCAAGGAAGATCAAGAAAGATATCCCGTTGGCAGATTTGGCATTCCTTTGTCCAGGAATCATTGCGCACTGTTGCAAAAGTCTCTGAAGTCAATCTGGTTCTTCCAGATGGTCTTTCAATTGGAGAAGTCACTACCAAGGCTTTTGCCAAGCTGGGCAATAATGGAATGATCAGAAGTGCTGCTAGACACTCCTGTTCTGAATGCACACATGTTTACAAGAGAACGGCAGATGTGATTACAGGAGATGATCCTGCTGCAATGGTTGGTGTGGATGAAAATAGAGCAGTCCCTGTGCTTCTTGGAGAGGATGCAGACTTGGCTGCTCAAGATGCTGCTCAAGCTAGACAGAATGTTCAAGACAGAGCAGATGAAGAAATGGATGTTGATGAAGCACCAGGTGTTGTAACTGCAGCTGTAATGGATGGTGTTGTTATGGACACCACTGTAAGTATATTGTGCCTGATTTAGGGCCTATCACCTATATTAATTGTGGAATAGCATTGTTCTAGGGATGACTGTTTGGAACCCCTGGCAAATGCACGTGGAGGAGTGTATTGTGCTGCTCATGAAGCTCAGTTTGGAGCTCAATGTCGCATTCGAGATTGTGAAAATCTGAAAGTTGCTGGGACACAGGCTTGCCAAACACACCAAGAGCGATGGTACAACCATGTGACTCGTTATGGTCGTCAAAGTATCCTCGGTATTCGCCGGTTACTGCGTAGGACAGAGGAGGAAAATCAACCATGGCTTCCAGGTGTAGCACAGCATGTTCAACCTCATGATGAGGCTGCACCTGAACCTCGTCGAGCAAACCACTTTATTGCTCCAAGGTTCTACTGTGTTGAAACAATATGTGCACCTTGTGGAGTAGTGATTGCTTGGGCTAAGTTTGCAAAATCTGAATCCCCAACCAATATTTTGCACTTCTTGGAAACTGTCTATCCCACACCAGAGTCACGTTCTGACTATATTTTCATTGACAAGGCTTGTCTTGTGCTCCGAACCTCTATCTCCAATGGAAGTTGGAACATTTGGAAGAACACTACTCGATTCATAGTTGACTCCTATTACTATGTCAATCACAGGACAACAGACTACCTTTGTCGTAAATGGTGCAACCCAGCTCCATTAAATGGATCAGCCCCAAACCTTGTAATTGTGGCTCAAAATAGGGAAGAACAACCTTATTACAAATGTGCCTTCAATACTCAGGCATGTGAGCAACTAAATGCATGGTTGGGTGAATTTGAACCAATCTTGAAGAGAATGCTTCCATGTAACTTTGACTGGTTCTTGCACACCATGTTATTCCTTCACACAGAACGGGGCATCCAGAAACAGAGTCAAGCAAATCATCCAATTCAGGACAAGGAGGAAAATGAAAGCCAGGAGAGCAATGATGGTGATGGTGATGGTGATGGTGATGGTGATAGTGATGATGATAGTGATGATGATGATGAGGATGAGGATAAGGATAAGGATGATGATGAAGGTGATGAAGATGATGACAGTGTTAGGATGCAGGATGATAGTGATGACATGTAAACTTCTGAAGTGTGTTGGTCCCCTTGTACTAATATTGCCTGCTCAGTGTTCACAGGTTTGGTCTCTCTTGTACTGAAGAACTGTGGTTTGATAAAACAGTATATAAACATTTCAAATATCTTAAATATTACAGTCATTTGTAGTAAGCTTGACACTTTTCAGGATTTTTTGAATCAATTGAATAATGTGGACTTAGTGGAATTTTGAATTTTGAATTTTGTATGTCATGAAATACTGGATGGATTGAGATGGTTATAGAGGGAAAGTTGTAGTATTTTTCAAGGGCTATAAGTCTTTATAAATACATTTTTCATAATATTGGCTATATGATGAGTTATAGGTGAGATAAAATGAAAGAACATATTTTTTGACATCTGATACAATATCGTAAATCCTGCCACCAAATGAGCTCTGTTTGAAATGATTACAGGGAGAAAATTGTTCATTTTTTCAAGGAGTAAAAGCCTATATAACGTGTTTTTCTTGATTTGTAAGATTGGAAACCATATTTATAATTCTTTTATATCCCAGAACAATACTACAAAAAGATTGAATTGAGATGATATTGTTTCAAATCTTACAAATCAAGAAAAACACGTTATATAGGCTTTTACTCCTTGAAAAAATGAACAATTTTCTCCCTGTAATCATTTCAAACAGAGCTCATTTGGTGGCAGGATTTACAATATTGTATCAGATGTCAAAAAATATGTTCTTTCATTTTATCTCACCCATAACTCATCATATAGCCAATATTATGAAAAATGTATTTATAAAGACTTATAGCCCTTGAAAAATACTACAACTTTCCCTCTATAACCATCTCAATCCATCCAGTATTTCATGACATACAAAATTCAAAATTCAAAATTCCACTAAGTCCACATTATTCAATTGATTCAAAAAATCCTGAAAAGTGTCAAGCTCACTACAAATGACTGTAAGTGGTGCGATCTTGCGATGAAGGATAGCGAGCGTGCGATAGTCGTGATGCGACACGTACGATAACGGCAAAGTAGGAAGAAGCACAGAGCGAAAGCGCAGCAATCAGAGATGAAGGGAGACTCTGAGATGCACTCGGAAAGGAGCTGGGACGAAAGGAGTGGTATTCCTCTCCTTTTATGCTAAGTACAGGGAGTATTTATATGATAGGGGTTGCTATGGTGTAGCTATTATGAAAATAAGAAAACACAAGCTAGCTACATGTGAAATGAAAGCGAAGCAATGTTTCAATAGGGTCAACAAGTGAGATGAGATGAGTAGCATATAAAGTATTTGAAAGATAGAGTATTCGGAAAAATACCTCTAACAGTGCGAAACAGTGCGATAAATCCATTATTTGACAACCGGTTAAAGTGAGGGAGTTATTTTCATGATCCAACAAGCAAATTAACCAGACCAACCACTGCCAAAAGTTGCCAGTTGCTGGAGGTGCAGGTTCTCCAATAGTCGCTTCGCTAAAGCTGTGTGTCTCTTATTTTGCCAGTTCAGGGGCCCTTGCGTTCCCGTGCCGTGCGTTATCCCTACATTGAGGGGGGGGTAGGGGCATCGCTCATGCTGACACTCCGCCCAGGTGAATTGAGCTGCATCTCCCTCAGCCACCATAAACTGGTATGCTGCCTCCACAGCAGCGCGGTAGCTGGGGTCATGCAGTTGCCCTACTAGGCAGGCAATGATCCTCTTGAGTTCATCGCAAATGGGCTGCAACTCGCTAGGAAATGCTGTCAGCTGCTGCGGAAATTTGCGCACAGTGGCACGTACTAGCCATCCCAGGCTACAAGCTGGAAGCCTTTTTCTAGCAACTCCACCAGAGTGAAAACCTTTTGAGCATCAGTAATATTGCTGGGCACTGCGTGATAACCACAAGACGTGGCACAAAGAGACTCTGTCGCCAGGGTGGTAGGGAGTGGCGTGGCAGGCTGAACGTATTTCCGGATGGTCTTGGCTTGTGGCAGCTGCCCATTGAGCACTACAGCCGCTTCATGCTGATGCTGGTGTTTGAGATGCTGGCGAGAACCCGGAATTTTTGGGGCCAAAAGATCGCGGTGTTGGCATTTGGAAACTGGGGGTTCGGGAGATGGGGTTGTGGCAGCATGCTGGGCAGTTTCCTGAGTAGCTTCTCCTTCTCCCTCCAGGGAGTCAAACTCTCGTGCAGAAGCCGCCTGCAGGAGGGGTGCGAAATTTAAAGATTCAGCAGGGTAGAGAGGAGTAGTATTCTAGGGAGAGAAGGAGGTGCCGGAGCGAGTCTGAAAAGGCAGCATCAGCCAGATATGATAATAGAGCCCTGAAGATGAGAGGAATGCTGACTTGGCGGGCTCGGGGGAGCCAAATCATGCCGGAGAATTTGGTGACAGGCTGGGAGGGAGGCTTTTCAGCGCAAGTCTGCGGCTTGGGGGCCCGCCACTTTATGCCTGCTTGTCCACTTGGTCCCAGGTTTGATTCCTGAGAGGCCAAGCAGGCGGTAAGGGCAAGGTGGAGTAAAAAAATGCTTACCAGGGGTGTGGCAGTGTGCAAGTGGTGATTCTGCGACAGGTGGGAGCAAAACTGTGTTGGAAATCTGGGTGAGCAGGTTTGCACGCCAGAACTGGGCAGCCTAGGAATTTGAATGCCAGCTGTTCCACTCGGACCCGGGGTTGATTCCTGAGTGGAACAGATGGCAGCCAAAGACTTGGCTTGAAGGGCTGGTGGGCATACATTATTTAGCTAACTTTTCATGAGGTTGGTTGATTTAAACAAAGCGTGGTAGTCACGTGGTTACCGTTGCCATGCTTTGGGCAACTCCGCCATACGACAATCAATGGTTGTTTCAACAAATCATTTATTGATGCCACAAAGTCCCATGTTGTGGCAAGCAAAAGTACAGAAGGCATCTGATGCAAACATGTGTTTTCCACCTATGCCTCGCAGGGAAATGTCTTGTAAGTCGTTTTGCAGGAGAAAAATGACGTTTACTGCTTAGCCACCGGACGTTCATGCCAAAGCTCAAGTACATCAAATCAAAATCACCACTTGCGGTGGAGTGGGCAGGGGTGCCCACTCCGGGGTGTCATGGGTGTATCATCGTGGGATAAGCTGAGTCTACAACAAGTGTACTCTATCTAGTAATCCAACAAGGCGTGGGATCCTATCACGTGATCTCCCTCCCATCCACTACTACAGCGGTCATCCTTCCCTGTCACAGTGTTCTGAGACTCCAGGTGCTATTGGGACAGTAATGCATCACTAGCCCCTAATCTCCGAGGACATGCTGATGCATGAATCCTGGTGCTTAGCGGCCCCGGAGTGATGCATCACACTGGGTTTCATACCACGAATTTGTAATTAGATATTAAATATATATGTTATGTCCTGATGAAGATGGGGTGACTAATGAGGGGATAATTTGGGGTAATGAGGGCATAATTTGGGGTAATTAGGGGATAATTTGGGGGGGATAATTCAGGGGGTAATTGGGGGGTAATTGGGGGGGGATTGGGGGGTAATTGGGGGCTGTTGGGATGGTTGGGGGAAGGTGGGGGGGCATGGGGGATGATGGGGAATGGTGGGGGATGGGGTGGGGATGGGTGGGGATGGTGGGGGGGTCATGGGGGATGGTGGGGGATGAGGTGGGAATGGTGGGGGATGAGGTGGGAATGGTGGGGGATGATGGGGGATGGTGGGGGATGATGGGGGATGGTGGGGGATGATGAGGGATGGTAGGGGAGCCATGGGGGATGGTGGGGGAGTCATGGGGGATGGTGGAGGAGTCATGGGGGATGGTGGGAGAGTCATGGGGGATGGGGGGGGATGGGGAGTGGGGGGGAGTCATGGGGGATGGGGGGGATGGGAGTGGAGTGGGGGGGAGTCATGGGGGATGGTGGGGGATGGTGGAGAATGGTGGGAGAGTCATGGGGTATGGTGGGGGATGGGATAGGCATGGTGGAGCATGATGGAAGGAAGTGGGAGGTTGATGGTAGGGGTCATGGGGAGATGATGTGCAGTGTAATGGAGATGGATTAGAGCACATTAATCATCAATTCCATTTGCCCTCCCCATCACCTCCCCATCAATCTCTCATCATCTCCCCATCCTCCAGCATCCCCCAGCATCTCCCTATCCCCCCCCAGCATCTCCCAGCATTCCCCATGACTCCCCCCCACTCCCCCACCATCCCCCACCATCCCCCATGACTCCCCATCACCCCCTGTCATCTCCCAATCACCCTGTCATCTTATCACCCCTTGCCACTCCCTACCACCTCCTCT
Organism: Hygrocybe coccinea; assembly: GCA_963555575.2. Lineage (NCBI taxonomy): Eukaryota > Fungi > Basidiomycota > Agaricomycetes > Agaricales > Hygrophoraceae > Hygrocybe > Hygrocybe coccinea. The sequence continues at coordinate 3,172,589 of OY741997.1, forward strand.
CCATCATCTCCCCATCACCCCCTCTCATCATCCCATCACCTATCTTTTATTATTGTTTGCAATCAATTTGATTTTGTTCATGATCTTGTGCTCTACTTGTATCAGAACAGTCTCACCAAATTCATCAAGGTGTATGCCTCATGCATCCTCCATCACCCCATGCATCACCCATCACTTCTAATTCACCCCAAATTATTCCCAACAACTTCTGTAACCATCCCCCAACCACCCCCCATCACCCCCCAATTATCTATCCCCAACCACCCTTCATTCAACCTATAATTATCCCCCAACTGTTCCTCAATACCCACCAATCCAGCCTATCCCCCCAATGATCCCCTTTAACAATGAGTTGCTTTAATTCTCTTTGAAAGGCTTCTATAAGGAGATCTCAATTCACAGTATGATATTTGGTTCAAGGGTAACCAATCAGAACCCTTGAGCAAAAGAAAATGGTTATAGTTATATACTGTAGTTGAAAGTACGTGATTAAAGATGCTGTAACAACCCATACTAATGTGTATACTTGTATTTCGGACTCAAGATTCTAGCCAGCCACTGACCCAAGTTTCATCATTTTTTGGCAATAACACATTTCTGGCAGCTCCAACTGCCAGGCACTTGTCTAAAATTTAATATATGCTTCACTTAGGACTTCTAGAATTAATTTTAGGTTTTATAGAGGAGTATTTGTGAAGTGGACATTTAAGGGTCTTGTTTTGGCAGAGGGCTAGAATACATTGTGCATAGCTCTCTATGCATGGCAAAATAAAATTCTCAAATTAATATTAGAGTAGGTATACAATACTTACATCTTTCCAGGGTATTGCCCTGGTCATTGAGGTCTTGTACTACATGTAATAATATTATGAAAATCCAGCCATCCTTCCCTATATGGCAACTCGACCCCGTTTGGGAACTCGGCAAATTCCGGTTGAAATTCTCGCGCAAGTTCAAGCAATACTCAACATTGACTCAACAACAGGTGCAGAAGAGCACCCGAGGTAAATTTTTGTTTTATACTTTGATTTATATTACTAACTAATTCCACACTGATTTTAGGTCCTTTATTCCGGCAATCCCACGCCAAATGAAGGTACCAGCCCCGACACCAGCAAACCCACAACAGGACACGTGGCCAGGCCGGACGCAGACGACAACGACACAGGAACGGGGCCACACCACGCCAGGCTGAATGGGACTGGCGATGGAGGCGCAGAAGACAAGAACGGCAATGACAAGGATGGCCAGGATGACCAGGATGGCAAAATGATGAGGATACGAGGACAGTCAAAACGACAACAAGGACAGCCAGGCCATGCCGCCACGATGGAGAAAGAGAACCGAGATCATCAGGCGTGGGTGGGTTCACCCACGCCCTCCATGTAAGTTTTTTTTGTTATATTATTGTTACATTACTGACTACTTCCAATCCCGAGCCACTACCACCACCCTCAACCTCACACGTGGACACAGCAGTAGCGATGAGGACACCAACCACACCAACGACGATGGGAATGACGGACAACAGGACGACGGGGACGACGACGGGGATGGGGACACTGGATACAATGGAGACGAGGACGGAGACGATGAAGACGATGAAGACAAGGATGAGGAGCGGCAGCGGCAACAACACCAGCAGCAGCAGCAGCACAGCAGCAGCAATGCAACATGGAAGTGGCTGAGACGATGAGGATGACGGCAAGGATGGCAAGGAGAGGGACGAGGACGAGGACGAGGATGAGGACAATGAGGACAGGACAAGGATGACAAGGACAAGGACAAGGACGATGAGGATGGGGACACCAGGACAACGCTGGAGAGGGAATCTCCAAGAGCTCTCGGGGGAGGACTCAGAAGGAGTCGCAGCGGGGAGGGGAAAGCTAGGGAAACCCTGGATTGCTGACTAAGCTACTAACAGGAAAGGGAAAGACTATCTAAGAGTCCTCGGGGTCCTAGGGCTAGCAGCACCTGCTGCAGGTACCCCCCTCCACAATGGTGTGCGCCCTCGCACACATCTCCTGCCTCTGAAAATCTCATCCATATCCTCCACAAAACTCTGCCCAATCTTCTACTATCCTCACTATCACCGGGGCTAGCGCAGGTCCAAAAACTGGATCGGGGTCGCCACGCAAAGGATGCATCATCTCAGTGAGCACCCCTAAAAAGGTCTTGTGGTTCGGGGAGAGGTCAAGGAGACTGTAAAATTGTGGGTCTTCTTCTGATCCCCATGCAAGTTCGGCAATCTGGCAGATACGAGAGAAGTCCGATGGGAGGGCCTTGTTGAGGGCAAACGCAAAGCCGGTTCGAACTGGTTCATAGTGCTGGGATGGTGGTTCCTCTTCTATCATTTGGGCACCTGCATCTACAAGTCGTGGGGGTGCTGGGACTGGGGGGATGATTTCTGTGGGAACTGGTTTGCAAGGGTGCTGTATGGCTGGGCTGGGGAACGGGTGATAGGCATGGTGTTGGGGTAACAGGTGACGGTTGCGGCGGCGGGTACTGCTCCATGGTTGAGCACCTGTACATAGATCTGAAAAATCGTGGTGGGTAGAGGGCTGGATCTGTGAAATAAATGTGGGGGCCAACGGCGGCACTCGGGGGGGTGGTATATTGCGTTGTGGGACCTCGGGGTGTGTTTGCGACACGTTTTGGGGTGTGTACGAGGTACGGGGTGTCCGTGGGGGTGTTCGTGGGGTGTCCTGGGGCGTGTACATGGTACGAGGCGTGTATGGGGGCGTTCGCGGTGCGTTTTGGGGTGTGTAGGGGACACAGGGCATCTCTGGGGCCCTTCTCGATGCGTTTTGGGGCATCCTTGGTGGTGCAGACGAAGGTGGCGGCGTTGGGGTTGGTATCGGCGTGTGGGGCGTGTATTGACGCGTGGGGGCTGGTAGCGATGTGGTGGGCGTGTCGGACGTGGGCCGGGGCTCGTGTAGGCTTGCGGGCGCTCGCGTCGGCCATTCCTGGGGCAACGGGGACGGGTTCAGGCGCTGGGACTGCGGGTGGGGTGTTTCTCGACGTGTGAGGGCTGGAGGTGACGTGGCGGCAGCGGCTGGGCTCGGTTGGGGTGCGTTCGTGCACGCGGGCGTTGGAGGTGAAGGCGGTGGCGATTGGCGTAGCGGTGACGTGGCGGTTGCGTTGGACGTGGTGGGCGGTTGCGTTGGGTCTTGGGGCTGTCATGTGGGTGCTATCGATGCGTCTTGACGGCGTTTTGGTGTCTGGGGTGGTTCTCGGCGTGTTGGTTTTGGTGGTGACGTGGCAAGTGCGTTGGACGCCGTGGAGGCGCGTGCGAATGGTGTTGGACCTGGTAGCGTGGTATACGGGGGTGCCGTTGGTGTTGCGGGGCCTTGGGACACGGTTGGTAATGTGGGGGACACGAACGACTTCGCGTTCGTCGTTGGTCGCGTGTTCTCTGTCTGTGGTGAGTCCTGGGCTGTTGTCTCGAGGTGCGCACCTTCCGTTGTATGACGGAGTACTTGTCGTGCCGTCTTTTCTTTCTGTCGCATCTTTTCCTTCGTCTTTTTCTCCGCATTTTTCTCTGCCTCTTCACGTTCGTCCACTAACCGTTTTTGCAGTTCGAGTATCCGGGCATCGCGTTGTAAAGGCGTGTTCGGGGTGGCTTCGGAATGAAAGATCCTAACCAAAGGGGGTGTCAGCGTAAAAGTGACAAGGTAATTAGTGTCGTGAGTCGTAGTAAAATGATAGTAAGAGAATATAAATGAAGCCACCGTCTAATACGACGATAACGGGTGAGAAAATAGGGAAGCCGACGATACCAACGACGTCGGGTATGGCGGGTTGGGTCGGGTACGGCGAGCAGGTAACGACAAAACAGGATAAAATAGTAAAGATAAGAACGAGAAGTCTACGGGTTACGACGATGAGAGGTTCTAAGGTGTTCTGAGCAATTCTGAGTGAGAGAAAGAGGGGGGAACTGGATTGTTTTTTTAATATGGTTGTCGGTCACCGTTTTATAGAAGTCTGTCTAGAGTGCTACTTCGGTATAAGTTACTTCGGCCAATAGTAACTACAAAGGAGGTATGAAATAGGAAGGAGAAGATGGGAGTTGCGAGGCAATGAAGGAACGGGAATGGAGAGGAAAAAGATATAACAAAAAAGATGAAAATAAAGGACCTATGTCCAATGAGGACAGGGGGTATAAGTCCGATGTCGGTATGGGAGTCCGAGGTGTCACGTGTGATCATTTTGGGCGATATGAATCATCGGTGTCGGTATAAGATCGGCCGTTGGTAGACGGTATACGTCGGGTACAGCGGGTGATGTTGGGTTACGTCGGTTTCGAGGATGAGGAAGTGGGGCGTGTTGGGTTCGTGAGTATCTGTGATATATCGATGATACGTACTCAGAGCATCGTCAGACCTCTACAGTGTTCCACGTGGAGCTCCTTTTCAGTCTTCTTGGTCTTCGAGTTTCGTTTTTGGGGTGCCATGACGTCGTTCTGTACTTAGTTGTATAAGCTGTATGAACAAATGAGAAGTCGGGCGCGTGAAAAATCTGAATGAATTCCTGAAAGTGGATGGAGGGTGAGAAATGAAAGATAACAATATATAAACGAGACGAGCAAGGGGAATGGTGTTGATTCTGTTGCGTTTCGCGCTTCCTTTGCACATCCTGTCGATTTTTTTGGTCAAGTTCCTTAAATTGTATGCTTTTGATCTCTTCGGGATCTGGTCCTACGGATGCGTGGTTCGAATCTCTCTCTCATCACCACGTTGGAGAGGGAATCTCCAAGAGCTCTCGGGGGAGGACTCAGAAGGAGTCGCAGCGGGGAGGGGAAAGCTAGGGAAACCCTGGATTGCTGACTAAGCTACTAACAGGAAAGGGAAAGACTATCTAAGAGTCCTCAGGGTCCTAGGGCTAGCAGCACCTGCTGCAACGCCGACAAGGACAAGGATGGGGACACCAGGACAACGCCGGCGAGGACAAGAGATGGGGATGACAGGGACAATGGGGACAACGAGGATGGGGACGGATGACGGGGATGGACGACGGAGACGACGGGGATGAGGACGACAAGGGAAACAACAAAGGTGAGAACGAGAAACGGGGGTAACTCTCCCCCTCCCCCTCCCACAACCCCCTCCTACACCCCTCCACATGTAGTATGTATTTCAATAATATAATTTGCTATTCATTTACATAAATAAGAGTGAGAATAAATAAAAAAATAAAAAAACCCCCCAGATGCCCCAATCATCCCCCAGTTATACCCCAAATACCCCCCTAAATACCCCCCAGATGCCCCCAAATTACCCTCAAATTATGCCCCACTTATGCCCCAATCCACCCCAATCATCCCCCAAATACCCCTCTATCCCCCCCAAATACCCCCCAAATACCCCTCCCAAATACCCCCCCAAATACCCCCCTAAATACCCCCCAATGATCGCGCTAATTATCCCAATTATCCACCCTGAAATAATACCCCATAATACCCTAGCTTAATTGGAACATAACATGTACAACTAATATTTAATTGCCATTCCATATCTAGCCTAGAGCCTAAAGTCAGGTGTGATGCATCACTCTGAGCCACTAAGCAGCGGGAATCATGCATCAGCATGTCCTCGGAGCTTAGGGGTGAGTGATGCATCACTCCCCCAGCATGGGGTGATAGTGGGCATTCTTGGGGCCACTGTCTGTACCGATGCGGATATGTGGGGAGACAGTGTCATTTGGGTTGACATAGATGCATGGGTGGGTGGTTTGTGCTGCAGTGAGACTGAGATGCTTGATGGCATCATTGTTTGGGATGACACGGATGCACAAACGGCCTGCTGTTGGTTAATGGGGCAGCTGGCGTCATACCCGTCGAAATATCCTTGGTCGTGTGTTCCAGCCATCTTCAAATCCTTCCTTATATCCCATCGAGCAGCCTTCTCTTTTGCCAGCTTTGTAGGCACCTCGTTGGGCTTCAGCATCTTTGGTACTGTCCCTAGACAGTTGTTCATATGCTGCCCTTCGTCCTAATTCGATTGCAATGTCGAAGAACGCTTTGAGTGCTTTGTATTTGTCGTCTATAGTGTTGAATTTGCCAATCACGGCCATGCACATGCCATGATTATATTTGTCCATGTATTTTGTTGCAGTTGTCATGGTATACTTGCATGATGCTGTTTTTGCTCGTTTGGGGGCCATTTGTCCATTGGTGGGGCTTTTGTGTGATTCAGTCTATAGAAAACTCAGGTAATGTTGGGGCTGCGTTGGGGAAACTCTTGTGGGGTGGAACTCTTGTGTCAGGGAACTTTTGCTGTGGCTCGTGTTTGATGGGACTTCTCAGAATGCTCGTGTTTGATGGGACTTTTGCTGTGGGCTCTTGTTTGATGGTGACTTTTGCTGTGGACTCACGTTTGATGGCTGGTGATAAATGTTTAATATCAGGTGGAAAGCATTAGAGAGGAAAGCTTGGAATGGGTTCGAATCAATCTCTCATCACCAGGTGTAGCAGGGGCTGAGGGTCCCTAGCTAGTCACAAGGCTGGGGACAATCCTGCTATAGTCCTATCTAAGACGGCTCAGCTGAGATCTACTGACTAATCGGGAAGTCAACTAAGAGTCATGTGATCTACTGACTAACTGCCCAGGACCTCCTACTACACTGTGAGCATGAGCAGTCTCCCAATGTTTTCCAAGGCAGAATCTGAAGATGTTTTTGATTCAGGGACCGATGATTTCAAAGGTAGCACCCATCATCATTCATATGTTGTGTTTGCTCATTGGCTTGCATAGCTCACCTCAAGTGACCAGGATCACCCCTCCCCAACTTCAATCAAATAAAGCATCACAAGGATGGTAAGTCATTTATAATGTAGTGCGATTCTTGATTTCTAGAGTTATCTGCTGCAGAGTGTAAGTGTAGTCATTTATTCATTGTGCCAACTATGCTAACGTTGCCAAGCCTATCCAGACCTTGAAAACATTTCCTCTGCTTCCCCAATTTACCAGCTATGGAATGACTGTTGGGGGTGTAGTTCCGATGAATGCAGGGTTTTTGAGCTGCTAACAGTCACACGTGACACAGAAAACCCTGCCTTGTCAAACATCTACGTTCCCCATTCTTGTTGGGTGTTGAAGGTAGCTGATTGGATAAACAAACTCTTGCCAGCCGAACATGCCTCTGGATTCATGATTAGGGAGGAGTATATTGTGGCATTGCAATCAGCAATCAAGTTCTTCAAGAATGGGGTACTTTGGTTCGACACTGAGCCAGGGGAGACAGATTCGCTCTCTATATGTGGTGACTCTCTTGTTAATCCTTTCTCAGAGCTATCCCCTGCAATTTGGACTAACATGGGTGGGGTTATCTTGGTTGGCCACCCCAGTATCGGTGAGAAAACCACCCATTGTCAACATTGGAAGTTCTTAACTTGTCTCAGGGAACACAGCTTGGTTACATGTTGTGCTTGTTTGGCACTTAATCGCCGGTTTAACAACTATTTATCAATCTTCGGTACATTGCCTATACATTTTTAGTGTGAATGGTGTCTCCCGACTCCACCTTGGTCATGGAACCCCCCGAGCCCGCAAATTTTGTAATCGCTTATCCAAATCAACATGATGTCTGATGGATTCTAACTGGGAGGTGAAGGATGTCCCAGTTTTCATTACAGACCTCCAACTCTTCATTGTTCAAGCCTCATCTCCTTGCTATGAACACCTGGAATGGAAGAATAAAGCAAGTGCTCCCGTCATAGAATACATTATGTAATCATGGTCGCTCTCTGAATTGCTCGCTGGGTATGTATCCCCTGCTTATTGGCAGCATTTTTGTGAAGTTGATTCTTATTCAGCCGAATGCTGCAACGATTGGTAATAGGTGAAAATCAGCTTGAGGATTTTTTTTGGAAATTCAGACCTTCAGCGCGTTTGGCATACATTTATGTTGCTGACCCGGATTCATATGAAATCTCCTTATTGAAAAAGATTTCTGCTATTACCTCCCAGATCATGGAGGAGTTACTCTGACACGCCGCCAGCATGACCACATCTGACAAGGCCTCCCATTGACTCATCCTCATCTCTCCCAGAGCAAGTTGCACTTTAGCAGAAGCATCAATTGCAACCCGCCATCTGTACAAATTGATTCAGAACCAAATCTCTGTCAACAAGGTGCAGGCAGCTTCGAAGCTCTACTCCATGTTTGTCCATACCCCACAGACCAAGGCTAACGCTGGCTACGTGTTGGGTGACGCTATACATGATATATTTTACAAGGGAGGGGAATGGCCAATTAGGCATATGGTCACATTCCCTCCAGGTCCAAAGAGTACTCACTGGAAAACCCGAGAAGACCAGACACAATCGGAAGGACTTCGTCTCCGCCTTGGGTATTCGGAGCTGCTTGTCATTACCGCTGACCAACTACCTGATGACAATGTTTTTAATGCCCTACCTTTCTTTCTCTTCTGGCTGGGCAAATCATTAGATCTGAAGAGTGGATATTACTGTCCCACTCAACCCACTGCACCAACTTTGGATGCCTTCATCTATGAGAAAGATAGAAAAATGGCAACCATTGTGCAATCTACTGTTTCAAGTCACCACACTGTCAAGCCTGGAGCATTCAAATGGCTAACAGGTTTGGGTGTTGAGAATTTCCAGTACATTGCTGTGATGCCACCTAATACCTCGCTGGATCTTCCATTTTTAAACAGCCTTTCTAATCGGGTACTAGGTGTATACCAGCTTACTCTCAGTTCTTTTTAAGAGTTCCATTGAATGCATTGTTTCCCACATCTAGTCTCTCATATGCGTTGTCTCCCTTGTCTCTCATCTTGTATCTATCTAGCTTCTTGGTCTCAAAGATGTCCTTTACTGCTCCCCTTTTCAGATTCCAACGTCAATGGCATCAAATACCTCCCCAGAGTTGATTACAAGTGAATGTCTGAGGTCCTTGAGTCTCTGCTGGTGTGTCTGTAAATTCACCAAAGCTAGAATCACTTTGACAGCTTGCTTGCCTAAGTACTTAGAGAGCCCTTTCAGCATATATTTCCACAATACATGGGCCAACCAAGATGGACAATTCCCAGTGGAGGTGCTGCCCAATGCTGGCCAACTAGTAATATCTTCACCCAAGGAGATGGTTTGGCCAACAATTAGCCACCCAGAAGATATATTAAGAAAGGTTGTACACCCTGCTGCATCAGGAACTCAAGTGTGGTCTGATAATACCTCATACAGTCTTATCTGATAAATAATCAGTGTTGGCTATATTATGGCAAGCGTCTGGGAAAATCAGATATTTTACAGCCTATTTGGAAAACCTTGTCCTAAGTCTTTTTTTTTTTTTTTTTGAATGTCCAACCAGTAGCAACCGACATACAGCAACGCATGACTTTTGAACTAATTAGGCAATATAGACTTAGATAAGATTTGAATGTTTAGTATTGGATCTCATGAAATACTGTACCAATTTACATGATGTGAGAGAGAAAGTTTATCTGTTTTATAAGGGCTACATTTACTTTTTGAAAATATCTAGTTTTTTTTGATGTTATAGGTGAAATATCACTATCAAAGGTTATCTGCTTGACTTGTGCAGTTAATAGCTCCACAAGAAATGCTCAGGTCAACATGGTTTTAGGGAGAAATTTGCTCTATGTTCAATGAGCTAGAAGATCACAGACAATTATTTTGTGCATTGTTTAGTTTTGAAGGAATAATACATTGTAACAGATGGATATTCTGGTGAATGTTGTCAAATACTTCCTAAGATCAAAGAAATGTATAAATAATTGTATGTGATCTTCTAGCTCATTGAATATGGAGCAAATTTCGGTGTGAGACCGACCCAAACCCAGTTTAGACTGAACTGAAACCACCAGTTTCAGTTTCAGTTTGGGAATTTCTGGCAGAGACCGAACTATTTGGTCTTGGTGTGGGGATTTGGCTGCACACTGAAATGGTTTCAAACTGAGTGTTACATTTTTCAACTCCACAACTCCAATTCCAACTCTGTTCTCCACCATGATGATTCCACATTACCACACCTTCCTTTTTCATTCCCTTTTGCCTTTTGTCTGCTTTTGGACATTGTTGTTTATTCTTGTTCTTGTCTTCCATTTATCCTTTCTTCTAGAACAATCCAGACCAACCATGGACACATCTCCATGTGACCTTGCTGTACCTGAATAGTCCCCTTGCCAATGGACATCACTCTCATTGTCCTCGCTGTATGACATACTGTCTTCCCAAACTGATACACAATGGCTATCCTCACCAAACAGTTCATAACCATGATGATCATTGGTGCCATAGTGATCACCTTCCTGCTTGGTTTCTACATCATCATGATTTGCTCTGGAAAAGACAACCTTCCTTCATTGACAAAACCGACATCCGCCTCGACAATATACCAACATGTAACTGACAATTTCCATTCCCAGATATATGGTTTCCACTTTTGTATCCTGTGCCTACCATTATCCTCCCTGACAATCCAATGACATTCCTCACCTGCATGTATACTCTGAACAATCCTCAATCACCAGACATTTCACTGTTCCCTCCAATCGGACCATCACTGAAGTACACACCTTCAGACTTCAACCATGGACCATACAAGTTCCCAATAGAGTGAACCAACCCCTATTGTGTATTGTTCACACATCATCACTTCAATGCAGTACCCGACAACTTGTTCCCACAGCTTGTCACCTGTGCCATGACTCGAAACCTGGACCCACATTCATTTATCATTTTCCATCTGTAACCTTGATACCTCCCACACTCATTTACAACAATACCCTTTCTTGGAAGAATACCGACATCAGCTGGACTTCATTGTTCCACACACAGGACAAGACATCGCTCCTCAATACATCATTGACACAGACATCATCATCCAGCACAGCTTATGCTGTTCGCATGTCTGACCTTGACTATTCCACCATCCTAGTTGGTTTTGCCCCAACACATTCCTTTGTTTTCTGTCATACTGACCTTGCCACTATATCCACACTACCTCAAGATATTCCCTTCACCAATCCCACACTGGATGATGCCTCTCTCCAACCCGACCATGCAATGCACCTGCCAGACTACCAACTTGCCCACCCCAAATTGGCAATTCTGCATATCACATGATCTGATGACAAATCATCTGAGTCATCCAGACCTCTTCTATTCCTCAATAACACCTGGGCCTCCAGTCGAATCACGAGAACATGGACATGAGGACGCCTCATGTCTGCCTCATGGTGAATATTGTGTAGTTGGACTTGCTGTAGCTTCATGGTTGGACTTCTATTTACCTCCCCTCAAGACCAGTCACTATATCTACTGTTCTTGTTGTTGGTTTGGACTTTTTCTTCTTTTCTCTTCTTCACATTTAGTCTGGTTCTTAGGGCAGACCCTCTTGTCTTGGGTAACCCCCACAGCTTGCAATGCCATTGGACCATGAACCCCACCCCTTGTAGCAGTGTTGTCTTAGTTGTAAGCAACAATAAAACTGCTGTTCTTTCCTCTGGAAACCAATCCCCAGTTAAGTTGATTGTTGCCAGAGCCTGCTGCAGAAGCAATCTGTAACAGGAACATACATTCTATTTGTTGAAATTTGTACAATGTTGTCTTTTTGAGGGTGTGGTGGTGGTGGAACTGTGTTGTAGATTTCCGATTGAAGCCAATGTCTTCCTTTTTTTCTGGGGCATATTGAGACTGGGTGACTGTATATCAGTGATAGACTGATTTGGCAAACTAGTCACACAATTCATTGTATTTTTGACAACCGATTTGGTATTCTGGTGATATATATATATATATATTGATAATTGCTAGGGAGCTGTTTTGTAATAAATGTCCCCAATCAATGAAAAAGTGTGTTTAGTGGCATGTCAGACCGTGTACTTTCCATATTTAGAGGCTGTCACATTTGTCATGTGATCTTTGTAGCAGATGGATATCCCCTACCTTATAACCAACCTGTGGTACTTTTATGCCCTTGCATTGGGCTTATACAAGCTTACCAAGTCCAAAGGTACCTTATGAGGATTCTGCACTTCTTCTGATGTGCAAAGTACAACCTGGTACAACAAATGAAGACATGAGGATGATGACCAGAACAGCCTGAACTGTGAACAATGGCATTAATGATGAGGTGGAGAATGGCAAGGTAGGCAGAGGCAGCAGCAAGGACAGTGCCATTGGAATGATGAGGATGGCCCTAGTAGGCCACCCTGCTGCCCTACCAACACCTCCCACACACCAAAATTCACCTCGCAAATGCAGTAGCCATGTCTATTGATGTGTGCCTGGCTTTGCAAGGTCACTGAAAGACAGTGGGACAGTGTCGGCAACATTGTGCAGGTCTTACAGCTGGAGCCTTATTATAACTGTGTGCAAAATGCCTCACAAACACAAAATGCAATATGAAATGCACCATTGTGACGACGAGTTCGGTTGTAGACCCAGAATGGGAATCTACTAGAAGGGGTGATCTGCTAGAAAGAGATCAATGGAGTAAAGCTTTTCTATGTAGTCTAATCAATCCAACCCGAATCCGGGGTTCCAGATCAGAGGGGAAGTGAAGGGAGTGAAGTATGAAGACTAATATGGGTGATACGAAGAGTGGACTAATGAATAGAACTGAAGGGGAGTAATAAGATGTGATATGATAGAGAGCGATAATCTACATGTTTGTAGTGTAAAAGTACATCTTTTATACTACTGTGAAGGATCCTGTGCTGTAGTAACTATGTACTACAAGCGAAGGCTGTAAGTGATAGGGGGAGTGGAGTGGAGGATAGGAGGGATGGTGGTATGTACTAAGTAATGGGAAACGAAGATATATGATATGCAACTATATACGTACTGATTCCGGGTCATAGGGAACATCACCTCGTCAATAGGAGCGATTCCGGAGTGGATTCTGGAGCAGAATCGATGGAAACAACCAGAATTGGGCGGAGTCGACGATACATGAATGGGAATGGATGGGGACGATGTGGGATATGAAGAGGATTTGGGTCCAGACGGCTCAGAGCCTCTACACCATGCAGCACCAGTAATGACATGGTAGTTCATGCAAATAGGTTTATTCACTACTCCTACTCAAAATCTGAAGTCGTGGTCACTCCAAAACACAGCCATGGCCATGGCAAATAAATATACAATTTTGACAGCATAATGACTGGCCTCAAGCCACAGTTGTGATGAAGTCATAGCTCAGCCACAGCTCCGTGCAGCTAAATAGCCAAAATAAGCAGCCCAATCAGCTTGAGTATAGCCAGCTGACAGCTAGCCAAGCCACAGCAACACTATATATATATCCTGGTAGGTATAGTAAAATTCATTTGACAGAGAAATTGGTGCCACTGATAGGCAGGACAGAGAGGCATAGAAAAGCATGAATGGTGAATGAAGAGTCAATCAATACAAACAGCCTCCAAAGATCATTTTATTGAGGTACAGATGGAGAAATACTCGTCAAAAAGATTCAATAGTAAGTTGGAATACACCCCGAATACTCTCACGAAGGCTGTTTGGAAACGGAAGATCCAGCGAGGTATTAGGTGGTGTCACAGCAATGTACTGAAATTTCTCGACATCCAATTCTTTTAGCCATTTGAATGCTCCCAGCTTCACGGAATGGCGGCTTGAAACTGTAGATTGCAGGATGGTTACCGTAGTCGTAGATGCGTCGTAGATGAAGGCATCCAAAGTTTCCTCATTGGATTGCATAGGGCAGTAATATCCATCCTTTAGATCTAACGCTTCACCCTGCCGGAAGAGATGGAAAGATGGGGCATTGAGAACAGTGCCGTCAGGTAGTTGGTCGGTGATAATCATGAGCGGCCTCAAATACCCAAGGATGAGACGAAGACCTTCCGATGCTGTCGTCTCATTTGTCTTCCAGTGGGTATTCTTCGGGCCCGGGGTGTTTGCAACCATACGCTTAATAGCCCACTCCCCTCCCCTGCCCAATATGTGGTGTATGGCGTCGCCCAACGCGTAGCCAGCGCCGGCCCTGGTTTGCGGGGTATGGAGAAACATGGAGTAGAGATTTGAAGCAGCTTCCATCCTGTTCACGCCGAGCTGGTTTCGAATCTGCTCGTACAGGTAGCGGGTTGCAATTGATGCCTCTGCTAAACCGCGATTTTCTCCAGGAGAGATGAGGATGAATCGATGGGAGGACTCCTCAGTCATGGTCATGCTGGCGCCGTCTCGGAGCAACGAACCCACACTCTGGAAAGTAATAGCTGAAATCTTTTTCTGTAAAATGTTTTCGTACGAATCCGCATGGGCACCGTAAGTGTATGCCAAGCGCGCCGAAGGACCGAACTTGTGAAAAAAATCCTGAAGCTGATTTTCCCCTATAACTCTTTCTTGTAGCATTCGGCTGGATGAGAATTAACTCAACAAAAACGACGATAAACAGTGCGGGATGCATACCCCGCTAGGATTTCGGAGAGTGACCATGGCTTCATGCAGTATTCTATAACGGGATAATTTGACTTATTCTTCCAATCCAGGCGTTCAGAGCGAGGAGACGAGGCTTGAACAATGAAGAACTTGAGTTGTGTAATGAATACCGGGACATCCGTGACCTCCTGGTTGGAATCGATCAGACACCACGTTGATTTGGGAAAGTTACGACGAAATTCGGTAGGTCGTGGAGGTCCAGGACGAAGGTCAAGGCGGGATACACCCTCTGGGCTGAAAATAAATAGTTCATGTTTGGAAGATTGATAAATGCTTGTTAAACCGGCAAGCAAGCGCCAAACAAGGACAACGTGTAACCAAACAGTTTTCCCTGAAATGAGTTAAGAGCTTCCAGTGTTAGCGATTGTCTAGTGATTTGCTCACCGATACCAGGGTGGCCCAGCAAGATAAACCCACCCGAGCGAGTCACAATTCGAGAGGATAGGTTGGAGAAGGGATTAACAAGAACGTCGTCGCACGAGAGGAAATTCTGCTCCTCTTGGTCGGTTAAGAAGCAACTTGTCCCATCAATGAAGAACTGGATTGCTGCTCGCGATGCCACGATATAGTCTTCCCTGATCATGAATCCAGAGGTGCATTCTGCTGGTAAGAGTTCGTTGATCCAACCGGCCACCTTTAGCACCCAACAGGAGCTTGGGACGGAGGGGTCCTGGCTTTGGGGTTCGACGTTGCGCCGTTCAAAGACCTTGGTTTCAACGGAGTGACGATTCCAACAAGTCTTCCATAGCTCGTAAATAGCAGCAAGGTCTTTGTCTGGATAGGTTCAGCAACGTTAGCATGGTCGGCGCGATGAATAAACGGCCACCCCTACAGTGAGGGGAAGTTTCAGCCGATAGATATAGAATGAATGATCAATCTACGGAATAAACGGCTTGCACACTCACCATCTTTGTGGCGCTTTATTGGATTGAGGTCGGAGAGCGGTGATCCTGGTCGCTTGAGGGGAACTCATCGCACAAAGACGTAGATATGAACGAGGCCCACCCAATAAAGATGACGGGCGTTACCTTTGACATTGTCGCTTCCTGAATCGGAGACTCCTTCAGATTCCGTCTCAGTCTCTTTCTTCTTTCGCTTCGCTGTGCAAAAAGTTGGATTACGGTCAACTTGGATAACATTGGGAAATCGCTCACGGTCGTTTGAGACATACACGATAAGGTGCAAATATTCGTCAGGAAAACGATCCTTGAAGTGCTTCGATATCTTGTCGCCAGGTTCTGCCAGTTCATACTGAACCTGATCAGCTTCTAGTTCTTGGATACGCTGTGCAAGGGTATTTGATGGTGTTACAAGGACATCCTTGGTAAGCTGTAAAGTGCCACAGATCGACCTATCTGCGTTTCGCATAGAGATACAACGTACCTTCCTGAGGACCGGTAATCTGGAGCCTGGGAAAAAAGCAGGGTTTTCCTTCATGATGAAGCGCCTGAGGACGTCGACTGTCTTGTTTATCAAGACTATTGCAGTAAAGAATTCAAGTCGTTTGCCGTTAACATCGACGAGCAAACAGTTGAGATCGATTTCATCCGCGTTCGAGGGCATTTCGACCCGCCTAGATCACGAAATCATTTGGAAGCTGGTCGCAGTTGGCGGAGTTTGTCATTGGTAAAACAATGCCGACAGTGCCGATCAGGCATTACCCAAAACTATCAGGAATGCACAATTAGGCCAGCAGTTGTAATAGAATATCTTGTATTAGCATATTGATAGATTCACAGCAAGATATATATTAATGACAGGTAATGGTGCATCCATGGCTTAATCTCAGCAGTGTAAGGTGTCACAGGTCTGTGGGCCAACAGTTATAATTGTATTAGCATTTTGCCAGATTTCGGAGCAACATCTATACATTTGTGACAGGTAGTGGCATTCATGGCCTAGTCTCAGCAGCGTAAGGTGTCACAGGTAGTGTGGGCCAGCAGTTATAATACCATATCTTGTTTTAGCAGATTTTACAGCAACATATATATATCAACACTTGCGCTCTCAAAGCAGCTAGATGCCATGTTTGCCTTCAGTTCACAAATATCCCCTCTTTTTAGCATCTTCACTTAGCCTACCTACAGCTTCCTCCCCAGTGTCCATCGTCAGATTCACCACCGTCGCCGCTGGGGCATCTCCATGCGGCTTGCCGTTTTTTTGTACCTCGATAACAAATCGCTCATCTTTGAACCACCAATTCTGGTCGATCCGAAAACCCAGGTGTTCATTGTGCTTAACTGGGGGGAACAACTGCATTCCCATTGCATTTGGCACTCCTCCAATCTTGGCATTGCAAGCTGCCATTTGCACAACATTTTTGGCTTTATCAACAGTTAGTCTTATCTAAGTGACAAGGAATGCATTACTCACCATCATTAAACGTGTGCTGGAACAGGATGGTGCGAGACGGCACGAGAATGTCACAGGAAAAGGAAATGACTCAAGAACAAGGCCACGGGAAAATGGGACAGGGAGAAGACTCAAGGACGAGACGCCGCAAGGGTGGGATGACAAAATGCTGCAAAAACAGCACAGTCCCCCCTCCATTGCCTTACTTTTCCCAAGACCATGCATGAACCCACCTTCAGCTTCACGACCTTCACCCTTCCTCCTCCCCCCCGTCTCTCCAGCCTTCTACCCCTTCTCGTTGCCCCCATCAGGGCCCTCTATCCCCTCAGAATGTCCTCCATCAGAATAGACATTGCCTCGTTGTCGTCAACGGGGAGCAACTCGCTCCAACTCTTCTCATAGCACAACTCCTCCTGGGATGTTTCGGAAGCGGCAATGCAGAACGACGCGGCAATGTACGTTGTTTGCGAAATGACCACGAGATCAAGCCAGAGCATAGTAGCCGGATATTGAAGGCCTGGTATCAACACAGTTGGTGAATTCAACATCCGAATAACTGATAAGCTAAATAACTGTAGAGCCTCCAAGGCGCAAACAAAGAGTTCGAGAACCTTATGATAACGGATAACTCGCTTAGCAGCTCCCCAGTGAGTAGAGTTCCGAGTCCGAAGTATTGAGGATTCGGTCTTTATAAACTGAGTACACCAAAATTCTTTGGGCCTTCGCTCTATCGTTGCGGCAATTGCCGAGTTTTGGTTTGTTTACCCTGTGTTACATCATCACGGTTCTATTATTGCGGCAAATGCCGTTGTTTTTGCTTGGTTTGCCCACTCAGTTGATTTGGTGACACTACACTGCTGACAACTAATATGGCCAAGGCAGTAGTGCAGCATCCAATAACACAATGGCAATGATGCTTAGTATTATCAATTCATTTTGCATGCACCATGGCACCCACACCCATGACCAAACACAACCAGTGTGAGCTCAATCAGCTGATGCAAGTTGCATCTCTTTGCTGGCACAATGATGTGCCCTCAACACTGGCATCCTTCTACTCAAACCATAGTGGCCAAGGTGGAAAATGCATGGTCAAAACAATTTTTCACCAGGTCATCCACCAACATCCCTTTCCCACCTTGCAAAGAGGCCAGCCACATCAATTGATGTGCACAGCTCTCTCACAGTGTCATATGGAGTGATGACAGGACATCCCAGCTGCCCCCTAATCCTATCTTGCTGATGCAGTTTCCACAATTAGGATTTCTGTGCCCCAAGTGGAGGTGCATATCATCATGAAGAGGCTGGCCACATCAATTGACATGTACAGCCCTCTTGTGAGGTCATATGGGGTGATGATAGAGCATGGCAGCCCACCTGCACCCAATCTGACCTAGCCACATCAGCATTGGTGGCATCACCACCACCAGCAGGGAGTGGTGGGAACACTGCCAGCAGCAATGGACAGTGCCAGCACAACCATGCCACCAGTGGTGGGGCTCTAGCACCAATGATGGCTGTGTCACCAGTAGTACCAGCACCAGCACAAGTTGGTAATACAGAAGGATAGTTTATGTTTTCATATTTTAGTTAAGTTATAGAATATTAGATGGATAATTCTATTTGGCACCCCAGGTGCACCAAACTTCCCATGCACCCCTTATAAAATGATAGCTAAGTACAATAATTTTTGAACAATCAATTTTAACTCAAGTACTAGTACTATTGGTGATAAAATTGCTGAAAAAATCTCTGCAGTCTGAAGACTAAGATATGTGAAAATTAATTCTTGTCGAATTCTGTGGAGTTAGTGTTTAAATATAGACATCAATCCTAGATGAGTTCTTTATTTCTAAGCAACTATACAATGGAAGCAGGAAATTATTTGTCTATGAATATCTAGAAGTGTAAGCCTACCAATATCTGTAAGTTTGATTTATTGGATGTATTTCACTTAGCTATTACTATATAAGGGTGTGTGTGGGGTGCCAAATAGAATCATCCTTATTAAATTTTCATGTATTCTTGAAATAAGTTAGGAAAAGAGCTGAAAACTGAATATGTAATTTTACTGATGAAGTTGCGTGCAAAGATGAATTCTGAGGGACTCGGACATGCCATGCAAAGCAATGGCCCTCTAGCACAAGTTGAACGAGTCGAGAAACTGGGTCAATTGTTGGATGGTGAAGGCAATGTCAGGAGTGGTACCGATGGCTAAATACATGAGAGAGAGCCAAGGACTGAACGATAGGGGATCTTGGACATATTGTGTGACTCATCCTCAATTTTATTATCCTGTGACTTCGAAAGATGTTCCATGGGGATGCGTGAAGGATGGGCGGAGGTGAGACCGAACTGTGAGACAATGCAGTCGATAAGGGCCATCTGGGATAGATAGATGGATTTTGAGGTGGGATTGTGATCAATTTTGATGCCAACATGGAACTTGAGGACACCAAGGGTGCTAATCTTCTGGAATTGTAGCTTGAAACACTGGTTTTCTTCAAGACAGCTAGCGACAGACAAAAAATTGTCGACGTGAACTCCCACCAAAATGATACCCAAAATAGACTTGCGATAGTATACACCATTTGCAGGATATCCGTACAAAACCCGAATCTCAATCATCGTCTTATTCCAAACGCGTCCCTCAATCTTCGCGCTAGCTAGTGCCTCTCTTATTCTCCTTTACTTCCGACTCTAACTCCAACCTCCCTTAATCGTACCTTGCCCTCCATCACTACCAGATGCCCAAGGCTAAATCTAGGGTGAGCCCCCTTTGTTAATACACTAGTACCTATTAATCGTCCCAGTCTGCTCAACGTGCAGCTGCTAGTCCCATCACTCATCATCCTGTGGTAAACAGTCAGTTCCAGGTACATGATTGAGCCATTTCAGACATGTGGTATACTGACGTCAACCTGACAGACAGGACAGTTGGTCAGAGTTTGTTTCCACAACAAATGGCAATGGGGGACATACATAAAGCCTCTGAACTGGGTTAGTTTTTTGTGTGATAACCTATTCCAATGCTGATCATGCCGCAAGGGTAACCATCATGTCGACATTTACATGGAGACTCTGGGTGATATTACTGTTGACATTTCAAGCTATGATGTGGAGGAATGGTAGTTAAGATAATAACAATATGATTTCTGCCTTATCGCAATATCGACAAGGTAGGCTGTCGAGCCTGGTACCAAAACAATGTTCTTCCAGTCCTTTGTATTGATGATCTAGATGGTTGCTTAAGACTTTGCTGTGTCCCTAATGGATTGTTTGATCCTCACTGAGGAACCAATAAACTGGGTGAATATCTTGCCTATTGCCCATTCTATGGAGAATAACGTGACTCTACAGCGAGTACAAACGGATCCAAGGGGCATGCAGGAGGAGTTGGCACCTAGAAAGGCTATGAAGGCGGTTAGGTAGGCGGGGAGAAAATGAGCCGAAGCAATGCAATCTGTTAGAGTGTGTGGTGTTTAGCTTCCAGATGTGAGTACCAAACTCATTCCGGTTCCCAGGACCAATTTTTGAACGGTACCAGGTAGATTCCACCAATAATAAATTGACTACTCAGTCACTCAGTGGGGCTGTTCAGCTGATCATTCCCTCTACGAGTTGCTGACATGCCAGTCCATTGTAAAATACTTCCCACTGTGGCTCCCCTGTCACGCAACTCCGCCTCGACCAAGTTGTGGTATTCGCTCATCTCGCTCATCGATATCTTGAACCCGCTGCACACGATAAACACCACTGCTTGCTCCTTGCAGATTGTTGCGCCCAGCTCTGGGTTAGAGAAAAAGTCAAATATTGATGCTGGCATGAGCATTGTGAAACAACCCAGTTCTGGTGAGAGACTGACATCCAGAGGCAATGGAATTCAAGATGTCAAGTAAGTGGGTTGTAAGGGTGAATAATAATATAAAGCAAAGAATGAAAAACACCTACCCCATCAGTATTGACCTGATCAATCATACACTTCATAGCATTGGGAATTGCCATACATCTCGTCAAATGCCAAAGCATCTACATCATCGTAAGCTTCCTCGATGTCCTCAGAATCACTGCTGTCACAGTCGGACTGGAAATCAACGTTGTTTTCATCATCTGACTCGACAATGTGCTCCTCATTGGGCATATCTCGGTCACTCCCATCATCTGTCAAGTCATTGTTCATAGCTTCCTTGATGTTACTCATGAAAGGCAGATTGACCCCGCTTCTGTCATTTGGTTCCAATTGCTGCTGAGCATAAACATGACCCACTGCAAAGCCCCAGTGGTAGCGCATTACCATATCTCAGTCAACAAAGCTGGGGGGGGGAATAAGGCTTTGTTGTTCTGTTTGATGACTACTCACCGGCCCACATAATATTGGCGCCAGTCCTGGGAATCCCGAGCACACTCTGAGATCCCCTTGCCGTCCGCATGTTGTCTTCCTTTTGCAAAGCGCGGCATCAAGTGAGCACCACACAATACATTGGCAGGATCAATAAATCCAAAAGCATCCTTGTGATTTACAGGTAGAAGTTGTAAGCAATCAAGTTGCCGTCTGACCCAGCTTCTCTGTACTGGTTCATCAATCATGTTTGTGAACCACTGGACCCATAAAAACTCCATTTGTTGAGGCCGAAAATTCGGCACACTGGATCCAATATATATAACATTTACGTGGTAGATTCCAAGGACACGAGCATAGATGTACGGATGATTGGCATCAGTATCTTCGTCAGAGAGCAATATAATGTCTTTATGATCTGTGTTGGGGTTGATGGTATCTTGAGCATGTCGTACATTGTAGGTGGTGTAATTGACCCTCATGATGTTGTGCTTATACATGGTATCTTTTTTGAAGAAGAGTCTGTCAAGATCTGTGGTAGAATTGGTCTCTGAGACATTTCCGAGGCCAGTAGAGGATGGTGGATCAAGATCTGCCTGTGTAGCTTTGATGCGCGATAATAAATGTTTCTTGAGCTTCATCCAGAAGTCCTGCTGGAAGGTTGGTACATTATTATTCTATTTAAATGCGACGAGCCTACTGATACAGCCAGATTGCTGTCGGGTGATCGTAAAAATGAACCAAAATGCTGGGGACAATTTTCTGCAATACCAATGTGGTGGTGGGCCTCAGGATTGTGTGGGACACATTTACTTCCTGCGACGGGGGATGACACCTTGATCATTGCCCTTCGAATAAGTCTGATCTGCGCTTGTTGACGCTCAATTTGAGTTAATTGCTTCACAAAATTCTGTTTGCTTGTCCTCTTGAATCTCCCTTTGGAGTTTCGGTGCTCCAGCTCACCCTGTGGTTATAGTGGCAGTTGGCCTTTTATAGAACTTGCAATTGGTGGATAACTCACAATTGCTGATGTAAAGGAATCACTAGTACCAAGATGCTTTATGGTGGATATGTAGTCTCCCAATGAGTGGACCTTGTAAGTCTGCAGATTAAACCCCTTGGGTCGGCGCCTTCCGGCCGTCTGCTGGTGGGTTGATGAGCCAGTTTCCTTGCTTTCCTGGCGGTTCCTGGCCTTCATCTCACGCATGAGTTCATGGGTCTGATAAGTGGAACAAGTAGTCGACTGGAAATCGCGAAGATGATTTCCTAGCACTGTCGTCTCGTCGTCAAGTATTGCAAGTGTGGAATCAGTATGCATCTGCAATTTCGCTAGGCCGTGCCAGTGGGCGAATGTGAACAAAAGTCGAAGGACTCTTCTGTTATGTGGTTCTGGCAAAAGACCTTCAAAAACAGGGATGGCACACTGCCAAATGATTAGCAACTTCTCCAAGTAACATAACAAAGTTGGTAAATATGGCATGACCTACCTGTAGAAAATCCTCATAATTTCTGGCTGCCATTTGCTTCAATTCTGAAGTATTGGATGAGAACCATCGAATGGTATCTCTGCCAAAGGTCGGTACTAACTGAAAGCTTAGACATAATAAGGCATTGGAAGAGCAATAAGAAATCTGGTAAACTAACTGCCTGTCAAGTTCGTGCAAAAGATTCTCATCAAGAGCCTCTAGAATCCGAAGAAGATGGATGAACAAGGCTTTCCATACACCAAGTTCAACTTTGTGCAGGAAATCAACCACAAATAACTGGAAAAAGTTGAACAGGAATCTAAAGAGCCAATCAGAAAAAGCATTCTATGAAAGACCAATCAAGGACATTGTAATTCTTGTATCAGTCAATGGCTTACTGAAGTAGGTACAAGCGATTGCAGTTTCAGCATGCATTCCACAGGTGCACTGTCAATATCGAAATTATGCTCATAAATAGCCTTTCGTGCTCCAGAAACCAATTGCCTGCGCTGGAGATTGTCAATACGAGCCAATGCAGTCCTGGCTATTCGGTCACATTTCATGCCAACCAAATGGGTTTTTGATAATGGAGTAATGCATCGAGAGCATGGACATAATCCCTTGTTTCGAATAGTAGCCATGAGAATCCTGGTACCATCACTACATTAGAAAGCAATGGAAATTTCAGGAGTGCATTTTTCACTTTTCAGGATAATCTGCCAAATATGTAAAGATGCGAGGATAAAACCTGCGCCATTCACCATCGCAGCACTTGATCACAATGCCATGTTCGTATGCATTTGGGAAGTCATCATCTAGAAGTATTACCCACTGAGCATGAGTAAGTTCACGATGACAATGGGCCATGAACTGTGACTTCAGCTTCTTGTTGCCCATGTACGTGGTGGCAAAGTCCTTGAAATTATCAGGCAGCTGCATACACAATCAGAATGAAAACTTTGAGGAAATGGAAATGCATACGGTTTCAAAATACACCACATGTTCGCACAGGTTGCATGATGGTTTTCCCCACCGGTATTTTGATTCGTTACCAAAGAACAAGTACAGTGGCCACAGTTTTGCTTTTCCGAAGTTCATCAAGTGAGTACCGTCTGACCAGAACATCAGAGCGACAATGACACGAGGGAGTTCACAGCCCAGTTCACCAGGAGACTCCTGCAAGGTATTATGAGCTCCGATGAATGCCAGTGAGGTGTATAATTCACCATAGACACAAACAGGATCCTGCCTGTCATGAGGTATCCAGAGAAGTTCGTAAGGGTCGAAGTGGAAATGGGCCCTATCATTTTCATTAGAGAGTTTCTCCCGAATGACGGAAACCAAAGGACGATGATGGAGATTGGCAGCCACAAAATCTCGGGGGCCAGGATTCTGTGTATGGCGGTGAAATGGTACCGATATATTTATAGGTGAGGTCACCCATCCGGCATTTTCATCTACTCATTCATCGTTGTTGCAACCTCCTTCCACTAACTGTTGGTTGATTTTGTCCTAATTTGTAGATCAGATTTCTGAAGGTTGAAAATTGACATCGCCAACAATGTTCACCAGCTCCTTAAAGTCTGCCTGAGACTTCTGAACACCATGATTCCAATACCACTCGCCCAAGAGGAACGAGTTCTTGTTGAGATACGGGCCATAAGTTAAGACCGGTGGTTGCGTTTCAGGACCAATGATGTTTGACAGGCTTGAGATATCCACCTCGCTTTCAGGGTCATGAGATGGGAATTGTTGAGAAAAATAATGTCGAAATAAACCAAATGAATTACGAGTTGTCTCTAGCATCCTACGAAGTCTGTCGATCAACCCAGTAGATGGACCCTGACATGACTCGGAATTACTACGTAAGCCACCAGGCAAAGAGGAGGACTTGGACGGTTGTATTTGCGATGCATTTTGGGGTGTCGAAACTGCAATTTCCTGGGTTGCGGGAGGGAGAGCAGGAGGTGGCTGGGGGAGAACATCCTGGAGTTTTTTATTGTGCATTTCCAAACCAGGTACACGGAAACAGGATGGAAGCTGTCTACGGCGTTTCGTAGGCCTTACTTGATCTAGCAGAGTTTCACTTCTGGGAGAAGCCGCTAGGGCAGAAGACTAGAACACAGTTTAGCAGGCACTGCACGCACCAGCAAGGATTTATTCATTTACCTCCATAATTTGATCCTGCTCGGAGTCTAGTACAGGATGGTCATTGGTGACATCTGACTCAGTGAAAGCCTCCATCCGTTTTTTTACTGCAACCAGTTCTTTTACTTTGGCTAATGCATTGGACAATCTCTTTTTACTTTTTTTGCACGACTTCTGGTGGTTCCTAAGGGAACCTGGTTGAGTAAATGCCCTTCCACAGGAGCAGACCTGACCGAAAGGAGAACCACAATACATCTTACAAACCTAAAGAAGAGGGACGGAACCCATGTGTCAGTCAAGTTTGTTAAAAGGTTGGTCACTAACAAATTTACCAGATGAAAACTGAACTATTTTAATAATTATCCTATGACACACTGCCCTCCCAATGTTGACAGATTGCAGCTCACAAATTGGTGCATGCTATCCCTACAGCAAATAATATTATGTTTTCTATTGTAGTATCTAGGCTGAAAGAGCAAGGGGAAAAGTTTCTACTGTGTGGTTGAAGTTCAAATTGAGGATCAAGAGACCGTGTGAACAATGTCTGGACTATTTGTAGGGAACCACGGTTGAGTGCTCCTACATAGCAATTGCATCGGAACTGGAACCAAGATATATTATCCGTTGACGCCAGCACCAAGGTAGAAGCCCCTATGTAGTATAATAATCGACAGCCAAGAATAACTATCTGTCAATAAATAATAACTGTCACCGTAACCATAAATCGAAGGGAAACGTCATTCATCCAGCAACTGCCTCCATATCATGCTTTCCCCTCTCCCAGGCATCAGAAATGGCAGAATTGTTGTCTGTGGGGGGCAGGCGGGCTGATTTCAATCTGTTATAACAGGCGGTGAGGTGTGGTTCTGCCATTTTATAGAATTGTGTATTCAGGAAGGTGTGAGGCTGTTGGATCGAGAGGTCTGTAAAGTGCGAAGCCAGCCCATGCTTGTAATGATAATCTCGGACATGGGCGACTTCTTGCCATGCGGATTTGAGGGCTCTCTTGATACAGGACAGTTTTTGGTAGCTGGTGTGTAATTGTTCAAGGATATTTCTGTATTGGATGTGAGCCAGAATATCCTCTATACTGTAAGCACCCTTGACATCAAGGACAAGACAAGTCTTGTCATCAATTTCCTCGATGGGAAGAGGTGGAGTGCTGGGGTTATACTGTGGTAATGCCATCACGGTGCGGTCAATCAGTAAATAACAAATCAACTCACAACCAGACGGCAATGTTCACCCAAATTATCGTCCCAGTAACTTTTCATAGATGTGGGCGACAGTGTGGGACTGAATGTCAGGGATTTAATGAATTCTGGGTCTGGGGTGGTGGTGGTTGAATGGCTCAAAGATGACAGTGGTCGAGATGGACTCAGAGATGGAGGAATATCATGACCATACGATGTGCGAATATGGCAGAGCCAAGACGTGATATCAGAATGATTTTCAGCAGACATTGAGGACTGGGAGGACTCAGACTCGGAATTGCTAGTGTAGCCACTCATAAGTCAGCAAGGGAAAACAATATTATGGAACTCAGACTCGGAAGCCACAAGGAAAAAAAGGATTCAAAACCTCTGCCGGTGGAGACTTTGACATTCTTTTCCCACTAGTCTAGCACTGCCTGAGGTTTCCTATCAAGGCCATCAATCAGATAATCATCTTGAACTAAACAAAAAGTTCGATTGAGGATGACACTCGGCAATAACCGGCAGACCGATCCAGCTCAACAATTCAGAGCTTGAAATTGCCAGTCTCTATAAAAGGCCTCTTCAAAGCGCTTGAAAAATCTTCCTCACCTTGTCCTTCTCCTCCAACAAATAAAGTTTACATGTAATTAATTATCTATTAGCCACAAACCACAACAATCTTGGATTGATATCCATTCTTTGAACCTGTATATATGTTGCAGAACAATCCTGGATAGATAGTAGTCTTACAGGGTATTGGTTTCGTGGTGCCTTCATGTAGGCGGTTTGACATACATTTTTTCACTGGCAGTGACGACTGATCGGGCAGCCTGGGACTTGTTCAGACTGAATGAAGTTGAAAGCTATTCTAATTACTACATAGTCTCCAATGCTTGACACCTTGCTCTGTAAATGTGCGGCTGCTGATGGGTTTGAGGGAAATGGCTAATCAGGGGAACGTGTGAGCGTAGTAGGGCAACAGCATTTAGGAAAATCTTTCAACACTTAGCTGGGACGGATACAAGTCCCTTGTTGGACTGATTGGCGATTCCTGGATATCTTGTAAATCACCACTTGATGTTAGATAGTGCCCATGGATGTTACCAATATGGATCTATATACTTGTACGTGCCGTTTCGGATTCAGGCAATCGGAAGTTCTGACGTTCAGTTGGCCTCTTTTCAGCCCTTGTAGTGGAACCTCCCAAATTTGTACCAAGATACATGCATGGGCTGTTTTGGAGTCGTTTTTTTCCACCATGTAATCAGCGCGAAATGCAGGGTCAAGTCCCATTGAATGTTCGTGCCACCAATGAAAGATATCAGGGGCCGTAGTTTAGAAATCTTCGTGTTCTAATTCGCCGCTTATTGATTCCGGGGGTATAAATGTGGCCAGTCGTCCTGGATTTGAGAGCTATCCATCGGCCATGTATCCCCAGAACGTCCCTGCCCCAAGTGATTATTTGCCTGATTCTCTTGAGCTCCATGAAGGGACGGTGTAAAGGCGTGTTCGGGGTGGCTTTGGGATGAATGATCCTAACCAAGGGGTGTCAGCATGAAAGTGACAGGGTAATCAGTGTTGTGAGTCGTAGTAAAGTGGTAGTAAGAGAATATAAATGAAGCCAGTGTCTAATACGACGATAACGGGTGAGAAATAGGGAAGCCGACGATACCGACGACGTCGGGTACGGCGAGCGGGTAACGATAAAACAGGATAAAATAGTAAAGATAAGAACGAGAAGTCTACAGGTTATGACGACGAGAGGTTCTAAGGTGTTCTGAGCGATTCTGAGTGAGAGAAAGAGGGGGGAACTGGATTGTTATTGTTACGGTTGTTGGTCACCGTTTTTATAGGTCTATGAAGAGTGAGCTACTTCGGTATAGGTTACTTCGGCCGATAGTAACTACAAAGGAGATACGAAATGGGAGCACTTTACACTGAGCCACTGATTCCTAGTGGAATCCGAGCGGAATGCTCGGAGTCCTAGGATTCCGAGCGGATTCCGAGTGGAATCCAAACCCAGCCAAATTGTTAGTTTTGTCACTGTAAGCTCATTCCGAGCACATTCTAGTCCCAGCTGATTCCGAGTGGAATCTGAGTGAAATGCTAGGAATCTGAGGAATCCTACGGAATTCCGAGTAAGTCCTAGCATTGGTTATGCATGAGACAGAACTCGGAATCCAGGATTCCATTAGATTTAAAATTTTTAATAATGATATTATTATTATCTATATATGTATGTATCTAATTGGGGTGCTGCCCCGAAATGGATAGCTGAGTTTCGAGAGTTTATATAGGTTTGTTTGGCGCACGGACCAAGCTTGCATCACATGATCATCAACAAACCAACCAAACAACGCGACCACGTGCACCCACCAAACGCCGAACGACGGACGCCGCCAACGCCCAAACAACCGTGCCCGCGACGACCCGTGACCCCCATCAACCACGCCCACCTCCCACACGCCCACGCACTGCCAACACATGCGATGCCAGCCAACCACATGAGCCAGGGACGGCAACGGGGGGCACAGCGGCAGGTGGTGTACCCACCCCTGCTGCTAAAGTAAGTCATTTTGTTGTTTTTCATGTACTTTACTAACTATATCGTGGCCATAACGGCGCCCACACACGCCAGGCCACCGCAGGACGCACCACAACGCCAGAGGCGTTAACGCGATGGCAACAGCGGCAACGGCAATGGCGGCAGCGGTAGCAGCAGCAGCAGCAGCAGCAACAGCGATGGAGGCACGGCGACGGGGGCAACAGCAGTGGCGGCAACGGGGCCAGCAGCAACGGCACCCAGTAAGTCCCCTCCCTTCCCCTCTCGTCTCCCTCTCCTTCTCCCTCTCTCTCCCTCACTCGCCTCCTCCCTATCTCCCTCACTTGCCTCCTCCCTCCCTCCCTCATGCGCCTCCTCCCTCCCCCCCTCTCCTGCCCTTTCCCTCTCCCTTTCCTCCTCTATTTCCTCCTCCCTCCCACTCCCCTAACCCCCTCCCCTCCCTCGCCCTTTCCCTAACCCCCTCCCCTTCCCTTTCCCTAACCCCCTCCCCTTCCCTTTCCCTAACCCCCCATTCCCTTCCCTTCCCCATTCCCATTCCCATTCCCTTCCCTCTCCCATTCCCTTCCCCCCCCCCATCCCCTCCCTCTCACTTTCCCTTCCCCCTCCCATTCCCCCTCCCCATCTCCCCCTCTCCCTTCCCTCTCCCCCTCTCCCTTCCCTCTCCCCCTCTCCCTTCCCTCTCCCCCCCTCTCCCTTCCCTCCCATTCCCCCCCCTCTCCCTTCCCTCCCATTCCCCCCCCCTCTCCCTTCCCTCCCATTCCCCCCCCTCTCCCTTCCCTCCCATTCCCCCCCCCTCTCCCTTCCCTCCCATTCCCCCCCCCTCTCCCTTCCCATTCCCCCTCCCCCATTCTCATTCCCCCTCCCCCTCCCATTCCCATTCCCATTCCCATTCCCCCCATTCCCCCTCCCATTCTCTCTGCCATCCCCCCCCCCCCCCTCACTTTCACTTTCTCACCCCACATACTTAATATTAATTGTGTAAATAATTTGTAAAATATTAAAATTTCTCTTGTATATGAGTTATCAATATTGAGAGTACAGAACATTAACCAAGAATGGTGAGACTACCCTACCTTTGATAAAAACTTGAGAAATATAAGCTGTCAAGATCACTATAATATGGCAGCTGTAATTGAACAAAACCTGGCTTTGGAGTGAAATGATAGCAACTTAAGAGATGGCAAATATTTCTAATCCAATATCAATTCCTTGCATGAATGAGAATTAATAGTGATTTTATATTATACAACTTTCAAAATATCTCTACCCAGTGATATTATGAAGTGATTCAGATTGAGAGTAAGGGTTCTTAGATTACCAGGTACTAGTTTATAAGATTAAATATATTGTGGAAATAAACTAGAGGGAAGTGCCAACTTTTTTGGCAACAACCTTGCTTGATGTGGCTAGACAATGTGTACAAATGACATATATACAAAATGTGAGTAAGATCTCACACTCCATAACTCTGCATATGTGTACAACAAGCAGCTGAGAGGTCAACCCCTCAGGTGTGAGGGTGGACAAATTGGGCAAACCTGGTGTAATGTGACAAGGCAACAGGAAGTAGCTTTACTTCACAAGGTGGTTTAAGGGATTAAAAGCTTAGCTTTCAAAGGTGTTACTTGGATTAAGGCAAGTAGATAATTTCAGAATCTAAAGCACAGGCTGTAAAATGGGGCTGTGTACTCAATCATGACAGAGAAAGATAAAATGGAGAAAGAAGAAGGCTGTACACCTTGTAACAATGAAGCAAACATAAAAGGAAGGAAAGGGCTATGCAGAAGACATAAAGGTAATGACTAAGCAGAGGAGAAAGACATGGATGCATTGTAGGATACAACTAAGCAGAAAGAGAAGGGTTATGTGTGTCATGGTAATGATGAAGGAAAAGGTACAGAAGGAAGTTCAAAAAGAAATGAAGAAAGGAATGAAGAAAATACCATAACATCCAGGTTCATGAAATTCTGGCTTCAATTAAGACAACTCAGTAATCTTGCAAGCAAGGTAACATGGTTCCAGTCAGCTATGATTACAAATAATAAGTGAAAGGACTCTATACAAACTCTGTAAGGCAACCGTAGGTCAAGGAATAGTCCATGGCTTCAAAAAGTAGTTTATAAAACTCAGCCTTATGATCAGATCAGAAAGCTGTTGATCACAGTCCAGTTACTTCATGGCCTTTGATTCTTTGACATGGAAACAATCTGGCCTCTCATGGACTTGTGATTGCTTGGCCAAGTGTGGAAATATCATTAATAATAGGACCACCAGGTGTATATGGATAGTCCTGCTCCATGAAAGAGAGTGGAAATAGAGTAAAGCAAGTGATATGAATGTTAGAGTCTGAAGTACATGCAGGAAACTATGTGCCATGCATATGTGAATAGAGATAGAGATAAAGACTGAATACTATGGAAAAGGAAATAAATATACTAAGAAACAAGAGAATTGAAAGGAAAGTAACATATGGAGAAAGGAAAAGACTATGTGCCTTGGAAGGGTGAAGGAAATGGAAAGGAATGCTGTTCATAAGACATAAGACTGGAGAGGAATGGCATGTGTGTCATGATGATGATAAAGTCAAGAAGGAAAAGGGAAAGCAAAGACAGCAGTGAAGAAATACCTTAACAGTTATTTATTATCTTGTTGTATACTGTGAATGCAGCAATAAATAAAGTGTTCACATTTCAAGGAATCCACTCAGACTCCAACTTGGACAACTTGGTATTGTTAATATTGGAGATGAAGATGAAGGCAGAGATGAAGGTGAAAGTGAAAGTGAAAGTGAAGATAATTATGGACTCCTGAAACAAGGAGTTGGTATATGTGAGTATTTGTTTAGTGGAAATGAAGGTGAAGATGGAGGTGAAAGTGAAAGTGAAAGTGACAGTGAAAGTGAAAGTGAAGCTGAGAGATAATTATAGACTCCTGAAACAAGAGGTTGGTAACCATGTCAGTATTTGCTTAGTGGATGAAGGTGGAGATGAAGTGAAGATGAAAATGACTATGAGATTGATGTGAACTACTAAAAACATAATGATTAACTGAAACTGTGAACATGGTTGTGTATCTGAACTTATAAGCATTCCAAAGATTACTAACAAAAGTAAACGATTTCAATCAGAATACTTGGAATCATGGCCTCAGTACAAAGGATTAATGAGGATAGCCAAGTCTAATGGTAATCTACAGTAGCATTCAACTAAGTCAAGTGTAGGAATGCAGCAACAAAGTTAACAAATTTACAGTGTTTTGCAAGGAATCCACTTGGAATCCACTCGGACTCCACTCAGAATTCCTACCAAATATGGAGCGTGGGAAAATATTGCCTAATTTGGTTAGCATGCCCATTGTATACCTGATCCCATATATAGTGTCAGAATTGTTTTATTTGCAAAATTGAGTGAGAAAAATGCAAAAAAGTCAAAAAAAGCCGGTGCTTTTCAAAAACTCGGCAGGATTCCGAGTGGATTCCTCGTGATTCCTTGTAAATAAGCATACCCCATGAAAACCAATGAAAATCCGAAAAAATGACCATTCCGAGTGGAATTTACTCGGAATCCGATCGGAATATCAGAATTGGTAGTGCTCTACAAAAAAAGATTCCGTTCCGAGTGGATTCCACTCGGAATCCTCGGAGTCCAAGCATTCCGATCGGACTCCGATCGGATTCCATAGGAATGTGTGGCTCAGTGTAAAGTGTTGCGAAATGGGAAGGAGAAGATGGGAGTTGCGAGACAACGAAGGAACGGGAATGGAGAGGAAAAGATATAACGAAAAAGATGGAAAGTAAAGGACCTATGTCCAATGAGGACAGGGGGTATAAGTCCGATGTCGGTATAGGGAGTCCGAGATGTCACGTGTGATCGTTTTGGGCGATACAAGTCATCGATGTCAATATAAGATCAGCCGTTGGTATAAGATCGGCCGTTGGTAGACGGTATACGTCAGGTACAGCAGGTGATGTCGGGTTACGTCGGTTTTGAGTACGAGGAAGTGGGACGAGTCGGGTTCGTGAGTATCTATGATATATCGATGATACGTACTCAGAGTGTCGTCAGACCTCTACAATGGTTCTGCTAATGCGTAAGTCATTTCACATCTTTGACTTATTGAGATTAATGATCACTTCCCTAGACGCCACGGGATATCAAGAACCTCGTGATGTTGATACTTTATTATCGCTGAGCTTCAAGGATTCTTCCATCCTGGGATCCATCGCAGCTGGTTCTGGTGAGTTTTATCATTATGATTATTCACTTTGATTCAGTCAGATGGATTTGTAGAGGGCTTGGGCCCAAGCTTGGCGATTCCATCCACTGGTGTCCCAGCGTCCGAGTCTGAGACAACCTCGCAACAGCCCCCAAAAATCAAAACTCCCAGGGCTGCAACGATTGACCTTCCATGGAGCAGCTGGTCTTTTAACACTGGTGATGTTGGGGCAGGGTCTAGCCTGCACACTTTTGCACTTCCAGGCTACAAACCGAGAGGGAAAGGGTCACGTTCACGCCAAGATTTACCACGTTACTCTTCATCAAAGGGATCCACACCGCCTTTAACGCCAACTGCATCTGTGACATCAAGACATCACGCCTCCATATGATTCCCCAGCCAATTCTTGATAAAGCAGAGGCTCATTTTCTCAGTCGCATTATAGGCGAGAAATTCTTCCCTGGCCCGGAAGAGTCCAGGGAGTGGCTGAAAGATTCCCTGACGAAGACAGGATTTGATATGTCATCATTGGACCATGAGCCTTTTATTTTAAACTTCTCTACTAAATTTATATGGACTTCTGTAGTGGCGTTGGAATCGGAGTATTGCACGTATGTAAGTTATTTACATTTTCTTCCCAGTTATCAAATTACATTCCATTTCCAGATGCTCCGCCGTCTTGATATATTCTATACGTATCTCCTGAGAGAAGGCGAGGCGATAATGTTCTCACACAACCCGTGCTACTATCTGGATCTTGACAACACTCGTTGCCATGTTCTTCAATTCTGGCTCGTGATATCTACATATAGTGAAAACGACATGTATATGCATGTCTGCGATATGGTAAGTGTTCCCTACCTGAAACATATGGATCTCAACCATCTATGACAGATGGGTGCTACGGCACATTTCAACCATCCTGGCCTAATTGAGCTGGTGAGGCGTATCATCGCCTACCTGCTGTCATGTTTAGAGCATCGCGATCTTATGATATTCCCAGTGGCAGGAACAATTGTTAAGCAATTCTCGTCTCCATCTCCGTTACAGTTATCTTCATTTTGCTCTCAGTTGACTCTAATACTTCGGCGCTTCTACTTTGGTTTCCGGGTCAATATTGTTTCTTTCGACAAGTTTGATAGAATCAAATACAAGAACTTGAAGGACTTGACTCTCCGGATTCGCGTTTCTCTGGAAGGGGAGACCTTACATGACTTGTGGTGTATCAAATTGCCTCGACAAGGCAGGTGGTGCTATTGCTCCTCCAAATATCCAAAATCAGACTAGACAAGCTCCTGTGATCATAAGGCGAGTTGTGTTCTTCCATGTTGGGACCTGCATCTGATGGATTTTTTTTGATGTGCCAAATTTGGCCCCAACTTAATAACTTTAGGAATTCAGGTTGAACCCCCCAAGGCTTTTAAAGTCGGTGATGTGCGACTCAGAAGGTCTGACCCCCATCTGAGCAACCAACTCCTTTCATTCGAATGACTCTCATACGAAATCGCACGGCTCCCGCAACCCCTCATTAGTGTTGCCGCGGCCAAGCTAGCTGCGGGCCAGCCAAGTTAGCTTCAGCTAAGGCTAAGCTAATTTCTTAATTTTCCTTAGTCGGAGCCGCTAGTCATGCATAGCCGGCTATGGTCAGCTACAGCCAACCATAGCCAGGATATATAAAGTATACTACTACAGTACAATATATTATATACTATTATTACTTTAATACTACTAAGTAAATACTATTAATATTTTTGGAGGGGTCGACGGGGGGTTTTGAGCCCCTTATATAGGGATTTAAAGGGTGCACAGACAATGTGACTTTTTTGGTCACTTGGTCACACTTCAACAAACGCGGTCACGCGTCAATGAACGCGTCATGGACCAACAACCCAACAACACTGACGAGGAGGACGAGGACGACGGGCGGCGAGACCCTCCATGGATGACACGAGGACGAGGACGAGGACGAGGACGACAAAGATGAGACGACGAGGCCAGGGACAAGGATGACAAGGACGGGGACAAGGACGACGGGGACCAGGACGATGACGACGAGAACCAGGACGGGGACAACGAGGATGAGGACGATGACGGCGAGGACGACAACGAGGATGAGGATGATGATGAGGACGAGGACAACGGCGAGGACGAGGACAACGGTGAGGACGAGGACAACGGGACGAGGATGGTCAAGGCCGTGGCCACCACCATCCTGTCCCCCCCCTCCCACTGTCCCCGCCCCCTCTCCCCCTCTCCCCTCTCCCCCTCTCCCCCTCTCCCCCTCTCTCCCACTCCCACTCCCACTCTCCCCCTCCCCCTTCCCCCTCCCTCTCCGCCTCCCCCCTCCCTCTCCTCCTCCCCCCCTCTCCCCTCCCCCCTTCTCCCACTCTCCTCCTCCACTCTCCCCTCCCTCCCCCTTCTCCCACTCTCCTCCCACTCCCATCTCTCTCCCCCCCTTCAACAGTAATTAGATTAATTAATTAAATTAATTGAATTTTGTCTTATTACATATTAATATGTATGCATCTAAGTAAATGGCAAAAACAAAATACCTGAGCACTTGGGCACACTTACCTGTGGAAGGGTGTAATTAGCTGCAGCTAAGGTTTTGAGGTAGCTGTAGCTGGTAGCTGGTCATTAGCCTTTAGCTTAGCTGGACCCCAGCTAAGCTAAATTCAGCTAAGCTAACAGCTACTAGCTGACTGTTAGCCTTAGCTGTGGCAACACTACCCCTCATTTACAACGGGTCAGAAGGTATGGTTTCAGGAGGCGCTTCAGTACACCAACGTCGCCAACTCTGCGATGTGGGCCCAGTCGAATGCTTCGGCGGAATCCCAGCATGATCTTTACTGGCTTGACAACAATCCAGCAAAATTATTCTACAAGGCCAACACACGATTACCAGCAAGTCCTTGTCTACACTCAATTCCTTAGATGCTTATTAGGACATGGTTAGGTCAGAGGAGAATTTGAATACGCAAAGCTCTGAACCTCGCACCGAATTTGAAGGCAACAACAAAAACTTAGGTTCTATCTTGAATACCTATCGTCCCCATTCTGGTGAGTCAGCTGTCATCGAATTTCAACTAGTCTGATCTCAGCTAGTCTACCGCACCCGCCATGGTGGATATTCAGGTGCAACCGAAGCACTGACCACCCCTGTTATCCCTCCTATTCATATAGGTGAAGCGGGAGGTCACTCCTTCGAAGGTATTGTTTTTTGGACCAATTACGCTTATTTCATTGAAATTCCTATAGACATCAATGTGTCTGCCATCCAAGCCTTCAAGCCCTCTTCACGCGCACTGAGGAATAAATCCGAATTTTTGTTGCTCCTGTCCCTGGGCGGTTCTGCCGGGATGGGTTTGTCTGAGGAACAGTTTCTTGGTCTTTTTGTGAGGTGTCATGTTTGTTGCATGTATATGACAAAGGGGGCAGCAGAAGGGCACGAGTGCCAGGGCCGTCGCAGAGAATCAGCTTCAGCTTCGGTAGTGATTGATCTTACTGGTGGTAGTGATTGATTGAGGGCCACAAAATCATATTCAATGTTTCCTGGTCAGTTTCTTTCTTTGTCATGTTGTCTTGGTACAATCTATCTTAGATTCTGCTAAGACAAATTACGTCTACATCGAGTGCTATTGCACTTCACTTTCTATCAAACTTGTATGCTTGGTTTCCACTTCACTGCCGATTGGTTCGCATCAGCAATCATGTGATCAATATCTGAGTTTGAATTCTTCAAAAGGTCTTCAGAGTTATCATACCCCTCTTTCCATTCA
Organism: Hygrocybe coccinea; assembly: GCA_963555575.2. Classification (NCBI taxonomy): domain Eukaryota; kingdom Fungi; phylum Basidiomycota; class Agaricomycetes; order Agaricales; family Hygrophoraceae; genus Hygrocybe; species Hygrocybe coccinea. The sequence goes on from OY741997.1 coordinate 3,209,088, forward strand.
AGTTATCAATTACTTATGGTGAGTGGCGGTGCGTCAGTGTTTTCAAGTTCGAAGTTCACTGAGTCTCTCCGCCGAAGCGTAATCCATACCTCGACGTCAAAGCCGTAGTCAATGACTGGGAGGAAGAGGAAGATGTCAACGATGGTAAGTATATGTGTTTTCATGAGGTTGGTGATTTTAACAGGAGCCCAGAGTCAATCTGCGGGGAAGACCTCACCATGGAGGAACTTGACATCATTCCTCAACCACACCTACGTAGCGGTGAGAATCTTATGGAAATCGTGTGGCGTTTAACGGCTCGTTATCATTCAATTGGTTCCGAGTCAGTTGAACTCATGGCGAACGAAGACCAACCTCAGGCTTCACATTATTGGTCTATAAAGCTTCAAGTAAGACTTAATTTATATTTCGTTCATTGTTCTTGACGCGTAAATTCCAGCCAGGTGCGGAAAAAAACGCTTGTGAACGTCTAGCCTCTTATATGGGAATAACATGGGCACTACACTTTCCCACAATGCCGGGTTTTATCTTTGTATGTAGCGACAAGATTTTAGACCTCCAGAAAGTATGTCGTGAACTCCAACTGCTATGCGAAGTCAAATATTTGCCTCCAGAAGAATGCCTCTTCTTATCGGCGCAACGAGAAAATTTTCCAGTTGGAACTTGGGTGTGAACGAAAGCCACTCGCAACAAGCAGGCAAGGTATTTCAACGATCTTGGCATTGTTGCAAGAATCCGGGCCGACCACACTTGCGCTACTATTTTACTGGTGCCACGAATCCCTCAATGTGATGGTGATTACCCAGCCGACTTTCAAATGATGAACAAGAGGCAATGGTGAATGTTCAAATTTGCCCCCAGACTTTTCAATCACACCCCAGCCAATTCTACAAATACCGATGGCATCGTCAAGTCTACCATCAATTCCAGCACTTTCTATAATGGTCTGCTTGTGCAGCCATTTGCTCTATCACAACTTGCGGTGGAGGAAGACCCCCCACTTGGTGAAGTAATTCCCTTTCGTCAAACAAACTTCCCGCCTCTTCACATCAAGATATCAACTTCGATTTGGCGAGCGAGTGCCATGACACTTTGGTCGCCCGGAGATAAACTCATGATATTATGCGGATCTTTTCAAGGAATGTCCGGCCAGCTTGTCACATTGGAGGTTGGTGGACAGAGTGCACTGGTCGTCCTCTCTCCAGTAGAACAGTTCCAAACTGTCGGTCCTGAACAAACCCACCAGTGTTTCTCCGTCGATGATCTGCGTTGGTATTTCCAGGTCAGAGACAGTATCGAAGTCTGCGAAGGAAGGGAAAAAGGATGACATGGCATAGTGGTACATACTTTCAAGCGAAGATGATATCGCATTCACAGAAGACAAGACTGGACACGAGGTGCAGCTGTTTGTTTACAATATGAGCTAACATTACTAAACCATAACTTACCAGATCTATTGTTCAGAGTTGTATGTTCGAAGTTTCCGTCAGCCAACCCCTCTTGTTCCCCAATTAGCTCCGTCTCCCACTTCGCATTCTCAGACCATGATGCATTATGATCGGGATCTGTTGATTGGACAATCGGTTCTTGTCATCCGAGGATTCAGGAAAGGTTATGTGGGTGAGGTTAAAGGTAGCAACAAGGAGAAAGTCAGCATATATTTTGCAGGATCAACAGAAACATCTCTGTTTGAAAGGGTTGATGTCATATCCATGTAAGTTTCACCCCTTTTGTATTTCTCTTGAACTGAGCCTTTCGCCATCAGGACCACTGGACTTCTCCTAGATGGTCGAACTCCAAACCATCGTATACTTGAAGTTTGGCGCTTGACACGCCGCCGGCTTGAGCCAGCTCCTACACACCAATGCACACCGCCCCCCATGGTGGAGACTAACGACACCGAGACTGCAGTGTGGGATCCTAAGCCGAGCTTATTACTTGAAAGTTTTGGGACAAGCGACGGTCCCCTATCATATGGTTAGTCGAGACATCCACACTATAGAGTATCCCTCTCAACTGTACATCCTACCTCTAATATGATTCTAAATGTATCGCAGGATCAGAGACAAGCTCCAGAGTGGTGAGATGCAGGTCTGTGGGGATCAATGGCCTCTCTTCCTCTATGCCGATCTGGCATATGATCCAGATGAACCCTGGAAGGGGCTCCTCTGGAGTCAACTTCTGATTATGGTAAGTTGATGTCATCATCGTCGTCATCATCTCTTGTCACACATACATCAGGGCTTCAAACATGTTTTCACGTCACCAAGCTCTGTCGAACAAGAAGAAGTAAAAGCAACCAGAGCTGGGAATGCTTATATTCACGGCATGACCAATGTCACAAAGGCCTCTTTGGGGTACATTGCTATGCAGGTAAGCTTCTCACTTTGAATATAATTACAACTAACGGTATCACCTGGGTTCGCTTTGCGTTGTGCTCCTCTACCACATTTTCGCGTACAGATCTGATCACCGACTTGGAAACATTCTACAACAGCATTCTTGACTTGCTCCTGGATCCATTTGAAAATGATGAGGTTCAAGACCTCCTCAGTTGGTGGAATCGGTGAGCTGCTTTTCCTTCATGCTCTCCTCAAAATTAAACTGAATCCCGACATAGAAAAATCTTCCCCCACACGTACAGGGAACCAACTCCAGTGGCCAATGGTGCCCTTGCACGCATCAAAGAGAGGAGACTCGCGAGACAACTTGCTGAAGGTGCCGAATTCTGATGGTGACAGCTTCAAATAGCTCTTGATACCTGCTGATTCAATGTTGTCTTGTCGTTTTCACTTTGTTTTTCCATATGACGGTTTTGAGAACTGTCGGTGATTAGGTCTGTGGTGTATTATATGTCTGACCACTGATGCAATTGAGACAATTCTGGCAAATTTTGCCCAGCTTCCATATTTCCTAGTACTGAGAGGGAAGGTTGTATCTGACAGATTTCTGCCATGAATGCATCTACAATATCTTAATGTGAGCGTGGTGACATCTGTTTCATGTGATGCTTGTTTGTCATAGTGACTTGAATTATCTTGTTCTGATAAATGAAATGTCTGGATCATATCATGCCAGACTGTTCAACTCTGCCATTGAATGATCTGTTCCAACAGACAACACAGACTTGTGCTGATGGCACATGGGTGACAATCCAATTGACATGATATTTCTTTACCATTGAAATCTTTGCCAAATGAATGATATATACTTGTGCAATCAATAACAATCCGATTGACATTACCATTGCCAAATGAAACCTGTATACTTGTGCATTCAATAACAATCTGCTTGACATGATATTTTTTCACCATCAGCACCTGGAATTATCTCTCGTCAGCTAAATGTTAGACCTGTGTCATACTTACAACCAAGGGCACATTGAGTGGCAATATGCTTATCATGACAAGTTTCTGCCATTGTCACCTTGGATTATATAGCTTGATCAAGGTGTCATCACCATGATGTACAATGATACAAATTTTATGGCAGATCTGCAATTGCAATGCCTTATCATTCCCCCACTAATTTCCTGATGTCGCTGCTGACGGTATATATCATGTAATTAGCATTGAACATGTGCCCTAGATCCATGTCAAGCGACTCAAGCAACTTTTGGCAGGGGTCTGAGGCAGAAGCAGGAGGCTCTTCTATGCCTTCGGGGCTGGTTTAGGACAGGATGAGAATTAAGAAGGCGAGTTGTTGGCTTTGAGGCAATTGCGGATCCCTTGCAGAATAATCTCTTAAAAGAGCTTATTTGTGCTTACATGATTATCATGAAACACACAAATTTGCTTATGGTAGACCATGCTTCGATTTCATGTCAAACTTGTGTAATAATTTTTCCGTTACGGTAGATCTACAGCTAACTGATATGTATAATAAATATACCAACTAAGCTTACATTCTCAATGTGACGAGAACAATTGGGGTGTGGCCATATATGTAACTACACAGGTACATAGCAGTTGAGTGTGGGACATAGGGAGTGAAAGGAGAGCGGGATTAGGCATGGAGGCTAAGGGAGGGCATAGGAGGGAGAAATGCATAGGAGGGCGCATAGGGGCCTGAGAGGTGCAGGAGAGGGCATGGGAGGTGCAGATGCGGGAGAACGTACATAATAAGCCCGTCCTGCTGACGTTAATTTACCTCGTAGAAGACCCGCCTTAGGTGGAGATATCTTGGAAAACAACAACTATGACAACATGCAGATATGGCTGGAAGAGTATTATGCCATCCCTTAAAAGGGAAAGGGTCAAAACAAAGGTGCACCAGCATTGCACGAAATCATTCAGTCTTTAAATAAGGGTCAGAACGTCTGCATACAATATCAGAAAACGTCTAAAGAGCGAGAGGCAAGAAATGGACCTTTGATTGGGTTTCTGCACTCCCTGCCTGAGATGGAACCATTTCCATCTCATACAAGTTCGAAACAGTCTCCTGCGCCGTACCAGTCCTCTTCGTCTTCCGGCGGCATCTCATAGTCACCATTGATCTGTTTGTGACTTCTGACCTTTGTGAACCCAGGCCCACCTCCTCACCCTCACCCTCTAAGAATTCTGTCAGTTTGTCAGCGCCCATGTCTTGATGCCTAGGCTGGACGCCTGAAGAGCTTCTTTGTTGACCACCGAGGGTTGCGATGACTCGGGAACAAGGGCTCCCGGTGACATTGTGAGAAATTTTGCAAGGGTACAGGGGGAAAAGGAGGCGGCAGCTGCATCAATCCCAGAACACGAGACTGTGAGCGAGACTTGGAGTGGCTGACATTACTCACCGCTCCGGCAATAACAGCAGGATCTATTTTTTGCACAGCTTTCATGGGTTTCTTGAATCCTGTAGGAGGTTCATCACAGTTTCTTTTCAAAGCAGTGATTTGACGGTTTTGATTGGGTGACGCATCTTTTTCATGTACCAAGCTGGTGGAGATGACAAACAGCGTTTCTGAGCTGTCACCTTCGACATCGATAAATAGAGGAGCTGCTGGATCCGTGAAACGAAGATTGAGAGAGAGGGACATTGATTCTGCTGGTGGCCTGGATTTAGTTGCAGATAGTAAGACAAGCAAGTAGAAAGTAGAACTGATGAAACATACGTTGAACTCTTGCAGATGAAATGCGATTGTGATGGGAGGCGAATGAACATCATAGACATCAAATTCATCGGCGCTGAGTGCCAATGCAGTGGACAACTCTGCTTGACCTGCAAAATGTCAGAGAGGGGCAGTGGAATGCCGCGACATCTCACCCTTGGTGTCAATTGAATATTCTAAGCTTTCCACTTCTACCTCTGATTCTCCAAAGCTCCAGATCAACTGTGGATCGCTCTTGGGGCCTCTTGAAGGGGGAAAAAGCTCAATAATATCTTTGATTGCTGTAGGACGAGACAAGATTCACGAGGAACATTGGGGACTCCATCAAGGATGTCAAGGCCAGCAAGAGTAAGCGGTGAGTTTTGATGATACCTGAACCAATGTCATGGTTATCAAAGATGTGTAAGATATGGAAAGAGTGCTTTACTGTGTTTGCAATGCAGGCACACAATCAGTATGCTTTCCAATGTGTCTCAAGCCTCATCTGGCTCATCCTCCGACAGCAATGGTCCCTCCACCATTGACAACTCGCATCGGTCAACCGTGTTCTCAACCGTATGGTGCTTCAGAATCGATAATAGAGACCGGGAATATTAGCATTCACATTCACATATGCAGTGGACCAACCTTTGTCAAAAATTGCCCAGTTACAGTGGAACCTTCCTTGACTTGTTCACCCAAGGCATCTCCCTTACACTGACGGCAACTAACATTAAACTTTGAAAAGAATAGTTTACTGTACTTGAACCGACCATATGCCGACATAGAAGAGTTTGTGGTGGATATCGAGAGGGTCTTGGGTGTCGCGTAAATTGAGAGTTCATGGCCATATGCATATTTAGATAGGCAAGTGCCCTTGGTGAACGCTGCGCATCGGGAAATCGGGGAGGCGCCGGTATATCCAGGCAGAGTTGAGAATTGATAAGCAGACTTGCAGCCCGTTTTGCAATGTCTTATCTAGGCAAATAAATGCATTCAAGTACAATATAATTATTGCGATGGTTGATCACTTGCACTCAGATTTGTGGAAATTGATTGCTGTATATAAGGGGCTACAATATACACCTAATTATTCCGCTGTAATCCCATTTTTTCATAGACTTATAGAAGCTTGGCCATGCAATATAAGCCATTCTGATGAGCATTTAATTATTCCTGTTAAATACCATTTTTTCAAAGTCTTATAGAGGCTCAGCCATATAATATAAGCCATTGTGATGGGCATTTAATTATTCTTGTGAAATATCATTTTTTCACAGTCTTATAGAAGCTTGGCCATACAATATAAGCCATTCTGATGAACATTTATTCCTGTTTTCAAAATGCATGACTTTTTAATAAAAAAAATCTTTCAAAGAACAAAGGACCATAATGATGGGAAAGTTTCTATATATGGTAGAACTGGTAAGCATTTACTCAAGTCAATGCTGGATAACGAAGAGAAAATCAACAAGGGCTGTATGTGTTCAGCAATTCTTTTATTCCAGGCTATTGACATTGTACACAGGGGGCTACAGTAATCACAATGATGGGAAAGGGTTCACATTCACTGTCCAGTTCACAGTGCTACCATATATAGAAACTTTCCCACAATTACGGTCCTTTGTTCTTTGAAAGATTTATTTTTTCAAAAAAAGTCATGAATTTTGAAAACAGCAATAATTATTCCTGTTAAATACCATTTTTTACAGTCTTGTAGAAGTTTAGCCACACAATATAAGTCATTCTGATAAATATTTAATTATTCCTGTGAAATACCATTTTTTATCAGTCTTGTAGAACCTTGACCATACAATATACCATCAAGAAAAACCTCCTTTCTGAATTATATATAATTATATATGATTATATATAGTGGCATTGTTTTGAATCTTTCCACCACTGTCCAGACAGCCGCCTGTTGTCAGGAACACCTCCAGCTCGACTTTTCTCACTATCCTGCCACCTTCTAAAGTGGCTTTTTATATATATAAACAAGTTGTTCTTCTAGATACTGTACATAGCATAATATATGCAGAGAGAAAAGTGAAATAAGGAAATAAAAAGCAGAGGGACATATGTGATGGTACTGACGGTTGGGGCAGCGGTATTTTGATGATGACGGAGATGATGGAATCGCCATGGACGACCCTCCACATTCCATGCATCACCTGTGTCGCCTTTGTCACTGTGCGCCACGCCTGCTGCCACTGGTTCACCCTCCTCATCCTCTACTTCCACCTCATAACACAAGACCTGCCCTCCATTGCCACCAAATGGCAAAATTGAATTCTAAAGTGAGTCTTTTTGTTATATTCATATATTTATTCAATAGCAGACTCCTAGCCCACAAGGTTGGCTCGTCTTGCGGCCACCGTGTGGCCGACAATCATTTCCTGGTATGTGATCGAGGCCAAATTCTGATATGCGTGTGCTGATGTCGACGGTGACAGCGAGGACAGTTTGTCCGAGTCTGCTATGGGAATCAATGGCAAATGGGGACTTACGTGAGGGCCGTGACTTGGGTGAGTTTTTTTGTATGGTAGCCAATTTCCAATGTTCATTCTGCCGCAAGGGCAACCACCATGTCTGCATTTGTGTGGAGAATCTCGGTGAAATTAGAGTTGACGTTTCTCAGTATGATGTGACAGAATATTACTGGGAACAGGCTCATGGTGACTGGGCATCATGGTGTGCGATATGGAGGGCCACAGTGAGCATCCAACTCCTACTCTTTTGATGAGGCGCCCCAAATGTTGGAGACCCAGATCAATCACCTTTATAAGCCCTTCAAGTTTGTGGCTTAATCCTACTCACATCGTCATGGTAGTAGTTGCCTTGTTAAATAAATCATGTGTACCATAGAATTTTGAGTTCATACAGTTTTCAGCCCTATAACTACCCATCCGCAAGTCTGGGTTTAAATCTTACTTGACTCCAGTGAGCATCCGAGTCACGGACACCCTACCAATGACTCATCGGTGGTCATAGATGCTGTACCAGTACTTGAGGTGCCGAAACCTGCCCACTGGTACAGTGTGCCCTTACTTGGACGGAGTATGGAGTCAGTTTGTGTGTGTGGCCGATCATTCCAACAGCTCAGTGCTTTCACCAACCACAAGCACATCTGCCAATTGTCGAAGAAGCACCTTTCCAATGCTCTGGACAAGGCAAAACAACTGCGGAAAGGTCCCAAGAGGCATCAACTTCTTTCATTGTCTTTGGAGATTGATAAAGTGCCTCTGGTGGGTTTGGCACCCCAGGCAGCAGACCCAGTGGTTGCAATCGAGGTATGCTATTTTGAATACAATGAAAGATAACCACTCATTAAATATTGTTCTTAGATTGGTGTTATTCCGGACAATGAAAACCAAGCTGATGACTCCCATATGTCCATGATGGAATGCGCACCATGGACCCAAAGACTTAATCGTTGACTTCCTCTACGATTCAGAGATCCACTGCCGCCACCGCCACCACTTTTGCCACCGCCATCCCTCATCCATTCTATTGTGTCGACTTTGCAGTCAACGGCAAACAATAGAACGGCTTCAAATTCATCGTTGGGCTTGAGCTCAGGAGCGGTACGCCATCAACTGTGCCAAGTGTTCAGGACGGTCCACAACGTATTTGGGCTATCACGGATGTACCACACTGCAGAATTGCCTTCACATGATCCAGAGGAGTACAACGAGTTATCCGATATCCCATCTCAATCCCCTTCCACATCCGCTCCACCAACATTTTATCCTTATCCGAACCACAGCTCATTCTGCTTAGGCGAGTGGTATTGGAATGGCGGCATCCAGAAGTCTCAGTATAGCTTTAATGAGCTTTTAGACATCATTGGAGATTGTGGCTTCAAGCCCGCAGCTGTTCAAGATATCAAATGGAGTGAGATCAACAATATTCTAGCAAGTGGTGAAGATGAAGAATGGTTGGATGAGGATGCCAGATGGAAACATACACCCATGACCATTGAAGTGCCCTATCAGCTTCACTGTGGCATCTCCCCAGATCCCGATGCCAGTTCTCGAAGTTACACGATGGACGACTTTTATCACCGCAGTCTGGTTTTGGTCATTTGGGAAAAGCTTTCAGATTCAACAGGAAGTCATCAGCATTTTCATTACCAACCATTCGAGCTGAATTGGCAGCCTGGCAAAGTTCCTCACCTGGTGCATGTTCAGGGTGAACTGTACACATCTTCTGCCCTCATCGGTGCCCATTGCAAACTGCAAGATTCTCCTGCAGAACCAGGTTGCTCACTTCCACGCATGGTTGCTGCACTGATGTTCTGGTCTGATGTTATGCACCTAACGTCATTTGGTGATGTAAAGATTTGGCCTCTTTACATGTTTTTCAGAAACGAATCCAAATATTACCAGTGTAAACCCTCATGCCATCTCTGTCACCACATTATATATTTTCATTCAGTGGGTGCTATATTTCTGCTGATTGCCGGATCATGGCTGATCATCTATGTGATAGCTTCCTGGGGCCTTCAAGGATTTCACCACCAAGCAAACCACAGGGGGAAAGAACCCAGTGATCAATTCATGGTGCACTGTGCTCGGGAGCTCATGCACGCCCACTGGATGATTCTACTTGATGACGAGTTTCTGGAAGCTTGGGTGCATGGCATCGTGATTACATGCTGTGACGGGATTACACAACGGTTCTATCCCCAAATATTCACCTATTCTGCAGATTATCCTGAGAAGTAGGTCATTTATTCACAACCACGACCAATGGAATGAACTAACACAGCAATCTTTACCCAGAAATCTCCTAGCTAGTATTCGTAAAATGCCAGCCATTTGCCCTTGCCCGCAGTGTCTCACCCCGATGTTACACTTTCATCGCCTCAGGTTGGTGACTGATATGCAACATCTGGTAACACTGGGTCGCATTGATGATTGACAGAACTTGTTTTTCACTGCTAGGAAGCTAATATATGAAAGGCACCAACAAGTGAATAGTACTGCTGTGGAGAATTTGTTGAAAGAGACATCTTTGGTTCCAAACATAGTATGTCTGTTGCCATAATAATATCATGCTTAGCCTGTTACAACTAAGCCTTGTGATCTAGAATGCCTTTTCTTGTAGACTGGGACGCTTTGGCTTTGTTTTGTACTTGATGCTGGTAGTTGATTTATTGCATGAAATGGAACTGGGTGTTTGGAAAAGCATCTTCGTCCATCTCCTTCAGATTCTGGAATCGCATGGGGGAGCAAATTTTGTTGTGGAATTAGATTGTTGGTAAGATATTTATTGATGTATTGTTGTATTGCTGTCACTGATCCCAATTATGGATGAAGCTATCGGCAAGTTCCTTCTTTTGGAAGGGATGCGATCCAATGATTCCCTGTTAATTGTTCTGAACCGAAAAACATGGCTGCTCAGGATTATGAGAATCTCTTGCAGGTATGAAGCAATCTCCTTCTCAGGTTACAATATTCATTATATGTCAATCAGTGCGCTATTCCTGTCTTCGACGGGTTGCTTCCAGAACCCCACAATCAACAGATCTTGGATCTCTTGTTTGTGGTGGCACATTGGCACAGCCTGGCCAAATTACGGATGCACAATGACTTGACTCTCGACGTCATGGATGCCATCACAATTTCTTTTAGTGAGAAACTTTGCGAATTCAACGATATGACGTGTTCTGCCTTCGTGACTCAGGAGCTTGAATGGGAGCTCAACGCACGCATTCGCCGGCAAGCGAAGGAGGCAGCAAATAAAAATAACACCAAAGGCCATCGCTCTGGATTTGACACTGTTGATGCCGAAGTAAATGATCAACCTAGATCACCGATATCAGTCACAGTCATTGAATCTCAGAACGCTGCAGCGGATGGGTCGAGGACTAATGCTCGATGTCTTAAACATTTCAATCTCGATACATACAAGGCTCACACCCTGGGTGATTACACTGCTACAATCAGAATATATGGCACCACAGACTCTTACTCAACAGAACTGGTAAGTATCTTCAAATCCACACCGAAAATGATTTATTCTGAATTGCTTCATAGGGTGAACTGGAGCACCATTCTCCAAAAGCATGGTATACCCGCACAAGTCGCAAATGATTTATTCAGCAAATGACGTGCATTGAACAGCGGCAGACTCATATCTGTTGTATTTGTGAACAATACAGAATGGCTGGGAAGACTGTGCAAGACGACGCCTCCAGTCAACCTGATGTGCATCACAACATTGGGAAATCTCAAAATCATCCTGAGAGTATCTCCCTTTTCTTGCAGAAACATGCTGGAGATCCTGCGGTTAAGGTAATGCTCCATGACCAAGAAAACAACATCACGCTTATTCATTGCTAGGACTTTATTCCAAAACTCAAAGATCATTTATTTCCTCATATAAAAGCCATCTTGTCTGAAGAATGGGCTTCCACGGCTGATGGTATTTTGGAGTGACCTTTCAATTACGGCTTAACAGACCAATCATTCACCAAACAGAATGAGACTGTTCAAATTGCCCGCAACTCGGTTTTGTTCAAAAATGAACGCATATACTGCCATCATCTTGCTCAATTCAATTACACGACCTATGATGTCCAACGAGCACAGGATGTGGTCAATCCCAACACTTCTCACTGTAACATAATGCTTCTTGCCAATTCTGATGACCTTGAGGGGAACACCAATCATAAATTTTTATATGCATGCATTCTGGGAATTTTCCATGCCAATGTGATTTACACCAGGACTGGGATGCTAGACTTAGTGTTGGGGAAGTTCGGTCTCAGACCGACCCAAACCCGGTTTAGACCGAACTGAAACCACCGGTTTCAGTTTCGGTTTGGGAATTTCTCGCTGAGACCGAACTGTTCGGTCTCGGTTTGGGAGATTTGGCCACGGGCCAAAACGGTTTCAAACTGAGTTTGAACCGCAAACCGATGGTCATGAGTCAGCCACACCACCAACAATGCCCCCAACGTATGTGAAACGAAGACGGTAGAGCACCCGAGGTCGACAAAACGGGCGGCAGGGTACTCCCTGCCGCCCGTGTATGTTTTTATTTTTATTTATTCAAACTTAACTAACACATTAACGGATGACAGGATGACGCACCACCACCACCATCACCGTCATCACCACCACCACTACCATCACCACCACCACCACCATCACCACCACCGCCACCACCACAACAGCAACTGCCACCACAATGGCCACAGCAGCCATCAACGCCATGCCGGACACACAATGCCTCCAACACACGCACACGCAAACAAAGGTGAACCGGGTGGATTGGGGCGGAACGAGCAGCGGGGTGGTGGTGCATCCACCCCTGCTGCTTCATGGTATGTTTCCTATCATCAAAAATTTCCATTGATTTATTCTCATAATACAGAGCATGACGCGTCAGGACACCACCACCACCACCATGCCCAAATGAAAGTGGAACACACGCGTTGTATGCGTGTGTTTCGCCACCTCGCGAAGATCTGGCCAGATGAAGTAACTGCCCCCCAATCCCACCTCGCGAAGACGCTGGCCACGTCAATTGACGTGCGCGGCTCTCTCGCGAGGTGGATACCACCACCATCACCATCACTACCACACGCCTACCCTGACTGGCCAACACGGCAAACGTGGGTCCAACCCGCCTTCATGCGAACAACGCGTGTGACGTGTCGGGGCACCACCACCACCACCACCACAACACCCAAGTGACAACAGCCGAGGCCGAACGCACACGTTCAACGTGTGTGTTTCGCTGGGACAGGGCTGGGCAGCCCACCCAACCCCCAATCCCACCTCATAATGAGGCTAGCCATGTCGATTGACATGTGCAGTGCTCTTGCGAGGTCAGATGGGAGGGAGGGCCTGCAGCCCACGCAGTTCGCGGTCTAGACCACGTCTGGACCGAAACCGAACTGATGTAAACGGTTTACATTGGTTTCGGTTTCGGTTCAGAAATTTTGAGCAGGAACCGAATGGTTTGGTTCCGGTTTGGGGCAAAAAGGCCCAAAACCAGACCGAACCAAACTTCCCCAACACTAGCTAGACTACACACCAAGAAGGCTGGAGTTCTTATGGGTGCGATGGTTCCAATATGTCGGAAACCGTTCTGTTGTTTGGAAGGACTGTTGTCTGGATTGTGTTCGATTTCCCCCGATGGCTAGCAATGGTGCATTTGGATTTGTAGATCCAAGGGATGTATTACAGGGTTGTCACATCATGCCAAGGTTTGCAAAAGGAAGGTTCCATCCTGACAGGGTTGGCCTTTCATGCTGTTCAGCTGATTTGAACGACTGGCTTTACTACTACATCGATAGGTCCAATAATGATTTGATACTGTATTCAATTGTTTCCTCTCCTGCAGATTTGCAGACCGCGATATGACTATGCGCTATCACTGGGGTCTCGCTGTCGGTCATACCTATACACATGGTCAAGCTGCAAGCAGGGTCGCGCCCTCCAATCAGCCTACTGAATGTGATATGGAATTGGAAGTGGCACCAGTTGTCCTTGAAAATGTAGATTCAACTGCAGACGACAACCAGGCGTTCAATGAAGAAGGATCTGATACCGAACAATGGGAACGAGTCGGGATGATTGGAAAGATGCTGATGATTTGAGTGATGGGCACACTGATGGGGAGCATGAAGAATTCAGTGATGATGAGATGGTTCTGGTAATAGATGACATGTATGGGTAGGATATTGTGATTCGCTCTATTAGATTTCTGGTGAATGTACTCAAAAAGTTTTGCTACCTGCCTAGCAATGAGGAGCAGATGCAAAGCAAGAAATCAAATTTTCAATATTCCTCCCCAGTGACAAGTCGGTTACTTTTACTATCAATAAATCCATTTGCAAACTTGGCATGAAGTTGAGGGTCTTCCCAGCGGTTCAAGTGACATTTCCCCATGGTGAATGGTTGGTGTGAAGTGAGATGCATACACCCCATTGGAGAGGTGTGCAAATCAGCTGTGGGGAGTCAAACGCTTCACTTTTCACTCCTCCACAGGTCCTACTGGACTCCTGGTGGAATCCTGGTTGTCCTGGTGAATTCCTAGGATTCCTCGAGGACTCAACCAGGAATGTCATTCCTGGTAGAATTGAATTCTTATTCCTGGTAAATTCCTGCCAGACTCCTGGTGGAATTTACCAGGAATGCAGACTTAGAAGAATTTATTCTGTAAGGATGCATTCCTGGTGATGGGGAGAGGCAATCTCGGTTCAGAATGTGTGCCTTTGTACTTGTTTGTACCTCAGCCAAATGCTAAATTCTCACGGTAGAAGGGTTGAAATCATAGTTACAATGCCATGCAAGCTGTAATAGTTGGACAAAAGCAAAGTAGATAGCAATGAATAGTGTGTGATCAATAATAATGTCCAATTTACTGCTGAAAAACCTTCAATAGCAAAGATCTTTGTTTTGGGGGCATTTAGGGGTGTAAAATATGGGTCACGTTCACCGTCAAATAGCAATTCTCCTGTGTTCCGAGAATTGTTATGGGCGACTCACACAAGCACATTCCTTGTGTTTTAAAATTGGAAGATCCATCTAACAGACCTTATAAACAATATGTTGGGGACAGATGTTTGTCCCTTGCCCTAGATCTTCTTGGGGGCATTCAGAAACAGGTGTATTGAGAGATTGAGAAACTTTAAAAATGTTCTGTCCTGAAGACTTTGCTTAATTATATATTGTCTATCATTTCTTCCACCAAAACTAATGCTCATGTGTGCTGTACGAAGCTGCCATAGAAGTGACCATTACATATCCATGTCAGTGGGTGCGCCACATCCTGGAAATATTCCAACTCCAAGTAAGCATTGCCAGTCCCCACTGGTGATTCCTGGTAAAGTCCAGGACTCATTCCTAGTAATTCCTGGTAAATTCCTGGTAAATTCCAGCAGTCAATTTGCAAAAGTGTTTTCACCAAGGATTGAACCCCTGCCCTCAAGACTTCTAAACCAGCCACTGAAACCACTGAGCCATCAGTCCTATTACTTAAATCTAGCTTCAAGCCTCCAATAGAGACATATGCCTGACTTACACACCGGCTTTTCAAAACCTTTTTGCCATTTTCTTCATAAATATTGAGAATTGGAGAATTCTGAAAAGACAGATCAGTAAATTCAAATGATTTCCATGATTTCCTTTTTCAGTAATATTTTTCATTACAAATTATTTTGAAGCAACACTACAAAAGCTTTGAAACACCACTACAAAAGTTTTGAAGTATCACTACAAATTATTTTGAAGCACCATTACAAAAGTTTTGAAGTACCACTACAAAGGTTTTGACGTACCACTACAAAAGTCTTGAAGTATAACTACAAAATATTTTGAAACAACACTACAAAAGTTTTGAAGCACCACTACAAAAGTCTTGAAGCACCACTACAAATTATTTTGAAGCACCACTACAAATCTTTTCAAGCCATGTTATAAGATTGTTAAAGCATTTTCAACAAATATTGCCAACTTTTTTTTCTTTCAAACATTTTAAGATCTGGTTTCATTAACAAAACTTGTAACTCAATAACAATAACAGCAAGTAGAGTCTACAGACAACAACAACAGTTTCCAGTCCATCTTATAATTTTCTGTATGTTGCACTCTTCAACACATTATTCCAGTTGTTATTACAGTGTTACAAGAAGTATCATGAATCCAAAGTTTCAGTTTCATTATCCATCAAATCCATCGTCTTCATCTTCCTCTTCCTCTCCATTGCTGTCCTTGTTCATTCTTTCTGCTACCTCTGGTTGGTGCTTGAGAACATGTTCTGTATGAAGAAATAGCATGGTATGAAGAAACCAGTTGAAATTACTAGAAGTCATTCTTTTCAGAATGGACTCAAATCCACCCAACCATGCATTCAACTGCTCACAAGCCTACAATCCAAGTCTATTAGTGTGGCCAGCTATTATAATATGAAAACTCACCTGAGTATTGAAAGCTCTCTTGTAGTGTGGAGTACCATTCCTATCATATTCAACAATAACCAGGTTTGGAACAGAACCATTCAGTGGGGCTGGGTTACACCATTTTCAGCACATATAATCAGTTGTGTGATGGTTGATATAATGATATGAGTCAACAATAAATCACGTAGTCTTCTTCCACATATCCCAGCTTCCATTGCTGATACTAGACCTCATCACCATACAAGCTTTATCAATGGCAACATAGCCAGGACATGACTCTTCAGTTGGATAGACTTGTTGTAGAAAGTGCAGGATATTGATAGGTGACTCTACTTTTGCAAACTTGGCCCATGCAATAACAACACCACAAGGAGCACATATGGTTTCCACACAGTACATTCTTGAGAGTGTGAAATAATTATTTCTTTGTCTTGACAATAATTCCTGAAATACTTGTGCAAACCACATTCTATAAAAGTATATCGATACTTGTAGTGAATTCTTATGACCTTCATTTGAAATAATAGAAAAACTTACTAAAATGAACTAGTACTTGTAGTAATGCTTTAAAACTTTGGTTATATGCCTGGCTAAATATACATGGCTTGCTTGCTGTTACCATCTCTTGTGGATCATCCATAGCTATTCCTTCATCATTCACATTCTGACTCAGTCATACACGCCATTCTGATAACTATTTGATTTTAATTATTCAACCTGTCAGGAAATTCCCATGGTAATTATATTGAAAGTTTGAAACCCATAGGTAAAACCTGTACCTGTAAGGCATGTAATAGACACACCTCAGGTTACCCCAGGTCCCCAACAACTAGTTGTTAACAGTATAGTTTTGAAGTGAATAGATATGACAAAAGGAAGAAAAGATGAGATAAGGAGGGGAAACACAGTAACAACTACAAATGTTTTGAAGACTACTACAAAAATTAGTAAGCTTCCTACCATTCCAAATTTAATGTTATGGCCATGGAGATTCACTATAATTCTTTACAGAATATGGATTGTACAAGTATTTCACCATTTATTGTCAACAAAAAGCCAGTGAATTTTGAAAATTTTGCAAATTGTTGCTATTTGAAACCCAAACAAGTGTAAGGATGGAACAAGAACTTCAAATGCTTGAAGCAAGAATTTCACACCATTTGCAAGCCATGCAACATTTGTTGAAAGAATGTTTGAAGTACTGGTTTGAAGCATTTGTCGTACTGCTTCAAACTAGCACCATTCCAAATGTTTTGAAGTGGAACTGCAATTCTTTTGAAGCACCATCATAAATGTTCTGAATCAGTGCTACAATTTTTTTGAAGCACCATTACAAATGTTTTGAAGCAGTACTACAATTTCTTTTGAAGTACCATTACAAATGTTTTGAAGCACCATTATAAATGTTTTGAAGCAGTACTACAAATAGTTTGAAGCACCATGCTTCAAAATATTTGTAGTGGTGCTTCAAACCATTTGTTTTCTATACTTTCAAATGTCAATGGCTTTAAATAAAAGAATTCTTCATATTTCACAAATTAATTAAACTATCAAAACTAAAATAAGGAGAAGAAGAAAGGGAAAAGGAGAGAGCAGGGGGATAAGGGCAAAGGAGGGAAAAGGAGAGGGAGAAGGAGGGAGAGGGGAAGGGGAAGGGGAAGGGGAAGGGGAAGGGGAAGGGGAAGGGGAAGGGGAAGGGGAAGGGGAAGGGGAAGGGGAAGGGGAAGGGGAAGGGGAAGGGGAAGGGGAAGGGGAAGGGGAAGGGGAAGGGGAAGGGGAAGGGGAAGGGGAAGGGATAGAGGGGGGGAAGGGGAAGGGATAGAGGGGGGGAAGAGGAAGGGATAGAGGGGGGGAAGGAGAAGGGATAGAGGGGGGGAAGGGGAAGGGGGAGGGATAGAGGGGGAAGGGGAAGGGGGAGAGGGGGAAGGAAGGGATAGAGGGGGGAAGGGGAATGGAGAGAGGGGGCAAGGGGAGAGAGGGCAAGGGCGAAGAGAGGGAGAGGGAGGGTCGTTGTTGTTGTTGTTGTTGGCGTCTGGCGTTGCTGCTGCCACCTGGTGCTGCCGTTGCCATGCCATCGCTGCTGCTGTTGCCGCCACCGCTGCTGTTGTTGCTGCTGCAGTTGCCCTGCTGCTGCCGTGCTGTTGCCATTACTAGGGTTGCCGTGGGGCTGCCACCGTGTTCGCGCTCATGGGCATCCTGTCGCGCCCCGCAGTCGCCTGGTATCGGGTCATGGAGCTGAGGGGTGTGTATGAGTAATCAAAGATACGGAAAAAAAGTAAAAAAAAAAACTTATTTTAGCAGCGGGGGTGGGCGCACCACTCCCCACTGTGTTTTGTTCTCGCTACCATCCCTGGTTCCTGCTGTGGGCGGGGTGTTGGTGTAGGTCACCGGGCATGGGCATGGGTGTGGGCATGGGTTAGCGTGGCGTGGGTGGATGTTAGCGTGGCGTGGGTGGACATTAGCGTGGGTGGATGTGGGCGTGGGTGGACGTGGGCGTAGGTGGACGCAGGTGTAGGTGGACGTGGGCTTGCCACTGTCAGCGTTCGTTAGTAAGTAGAAGACAAAAAAAAAAAAGAATGGGGTGGGCGCACCACTCCCCGCTGCGTCCTTTCTTCACTGCCATCCTGGTTCCCGCCATTGGGTGACGTGGGCGTAGGTGTTGGCATGGCGTGGGTGTGACACAGCGTGGTGTGGATGTTGGCGTGGCCGCGTCAGCTTGGTTGATTGTCACACGCTGGTTGTTGTGAGACCCATGACCATGCCAAAGGTGGCTGTGTTTAAATTTGGGTCACATGATCACGTGCGTCTTCGTTGAATGGTCCGTGCATCACTCATTTTAGATATATAATTGAGTTTCCGCCACTGTAAACTCTCGGGGGATATCCGGAACAGTTAATACAATGTATTAAATAGTATAGTATGATTATAACCTAAATAGGATGCTTAGGCATTGATATAATGGTCATTTAAAAATTCTTGGTGCATTCCTGGTGGAATTCATCAGGACTCCTGGTAAAGTCCTGGTAATCCACATTATAGGTGGCTCCTGGTTCTTTCCTGGTAGTCCTGGTAAATTTACATGGAATAGTCCTGGTAAAATCCCAGTCAATCCCTAGGAATTCCAGGTAGGAATCCTGGTATTCCTGGTGGATTTTACCAGGATTCCTTGTAAATTTGAGTGGTGGACTCAGAATTTGGCAGGAAGCCATTCCTGGCTAGTCCTGGTAAATTCCTGGTAAATAGTCAGTATTCCTGGTGGACTCCAGGAGGATGTGTGGAGGAGTGTAAAGTGCTCCCAAGTTGGAGGAGCAGGAGAATCAAGCTCGAAAATTAGACTTGTGGGATCATGTCATGAAAATGAAGGAGCATCCAAACCCCTTGATTCAGGCAAAGGGGAACAAACTCACAGGGCAGCTGGCTGAAGAAGAAGGTTTGTAGATGTGTTTGATAGATATACAGCACAATTTCTAAACCTGTTGTGATAGTCTAAGCAAAGCCTTTCTCCTTGCAAGCCCTGTCCGATACAGATTGTCTGCATTCAGCAAACACTGAGGGGGCCTTAGATCTTTGAAGACTTGTGCTACATCATCATCCTCTTTTCCATTAAAGCCACCAATTGATGTGGGATCATCTCCATATGCTTCTAGTATGTTGTTGGTAAGCATAAGTCTCTCAACAAGATGATACATAGCTTTGATCTTTCTTCCCGGGAGACATCAGAGGATTGGAAAGCACCCCTTCCACCGGCCAAACACATCTTCCACAGCAACACCGAGGCCAGGTACTTTTTGATTCCAGATCTTGCGCTCATGAGCTTCCTCAGGATCATCAGTGAGATCATAATCACTGAATAGATGAATGGAGTATTTTGTGGGCAGATAGCCTGCAAAATTGTCATGCCACTGAGTTACTGACTTCACTTAGATGTAACAAGAGCTCACTCTTATCCACGAGAATGTACTCGTTGTCTGAAAAGTATTTGTGCCAATTTTTCCACATATCTGATTCTTTAAATGTTGTGCTGTCAGAGACTGAGACTGGCCAACCCAACTCATATGCAGTGAAAATGCCATGGTGATCACAAATAGCTTGTA
Organism: Hygrocybe coccinea; assembly: GCA_963555575.2. Taxonomy (NCBI): domain Eukaryota; kingdom Fungi; phylum Basidiomycota; class Agaricomycetes; order Agaricales; family Hygrophoraceae; genus Hygrocybe; species Hygrocybe coccinea. The sequence continues at coordinate 3,229,168 of OY741997.1, forward strand.
CAACTAGCTGTAATGCTGTCAGTGGGAGAGAATGTAGGTTGGATGTTGGCTTTCTCACCACATAGTACTTCTTGCAGCACCAATAAGCCCAACCATTAATTAACAGCTTGTTTACCATCCGAATTAGCGTTCCATCTCCAATACCAATACAGCCAGGAAACCCCCATTCAAACATCTCCTCTTGCATAAAATTTCAGCGTGAGGGGCCAGGCTAGGCCAAATGATCCTCTCTGATGTTCCTGATGGCCCGACAAATGTGTGAACTATAGCCATAAACAGTCTCTTCGGCAATGCAGATAATGCTGGCAGTCTTGAGGGCATCTTCAGACCCAGCCTGACATAAATATGAAGCGAGTTGATATCTAACTGGATGCTGGGGTTTGTGTGATGTGCTGACAAAAATGGAATCATCCTTGATGAGATTGAGAAGATGATCGAATGCTTGCCATGACATCCTAGAGTTGTAGTCGGATATGGGTTGCATGCTGGTAGTAGTACTACTCACTGTTAGTGTTGGGGAAGTTCGGTCTCAGACCGATCCAAACCCGGTTTAGACCGAACCGAAACCGCTGGTCTCGGTTTTGGTTTGGAGATTTCCAGCAGAGACCGAACCATTCAGTCTTCGGTTTGGGGATTTGGCTGCAGTTCAAACTTGGTTCAAACTCAGTTTGAACCGAAACCGATTAACGTCAGCCGGCAAGCTCACCCCCCTTCCACAACATCTCGAACATCCCCCAATCAAGGATCGAGTGCCAAACCATTTACTACTCTTTCCTTATTGTTGAACATGACATGGCACTACCAACACCCCACAACCAACACCACGACCACGACCATGACCACCACACAGTCAACACTGGTCCAAGCCACCCAACGTTGCATACACAACACATCTGACCCATTGGGCACCACCACCACCACCACCATGCATCACCACCACCACCATCACATGTCCATCGAAAACAGCCAATGTGGTCAACCCGCCACGCATGTACAAGTGTGACACGTCAGGACACCCATGGAGAGGCCCATGTGTGGCTCAATGCCAGCGCAGGGTGTGCCAGCACCCCAGCACCCCAATCCCACCTCGCAAGCAGGCTGGCCATGTCAATTGACGTGTGCAGCACTGTTGCAAGGTCAGAATGGTGCAGGGGGACTGGCCACTAGCGGTTTGTGGTTCAGACCGGGTTTGGACTGAAACCGAACTGATGCAAATGGTTTGCATCGGTTTTGGTCCGGTTTGGAGATTTTGGGGTGGAAACTGGACCATTCAGTTTCCAGTTTGGGCAAAAAGGCCCCAAACCGGACCAAACCGAACTTCCCCAACACTACTCACTGTAACCAGTTCTTAAACTGCCAGTCTGTGAAGTGATGGAGGAGTAATTCAAAGAAATCATTTGACTTTACAGAGTCATAAGGCCCTCGATGCCCATATTTTTCTGAAAATTTCTGCTTCTTCCAATGTTCTAGGGCTAAAGTAGCCATCATTATGCCAACAAATTCTTCATCTTCATCTTCAGCCATAGATAAGAGATAGACTGCAGTGACTGTGAATGGGTTGATAGGATGAGTAGTGCACCTAGGTTGTACATGACGGTGGTGAGCCATAACAGACAAGAACAATAATATTAAAGCTCAGACAGCTAGAAAACATGAAAACCATTGTTCGACGTGTTTCTCTGTTTCTTCACAACCACAGTCAAAAAAGATAATCTGCCCACACTCTCATCAGATCAAGTCAAATTCGATCGCTGACTGACCATTGAAAAACAGTGTAAAAAATACAATTGAGGTGGACTATTGATCAATCAGCAGACCCATCTTATGACACCATCATGACCAATTATGCCCCCATCCTTTCTCACAGTACCATATGATTCTCAGTAATTGACTCTGCATGAGTCACAAACCTATGCCCCAATTTCCAATGCTTACTCACCCTATGCCCCCTCATTTCATATTACTCTACTATGACCAGTTATGACTCACTAACCTGTCCACTCATTTCATATTCCATCCTATGACTCTGAATGACTCCTGTAGTTGAAAAGGTATAAATAGGGCCCAGTTTCTGCAGGAGACAGCAGTCAAACTTGATTCCCCATTCACATCATCCTTTGATTCACCCCTTCAGTATCTAACTACTTGTGTAGTAGCTAGTATACCAATTCAGTTACAGTCACAGTCCAATTCTTGCTTGTTGTTCCTTCTCAAATCAGATTGTCTTAATTGATCTATCAATATCTGATATATCGATACTCTTTTATTACTAGTTTGGGAAATATTCTATGACATAGTGCCGTTACTATTGTCATTTATCTCAAGATATATTGGTCTTCACAAGACAACTTGACTTAATCTTACTCAAGGTAGCTGTGCATTGTTATCTTGACTATACTAACCCTTGTTAGGACAAACCTCAGACCACACAGTTGTTGAGCACAGATCTTAGGTGTTTAACAGTTACATACCATCCTCTGAAGAACAACAAGGTAATTTCCTGATCAAAGTCACACTCTGGAAACCCTTGGTGCAGATTAGTTTTTTTTATATAAACTTTTCTCACAAACAACACCGATCACAGCTTTCAGCTGGTTGCTTTACTCAGTTGTAGGAGAGTGGGAATTTTTATTCTGGATTAACATTTATCTTCTGGATGTCACTCCATTTTATCTGGCACCAGGGGTTCATAACAATGGGGATAATGGTGTTAAAATAAGGAAACTGGAGTAACAAAAAAAAATGATAGATCACCTTCAAAAAATTCAAGGCTTGTTATTGGTGTCTTTCCATTTAGAAAATAATGTTTCAAGGCAATCCATAAAGTTGTTGTCCATGTTTAAGAGTATTTCAATCTCTCTCACACAGGCAAAAATATCTGTTTGTAGCCTACAAATATGTTGAAAATATAATTCAAAAAACTAAATTTGGACATAACAGAAATGTATTTCCCAATAGATAGACAAAGTCTACCTTTCCCCTTGACTTTGGAGAATAGGAACTAGATTACCAGAATAATAGATAAATATTGTATGTGAGTTTTTGTGTGAGAACAACTTTTGTATACTGTGCCTGGCCTAGTACTTGGTCAGGCTGGCTAAAACAATGTAGTATACGACAAATACCAGCTATACAGTATGCTAGGAACTTTAGACAGTGAGACCAGCTGATTGTCTCCTCTCTGACAGGCTTTTCATATTTTTGTGTGATGCTGTTGCTGTGGTATGAATATTTTGCTGCAGGGGGTGCCAAATCGAGTGAATTCAGGTACTCAGTCGCTCATGGGAACTTCTGGTTATGTGTGCTCGCTCCCCTCTGTCTCGTTGCAATCACTGTGGCTCACTCAATTCAATGCAGATTATTACAAAATGGTGTACATGAATTCACATGAGTACTGTCAATCCACTCCATATGTAAAATGACAATTAGACTGATTTGATCTTCTAGGATACCAGTGCCCACTCTCAGCTGCATTTTCACCTTCTTCAATGTGCCCAGCTTCAATGCTCCCTTCTTCCTCAATCGGGGCCACTCCAATTTGTGACTGAGGTCCATCAAGACCCTCAGGATGCTCTATGTCATCCACTACATCCACAGCAGCCTCTGCCATTCGATATCTTGGTCTCAGACATGGCCTTGGTTGTACCTCCTGCTCTGTGGATGGTGCTGGTAAGTGTGGTCTGTCAATGGTTACATCCTCACATAAATCACATCACTGACTTGGTTCCACACTTGCAGCCACATCGGAACCCTGAGAATGCTCATCTTCATCATCGCTTTCAGTGCTTGAAGATCTCCCTCCGAATCTTCCTCTGACTCGATGCTGTTCTTGCCACTTCCTCGGTCCTGGCCCCTACCTCTACCAGTGCCACCACGTCCCTGCCGGCCCCCATGCCTATGCCCACACCCCTGCTGCCCTCTGCCATGTGCAGCTGCCTTCATCACTGCTGCCTCTTCCCTTGCCATTTTCTTCCTCACTTTCTCCACTTCCTCTGCTGCCTTTTTAGCTGCTCTTTCCTGTCCCTTTCTAGCCTTCTCCACATCCTTAGCAGCTTGTACTATTCTCTTCTTGTGATCACTGATCTCATTCCGGATCTGCTTAAAAATCGGCACCAATTCTTTCCCCACTTCCTTCCACTGCTTCATGAAGTCTCTCTCCGCAAGAGCATCAAGATTTTCTGCTCCTGTCATGAGATGAGCATGGGCTTGGGTGGTCTCTTTTTTCTCCAACTTTCTTTTCTCCTTTGCAAAGGCCCGTTTGTGTAAGCATCCATTCTCCATGTCCATCAGCTTCATTTATGTAAAATCCTTTTCCAGCTGTACTTCTGCGAGATGGATTGTGTCCTGAAGCATCTTGTTCTCCTGATGAAGGTCACCTCTGGCCACTGTGTGAGGTAGTGCAGGGGGTGGAGGGATGATATAGTAAACTTGATTCTCAGCAGCAAGAGCATCTAGATTGGGATTATTATTATTATTGACTTGAATAGCAATCAGAAGTGATGGGAGCCTTGCAGGTAATGGCTGTGCAGGCTCCGTCATTGTGTTTTTTGATGGCTCAAAAGTGCTTGGCTCTAAGACATTGCAATTAAGAAGCCATATCCCTGTTTTTGTGAAGGCCGATGTTATTGTACTCTTCTTTAGTGCCTGCTCCCTGCAGAAGCTGTATTGACTTCAGATTTCCATGAAGAAGCTAAAGGTCCAAAGCAAGTGACTTCACAAGGCTGAAGAGCATGTGTCATATGAGATGGGAGGCAAATGATGATGATCTTGTTGTTGGCTGCAAATTCACAATGTGAATTATGGCCATCAAGAATTCAGGGACACTAACCTCCTGACAGGTTTCTTGCAGCAGTGGTGGGTTCAAAATCCTTCCTGATCCACATTTCACCCAACTCCTGGTCCGTTCAGCCTTTGGGCAAGTGAGAAATACTAATAAATTAGTCAGAGGCATTGCATAGAGAATGAATAACATGATGCTACCTTGCATTACATGGGTTGTTTCAGCCCCACTCAAGGTTCCGACACATTCCCTAATAACTGACAGGTGCATGCTCCTCCATCCAGTAGCTGAGATAGCTTTGATCATGGTGACAAGCTCACAGTTGCCATCTTCAACAGAGTAAATGTCCTTCTAATTACAATTGACAAAGGCCTTCACCTTCTTGCCAATCCCAAGTTGAATACCTTTCTCATCCATATTGTAAATATTTTCAGCAGGAATATTATTGCTCTTGATTGTGTCTTCCAATAAGTCGAAATACTCATTGACAAGAGCAGGATTCAGAGATGCTGCTCGGCACTTCTCCAATGTTGAAGACCACTTGACCTTCAGCTCAGGATGATGACCTGTAAGGGGACCATGCAGAGGTAGCCTTATACGATCTGAACAACTCTCACAGCTAAACTGCTAAGAGTGATGTGGTACTGTATGCCCAGGCTATGGTTATATTCAGGGAAATCCCATGCTATGGAAGTACAAGAGAATAAATACCCTACAAACTACTTTAGGGCTGGCACACTGCTGCCAGCCACATAACTGATGAACAACTACAAGTAATAAAACATGTGATGATGGGAACTAAACAAGCGTCCGAGTATGGAACTGGAACTGGAACCACAGAACCAGAACAAAATAAAACAAAAGAATACGATGATAGAGAAAACAATAGATGCAGTACGTACATACTCCAGTGTCCCCTTACAAGCCACATGACCAATGAATAACTACAAGTAATAAAACATGTGACGACAGGGACTAGACGAGTGTTATGGATCATCTACAGGACAGCTCCAACAACAAACAAACTCAACTGACAGTTCTGATGAGAGGAAGAGGAAGGGGGATATATTGATCCAGTATAGAAAACCAGACTAAATGTAAAGTACATGTTTGTACACTATTAGAATATATAGAGGGATAACTTGAGGGGAGGCTGTGACCTATCATCCAATGGCATTACTCCCTCATATCTCCAGCCAATAGCAATAAGTCCTCTTATCTGTGATGTGTGAATGTGATGTGATTGGACAATAGGATGGATATGTGCTTGACAATACATGTGGAGATGTCAAAGCGCAAGAGCGAACACGAAAGAGTGGTAAGCTCAATATCAACCAATAGGAGTGTGAGACTTGGCACTTTGCCATGGGAAACATGTTGTTGGAAATGGGTGATGAGTAAGCAGGGCGAAAACATAACGATGAGCATCCAAGTACAGAGCTGGAACCGGAACCATGGAACCGGAACAAAAGGAGATGACAGTACAGAAAATGATAAATGCAGTACATACATACTCCGGTGTCTCCTTACACGACCCTCGAAGCATTTGACCCACAACTCGCCAACAGCATGACTAATGATGTCAGCAACATACTCAGTAATGATGGTAGCAGTCATGGGAATCCCTCGGCAACCCATCACTTTTATCCACTCTACGAGAACCTCCTCCTGCGCAGCAGTAAGCAGGTGTTCGTGCGCATGGCCCTCCTTGCGGGTAGGAGTACCATTCCATCTGCCAGCAAGCATGCTTTGAGGAACATCAAACTGTTTTGCTACTCCTTGGATGGAGAGATTGGGCTTTCCATTGGGTTTGGTGCCAGAAGCACAAGCACTGCAAGTGCTCACTCCATTCGCTGTACTTGAGTGAGATCTGCGATGTCAGGAAGTAATTCAGGAACAGGGGGTCCAGTAGAATGTGGAAGCATAGTGGGAGGTCAAGATTTGTGTGGGGGAAAGCTTCAAGGGGGTGATTAGAAGGTAGCTTGAGCAAAATGTGGAACCTGACCTTACTGCTAGTTGCAGAACTTAGGGCGCATGTGAAATTTTTTCAAAAAAACACATATTTGGTAAATCTACAATAACTCCCTCAGTTGTCAACTTTTTATTGCAGACATAGATTCCATTGTAATCTCCTTCAAAATCCACATTCAACCCTCTATTCAGATTTTTATTATACCTATTATTTCTTTTTTTTGAAATAGGGGCATCTTGGAATGCAAAACTCAAATGGACATCTCAGATTGCCTGTAGAAATTCCAGAAAAATTCCATGTTGTATCTATGGCATATTTCTAGTCAATGGTGTGTTTTATTTTATTATTTATTGTCTGTGTCATTCTGTGAGTTATTGTAATTTACAGCCATTACATTAATTGTTGGCAGTAACTCACAAATTTTGAATGAATAAGAAAATATAGACTTGGTGGAATTTTCAATGCTCTATTGTGTATCTCATGAAATACTGGATGAATTGACATGGTTATAGAGGGAAAGTTGTACTATTTCTTAAGGGCTATCTACTCCTGTAATTACATTTGGATAATATTTAGTGTATGGTGAGTTGTAGATGAAATAACAGGGAAACCAGCACTTTTTGAGACCCAAAATGATATTGTCAAATTATGGCATCAAATGAACTCTGATGAAAAAGTTTGTAGGGGGGAAGTTGTTCATTTTTTCAAGGGCTAGAAGTACATATACCGTATTTTTCTTTATTTTTGTGCCTTGAGTCAATATTTATGGTTTTTGTGATATTTTGGTCCCAATGCAGACAAACATAGTACAGATGTAATATTAACTCAAAGCACACAAATAAAGAAAAATACGGCATATGTACTTCTAGCCCTTGAAAAAATGAACAACTTCCCCCCTACAAACTTTTTCATCAGAGTTCATTTGATGCCATAATTTGACAATATCATTTTGGGTCTCAAAAAGTGCTGGTTTCCCTGTTATTTCATCTACAACTCACCATACACTAAATATTATCCAAATGTAATTACAGGAGTAGATAGCCCTTAAGAAATAGTACAACTTTCCCTCTATAACCATGTCAATTCATCCAGTATTTCATGAGATACACAATAGAGCATTGAAAATTCCACCAAGTCTATATTTTCTTATTCATTCAAAATTTGTGAGTTACTGCCAACAATTAATGTAATGGCTGTAAATTACAATAACTCACAGAATGACACAGACAATAAATAATAAAATAAAACACACCATTGACTAGAAATATGCCATAGATACAACATGGAATTTTTCTGGAATTTCTACAGGCAATCTGAGATGTCCATTTGAGTTTTGCATTCCAAGATGCCCCTATTTCAAAAAAAAGAAATAATAGGTATAATAAAAATCTGAATAGAGGGTTGAATGTGGATTTTGAAGGAGATTACAATGGAATCTATGTCTGCAATAAAAAGTTGACAACTGAGGGAGTTATTGTAGATTTACCAAATATGTGTTTTTTTGAAAAAATTTCACATGTGCCCTAAGTTCCGCAAATAGCAGTAAGAGCAGTAATCACAGAAACATGCCTAAATTCTTTTTGTTTTACTGAAGACCTTCCAGGGACATTACTAGTAATATGGGACTGCAGAAAAGCCACATCAGCAGGAGTGCAAGCTTTGTAACACATGTTCTCTAAAGCTGTTCTGAGTTGCATGTCAGCTGCACTCTGTTTTTTTTGTCACATATTTTTTTGTAAAATAACAACTGTTGTTACTTGATGCTACAAAGCTTTCCCAATTGAAGCCTGTTGGTCCAATCTATCAGTTGATCTACTCCCCACAGTTCTGCTGTAGAGAGATGCATTCTCTCTGCCAATAGCAGGAGGAAGTTGAGCAAAATCACCTGCAAATATCATATTCATGCCACCAAATGGAGTCTCAGCATCATTCATAACATAGACAAGCCTGGCACTAATCCTATACATATCACAACAAGACAACATAGACACCTCATCCAGGAAAATATATTGAACACCTTCAAGCCTTGCTTTGATCTGAGCAAGCTGAATATTTGATACACAATCATCATTGTTGTCATTTATTCCAATCAAGTAATGATATGTAGAACCTCCTATAAGGGAGGCTGCATTTCCTGTAGGAGCAACCACCACAAATCGATGCATTCCATTTCTAGAGTTGAAAAATGCCACCAGAGCCTTTACTACCTGTGTTTTTCCTGTGCCACCTATACCACCAATATGCATTTTTAACTGTTCAGAGAGTGGATTTGATGCATGATTGGCCACAATGCAAAAGGCATGCTCTTGTTCCTTGTTAAGTTTATATTCACTAATAACTTTACTGACAGCATGATGAAATACAGGTGAATGAGAGGATTTTTCAAGATAGGATTTATCCACAAGTCTGACTTGATTTGATGAAGGAGATTCTGACAATTTACTTTCTTCATGGTCAGAATAATGTTGGGCACGTTGTTCAAGTATTTCCTGTCTGTTCTTTTGGACAACCATCTTCCACCAACTTCCACATTGCACAAGGTCTGGAGGGGTTGGCATTAAGTCAAGCCCATCAGGCAGATCATCTGGCATTACATTAGTCCAGCTTGTATTAGATATAATATATTTCATAGCAATCATATCCAGCTGTCATTTCTTTTGTCATCTTCCTGTCAACCTCAGATGTTCTTCAACTTCACCATCATCTTAAAAGTTCTGACCTCCTGTGAAAATTTCTGTATCATCAAGATCTGCTGAATTATCAATGTCATGAAAAAAATTATGATCAGAAGGAGCCCAACTAGGTGCCAACACAGAGCCCTTGCGTAATTGTGCATGAAAGTCATCACGTGCATCTAAACATTCATATCGTATATTAAAGTTGGCTGTCAATTTTATCTGCTCCTTTGTAAAATCAGCTGACAAAAATGTCTCATCCCAACTGTGCTCTTCAAGTTTTAAATCTGCACCTGAACACCATGGTTTAAACAATGTAAGCATGGTTAGACAGTAATATTCATGGTCCCCTTTGTCACCCTGAGGCAGAGTTGCATCTACAAAGTTTGGTATCGGACATTTTCTGCAGAGACACACTGTGTTCCATGTGTTTTATACAGAGGATGACTGTTGAAGAAAGGAAAGATATCAATGTCTGATAGAGGTGGTATTGTACAGTCTGAGACAATTGGTGAACAATCTTCAAACACATGATTATCAGAAATATCAAGTGAAACAGAAAGATTAGCATCAACATCATGAGAAAGAACTTCATCCCCTGCAAGTGTGACAGAAAGGTTAACTTCAGCATCATGAGAAAGATCTGTGTCCCCCACAAGTGAAACAGAAAGGTTAGCCTCAGCATCATGAGAAAGATCTTTGTCCCCCACAAGTGAAACCAAAGGGTCAGCTTCAGCCTCACTTTCATTATCACACTCATCCACATTCAAAGTTTCCAATTTCTCTGACTTTACAAACTTGTAGCGATTACATCTGCAAACCCAATCATAAATATTCAGGTGTTCTAATCCACTTGGCTGATAAATATAATCATATACTGGAGAAAGGCCTACAATTCTTCCACATCACTTTATAAGAGTAATTTTTTGAGGTATGTCACTGATATTTTTTTCACACCAGGCTTTCCTCACTTCTTGGACATAAGACTGCCAGTAAAATGTAACAAATGTATGATTAGTGTAGTGATCAGGGTTTCGCAAAAGGTACATACAGGCCATGAGAGCTCCCACCTCCATTTTTACACTGAGGCTGGTTACAATTTTTGTCAATAGTCACTGAGCTTTCTCTTTCCAAGTTTCACTGCCACCAATCATCTCAGAGTTTTTATGGAACATTGCACAAACAGTATCAAAAATAACATGAGTTTTGAGTGAAACCTTTGTAATGTAATCTGACACATAAAGTAGCACTGCCTTGATTGCTGTACCAGACTTGAGACTTGTAACATCTGTATTACAATGGAATACATATGTTACAACAAGGGTGACTATGTTGATCATTGCTTCATGCTTCTTCATGTTTAAAGCACCAGTTTCAGGATCCACCTCAGTGGTTTTGACAATTGGATGAGGGAAACAAGCCTTGCACTTTCCCCATTTATTGTTCAAGCAACCTACATATTGTTTTCCTTTATTGAGAGTACCATCTTTGTTCTTGTTGGATGTGGAAGTGTGTATATTAGATTTAGACATGATGTCATCAACAGTGAAGTTAAAATTCTGATGCCAAGTTTTTAGAGCAGTACACTTTTTACATCTATCACACCTATTCTTACATGGTTGTGGAGGACTTGTTGGTAAAGTTTGGGTGGGATCTCTGTAATCAGACACTTGTAAAGCATTCTCAACATTAGAAAGAACTTCCTCTTTTGATCCAGTAATAAATTCACCTATATGTGTACTCTCAAGGTATTTAATTATTTTGCTTCGAAAATCAGAGTTGGTATCCATTATACGATCTCTAATCTCTTGTGGGGTCAATGAACCTCTAATCCACAACATGAGGTGAAGATGTAATGTGAGGTGGCCTTATTGTTCAACAGTATGATAATATGCAGAAGTTTCACATATATTCCAGGATGATCTGTGTTTACACCCAATATATGTTTGATAAACAGCTCTACCATGAAATGAAAGAAATGTGCTCCAGCAACAGGATTCCTTGCTATAAAACAGAAACGTGTATCACTTGACAATATGAAAGGTTCAAAGTGCTCTTTAGTGTCTGCAAAATATAAACATATTGGATGTTTAAGATTTGCAGGGGACAGGGTAATATACCAGGATGGGGCACCATGGTAAGATATCAGTGACCAGGTTTCATTTCTCATATATTTCTTAGATGTGGTTGAACGGTCAACTTTACCTGCAACATGATCTAAATCATGTATAACTTGAAAACAATCTTTCTCTTCTTGTGTCACAGGTTTGACAGATTCACCAGTTGACAATCTCTTTGCCAGATCATGCAGAACACCTTGGTTGACATCAAGCAACTAGTGTTGCCACAGCTAAGGCTAACAGTCAGCTAGTAGCTGTTAGCTTAGCTGAATTTAGCTTAGCTGGGGTCCAGCTAAGCTAAAGGCTAATGACCAGCTACCAGCTACAGCTACCTCAAAACCTTAGCTGCAGCTAATTACACCCTTCCACAGGTAAGTGTGCCCAAGTGCTCAGGTATTTTGTTTTTGCCATTTACTTAGATGCATACATATTAATATGTAATAAGACAAAATTCAATTAATTTAATTAATTAATCTAATTACTGTTGAAGGGGGGGAGAGAGATGGGAGTGGGAGGAGAGTGGGAGAAGGGGGAGGGAGGGGAGAGTGGAGGAGGAGAGTGGGAGAAGGGGGGAGGGGAGAGGGGGGGAGGAGGAGAGGGAGGGGGGAGGCGGAGAGGGAGGGGGAAGGGGGAGGGGGAGAGTGGGAGTGGGAGTGGGAGAGAGGGGGAGAGGGGGAGAGGGGGAGAGGGGAGAGGGGGGAGGGGGAGAGGGGGCGGGACAGTGGGAGGGGGGGGACAGGATGGTGGTGGCCACGGCCTTGACCATCCTCGTCCCGTCGTCCTTGTCCTCATCGTCCTCGTCCTCGTCGTCCCCATCCTGGTTCTTGTCGTCCCCGTCCTCGTCGTCCTTGTCCCCATCATCGCCGTCGTCCTCGTCCCTGTCCTTGTCGTCCTTGTCCCTGGCCTCGTCATCCTCGTCTTTGTCGTCCTCGTCCTCATCCTCGTCCTCGTTGTTGCCGTGGTGGTGGTGGTGTGGTGGCCGTCCTCATCCACCGTCCTCGTGTCGTCTGCGGAGGGTCTCGCCGCCTGTTGTCCTCGTCCTCCTCGTCGGTGTTGTTGGGTTGTTGGTCCATGACGCGTTCATTGACGCGTGACCGCGTTTGTTGAAGTGTGACCAAGTGACCAAAAAAGTCACATGGTCTGTGCGCCCTTTAAATCCCTATATAAGGGGCTCAAAATCCCCCGTCGATCCCTTCAAAAATATTAATAGTATTTACTTAGTAGTATTAAAGTAATAATAGTATATAATATATTGTACTGTAGTAGTATACTTTATATATCCTGGCTATGGTCGGCTGTAGCTGACCATAGCCGGCTATGCATGACTAGCGGCTCCGACTAAGGAAAATTAAGAAATTAGCATAGCCTTAGCTGAAGCTAACTTGGCTGGCCCGCAGCTAGCTTAGCCGCGGCAACACTACAAGCAACCTGTCTGTGATTTCATAAAACTTTGCTTTTTCTGCAAGCAAAAACCCACCAGTGGTGCTTGCCTTGATCTGAGCATGGCTGAAAGCAACAAAGGGGAAATTAATCTCAGTTTGAAAACACTTGTCATGATGCATTAGCAAATGATGTTTGTGCTCTTGATCTGACAAAGAAATGGAACCTACACCACCAAAACCATATGGAAACAGCCAAGGGAATATTTGAAGATAGGGTTCAGGATTTTTGTATATAGATTCAGGACTTGACCCATGACCAACAGCTAATACTTTTCCACCTCAGTTCAGATAACCAAGAGCCATTACTTTTAGTGAATTAACTGACTTTGTCTCAAGCTGTTCACCAGTCAGACCATGCACAACAAAAGGACAGTCACCTTTCTCTGTGCCATCTTCAATTTCATTATCAAACACACTGGTTCCTTCAGCAACCTTGTTTGTAGTGGCATGACAATATTCAACTGAGACAGGAGGCCCATCTTCAGAATACTGTGCCAGATTATCATATGAGATATCCAAATTCTGATAATCAGAATGATTGAATTTTAGCCATTCAAGCACCTTTGCAACATGATTCTGCCTGACTAGTAAAGGTGTATGTTCAAAATCCTTGTCTGTAAGCTTACAAGGACCAGTAAATAAAATAGCCAATACTTCATCAAGATCTTCTATTGGAGGTGGGAGAGTATTATAAACCTTAGGGATGGGAGATTCAAAAGCAACTACATGGGAAGTCATCTTTCTCATACCAGATGCAATTTGCACAAAACAACAATTATGGCGAATTCAAGCAATTATCAACTTCTCTACAAATCAGAGTTGTGAGAGCACAGGAGGAACATCACCCAGCCACAGACCTTGTGCTAAAGCAAGACATGGAACTTTACCCCTTTGAATGTAAGCATGACAAGTATCACATATTTTATCACAACGGTAATCCAACACAGGACCTTGAAACTAGTGAATGACACGGGTTTATCGCGGGTACACGCTGCCAACCCGTACCCGCACCCGCATCTACCTGTACCCATTACCCACCGGATTTTCACTTCAAAACAAGCCCAGAATCAGCCAAAACGGTTAAGAATTGACCGAGATATGATCAAATCATTGTTTTGAGCATATCTCTCTCAGTTCTTAACTGTGTTGGATGATCCCAGGCTTGTTTTAAAGCTGGCGGGTATGGAAATCTCAACCCATACCCACACCCGCATTACCCACAGGTCCTGACCTGTGCAGGTTTAAAAACCCGTGTCATTCACTACTCAAAACTCATGAACTGGATCAGTTGAGGATTTTCATTCTATCCTTGTTACTCCAGCAGCTTCAAGAACACTCAACATGCCTTTCACACTTTTCAGACAACTTAGTTTAGAGAAAGGGACAAGCTCACCACACACAGCACAACCTGCTTCTTGTATTTTGCTAGGCATAGAATCAGTACAAAAGTTTTGCACTACTCTACAAGATAGTTCAAAAGAGAGAGGCTGTGGTGGAAAAGGAACTGGAGGAGATGAATCCACTGCAACCTCCTTATCAATTTTCTCATTATTTGACAATTGGGGTTTTTTTGCAGCATATGCAAGGCACTTTTGGCACGATGATTATCAGCCCAATTTGGATTGGCAGACTTTTTTGTTCAACTTTCCTTAATCTTTGATTGAAGACCTTTTTCCACAGAAAATACACTAATGTGATGCTTGCAACCATCACAGGTGTGATCATTGAAGTAGCCAACAAGTTCTTTTTTAGGGACATGTGAGCCAATTGAAACATTGTGCTTATGTGCAATGTCATGCACAGCCTTAAGAGGAACATGGGGGATGATGTTGACTAGAGGAACATTTGCATAAATAAATGCCTGATCAGTTGCATGCAAAGTATCGTTTGTGCATTCAATGTGCCCAACATAATTTGAGGATGGATGTGCTATCTATTGACACATTATCTTGCACTACAAAAGGTTGTATGGCATCAACAGCAAACACATATGGCCTACCTCCTCCTGTAGGTGTTGTAGTACAATTATTTGCATCATTTGGCTTCAAGTAGGCATCATGAAACTTGGGTGGGGTATTCTACAATGTCAAATCATAAAAGTGGATGCAAGCATTGCCCAACAATCTCAATGGTTTATATAAACTAACAGCAAGACTAGTACAAGAAATATCCATTGTAGAGCAGAGTAAACAAAAACATACCCAAAGTTATGAGCAACGGACAGAATGTCAACAGGTGCCAACTCAAAAGGCAATGATGCAATGGTCACTGAGAACAGATGCATCACATTACATCTGGAACAGGGATGTGACTGCTGCTGAACAACAAATGATGAACATAAAACAATTGGTAACAATGGAGTGGCCACAGATCAGGGACACTGGGTAGAAAGTGGGTACTTTGAGTTCATGAAAATACATTCATCATGGCAATACAGCTGTTGTTGTGTCAAAGAATACAGGGAATGAGAGACAACAGAAGGGGGAAATAGGGATAAAGGGACAGTCAAGTAGCAAGAACTGATAACTGCAAACAATTGCATTAAGTCTTCCCAAAAATACCCATTGTCGGGCAACATGGTAAAAGACCTGCAGTTTTTGCACACAAAAAGACACCTGGTCAGGGCAAGACACCAGAGTACAGCATAAGACAAGTGAGTGCATGGTCCAGAGCATCTACAACAGGTGTCTATCCAAAACGCACCTGGTAGACACGAGGACAGCTAGTGTACAAGTCAACAATGGCACAGAAAGTGATGAAGCAATGGCACTCACATTATGCCAAGAAATTGCAATGCTAAATGTGCACAAGTGACAGCATAGTATCATGATGCAAGATGAAAATGCCACACTCGACTGATAAGCGGACACCTGGCACACAAGTAAAAAAGCATGTAGAAGGTGTGATGAAGTAGCAGCACTCACACAAGAACAAGAAAAGCCAAGGCCAATCAACACAGCGTCATCACTTGGGGACCAAAACCGTATTCACAATCAGAGCACTTGACAGATTTACAAGGAGAACTGACCATGTATTTGGAATGCACCATTGGGAGAGCTAACCCTGGGTTCGAACGTGCAACAGAAGGTAAGGAAGGGCATAACTCCACAACCGCACACAGGAGATGAGTGAGAGCAAGCAGGAGGTGCAGAAACATCACCAACAACAAGAAAATCGGGTTGGAACAGAAAGCGTTACCATGACAGTCATGGGCGCAAAACCTTGCTTCCAGTCTTTCCCCCAACATTAATTTGTATTCCCCAGCAGTATTTTACCCTTTACCACGTATTCCCAGTGGGACAATGTGGAGTCCACATGGACAATCTCAACAATGTGGACAAAGTGGACTCCACATGGACTCCACATGGAATCCACATAAAAAGTCGAAATGCACCGGGTTTTTTTGACTTTTTTGACTTTTTCTCCTTCAATATCAATGCTATTGCAAATATACAACTATATCCAGTATTTGAAACTTATATGGCTTAGTCCAAGACTCATAGAAGGTTTTATTTCTAGTGGGATTCCACTAGGTTGGTAACCGACCCCTCTTTACTATGAGGCCAAACCTCGATAGAGGTTGGTCGAGCTGGGTTTGAAATGGCAGGACGAGCGGTTCCCACACTCAAAAAGGGAATTTTGAACGGCTTCTCTACAGCTTGTTGTAAATGTTAGGTACACTTAAAACTTTAAAGTATTTTAGTAGTATATGATCGGTCTATTAAGAAATAAATCCTATGGACACTGGCCCCGATGTCGAAATGGCTATCCATCCACAGGTTGGACCTCAAGATCTCATGGCTACACTTCACATAGCTGCTCCGACAATACTGGACATTGATCTGCCTTCTCTGCTTCGACTGGCTTTGCCTTTGGCTTCTGATGCTCGATTTCCTAGCCAACAATTCTTCAGTGTCTTGGACGAAAAGCAACAGGCTGATGTGTTACGTGTCTGTCTTCTGGTCTACAAGTTGTCGCATGGCAGGATTATTCTGTGGGAATTTCAACTACAAGTGGTCCTCGAGTCTTTAGCTGGCCATGACTGCGTCATCTCATCAGGAACTGGTTCAGGTAAAACACTTGTCATGATAATGCTCTCCCTTCTACGTCCTATGGAGCGCACCCTTTTGGTTGTCCCTCTCAAACGGCTGCAACACTCTCAACTTGAAGCCTTCATTTCATATGGAATTTCAACAGCTATTGTAAACGAAGACACGCCGGACCACCCCGCCCTTTGGAAGGTGCATTTAATTAATTGCTCCATGTAAAATATCTCTAGACTTTCACTCAGAATATCGTGGATGGAAATTTCATGAATATCATCACCACCATGGAACAGTTAGGGATGCACGACGGACATATGACAAGATTTGGATCGATTCTACGTAAATCCAATCGAAAATTCACAAATAAATAAAGTGAGACGAATATTCATCGATGAAGCTCAAAATGTATACACGGTCGGGATCGCAAAGCATGGTCAACCGGCTTTCTGTCCAGCATATGGCCGATTCGACACTATTCGCCTTCTCTTTCCAAAGAATACCTCAGTTCTGGCATTCTCAGCAACGTTCCCTCCTCATATGATGCCCACCATCAAAAAAAAACTTTCAATTCCATGAGATCATTTCTTCCTAAAGCGTACAAGCAATCGCCGCAACATCATGTACGCAATCCATCTAGTGGTTGGTTCTCTTTCAGACTTTCGAAATCTTGGCTGCGTTTTTCCTCCGACGTCTTCGATCGACTCTCCGGAATGCATTCCATTGACAATAATCTTTCACGACGACATTAAGGAGTGCAGCACTGCATCTCTTTACCTAGATTCTCCATTGCCGCTTAATATGTAAGGAACTGGAATCATTAAGCACTACCACAGCCAGATGTCGCGAGGGTACTCCAAGCAGACCTACCAAGCTTTTCAGAATGGCACTTGTTGAGTTTTGCACACATGTGGAGGTATAGAAGCCGGTATTGACTTCAATCGAGCCGATCTTGTTATCCAGTATGGAATCGCATCAGATGGGACAACCCTCCTTCAGCGAGGTGGACGAGGTGGACGGAAAGATGGCGACACTTCCCTGTTTCTGGTCATGTATGAACCCTGGGTAAAAGATCTTGATATCAGCGAGGTTCCAGTCGAAGAACTTGAAGAGGATCCCGACCGCCCATTCTCTGTGGTTCCCAAAAAGCACCCTACAAAGCTCGAGCGTACCGGCATCTTCATTATCATGTTGGTACAGTCCACGATTTGTCTACGTGTCTGTTTTGCAAATTATCTCAAGGATGACTCACCCAAAGGTATATCCGAGTCATTTCAGAGCCCATTTCACTGATTGAGACCACTTTTCTCAGCACTTGAATTTGTAACGGCTCACTGTTGCGATCGGCACAAGGACAAGTTTGATCTTCAGGTCTTGCTGCCGGGAAGGTTATTCACAGGATCAGAAACGATAACAAAGAAACCGCGAAGCCGTGTCAAGAGACAACCTGTAAAAGAAAGAGGGCCTGTTGAAGCAGCTATACAAACGTGGATTCTAGAAATACAAAAAGCTCACCCTCGTTTAACCCTTGCTTCGCCGGATTGGATCATTCATAGTGACAAGATCAAGTCCTTGGCTGCGACGCACCCTTCTGCCATTCGCAATCCCTCCGACGTCACTCGAGAACTCGCTGAATCACCTGCATGGGAGGAAGCTTTTGCAAATTCATTGTTCGAAGTTCTTTATTGCCTCGATCGCCCTAAAACACCACCTCCGCCGCCACGGCTGTTAATAAAAATTCCTGCATGTCCACCTCTCATTGATCAAGTGAATATTCCAGGGAGTTACCTCCAGACGACGGGTAAAAAGTAGACAGTATTTGTATTCACTATGCAATCATATACATACACACTTGTTACATCGAATCATCATCAACAATGCCGGTGAATTGAGGCGCAACAATGTCATCCTGTTCCTCAAACAATTGCCCTCCAAGATCAGTCACATTTCCAGACAGAACTGCTCGCAGTTTTGTATTGAAAGTTTTCACCAATGATGACCTTAACTTCTTCTGCCCCTCCACAAGAATGTCTACAACGGGAATTGCTTCATCATTCGAGTACTTTTCGCGCACTGGCTTGAAAGTAAGTAGATCGAACTCGCGGACTTTGTTTGCGACCTTCCATACAAGACTAGATGTATCGGGCTTGGCAGAGGTTTGGGAAACATACCCTCGCAACACGAAACCAACTTGCTTTTTGATCTTCTGAAGATAGTTAATACTGGCGCTAATTTCGCCTAGACGGTCCCAGCTCGCGTACATTCCTTTGGAAGAGAATAGAAACTTGAGGTAACCGATATGGTGCTCTATGTTCATGTCTATCCCCATCCAGTGGCCTGCCAGTCCAGACGGATTAACGAGCATACAGCTCCGCATTATGTTGCTTGAATAATATGCATGAGTGTCGGAATAAAGCAAAACGAATAGATTTCTCACCCGAAGTCGTCTCCCCAAACGAGTTTAAGATTGTGGAGGAAATGTAGCAACTCCATGCTGTAGTTATTCGCACCAGCTCCTTGAAATATCATAGTAAGCTGTCCCATGATATCCTCGATACCTCCCCAATCTCCATCTGAAATGGCTCTCACAAGCTCAGCCACGTACAGCAAGTTCTGGAACAGAAGGCATATGTTGCAGTGCGCGATGTCCTTTTGGGGGTCGTCACATATAGGGAGGGTTGTTTCGTTTTGATCGCCGTCGCCGTCGCCATCGTTATCTGCCTCATCCACATCCGATACTTCCTCCAAAGAAGCAGGCGTTTGCTTCTGCTTGGAGGGTTTTGCCTTGGGCTGTTCGGTCATCGGTGTGGCGAACTTCTGAATGATTTGAAGTGCGATGTCGAGGAGCTTTTCTGGTGTCGGTTTCGACTTCGCAAAGTGTTCAAATGTGGGATGACCGGATTCCTGGCGCCACGCTTGCAAGATGAGACCATGAAGGATCTGCATAAGCGCTGCGAGGAGTGTGTGGTAATCCGGTTTGTCGGATCCAAGATGAGTCTTCTCGAGGAGAGCGAAAAAATACTTCAGGCTGCCGAGTTGGTCTATTGAACCTTGGTGAACTTTCAGAATCACCCAAACTAGGTTGAGACATTTGTGAAATACTCCATAACCGAGTTGAATGTTGTCAAGTCGAAGGAAAGTGTTGATGTCTTTGGCGCGAGTGAGCTTTGCTCCACGGACTCTGGCATTGGTGAGTTGGTCATTGAAACTTGGGACAGCAATATTCTGCATTTGTTCGTGAGTGCGATTAAGTTGTTCTTCGTATACAGTTTCCCAAATCTTGATTGTGCCGGCGACAGTCGATTCGTTGATTGTGGAGACGCGGAGTGGGAATGTCTTGGTTTTTCGCAAAGGGAGAGGATGACGCAATCGGTGCTGAAGCTCAGGAATGTCGTCGTACTTCTTGAAGTGTGTAGAATAAGTCGTTAATGTGCGGATGATGATAATTTGCATCTGGAAAAGAGCGGAATCGAGTTGTACAGGGCTCGGCTTGATGTGTGCATCAAATTCAAGGTCTGGTGCCATCATAGCACGATTAAGAATCGGAGCGAGTAACATTTTATCTGGATTAACGTCTTCAAGCTTGTAGAGGACCGCAAACGTGCCAGACTGGACCTTGGATGGTGCATCAGTCCGTTGTTCGACGAATATGGATGTTTTCATATTGATATTGTCCCAGCACAAGACGTGAGGGCCTTGAGACACTTCCCGGGCCAACTCGATACAGCGTTCACCTAATTTCGAGATGACTTTCAACACGGAGTCGAAAGACAGAGAAAGGCCGCAACGCGACAGCGTGTCAATAATTTGCCGTTGGCAACCAGTCGTCCATTGAAAGAGTGAGAAGATGACTTGAAACGAAATGCTATGTGACGATCGACAGTTCGCTAACTGGGCGATGATTACATGGCATGCCTGCATGATCAATAAATTAGTACACATCGGGTGAAGAGTGTTTGAGACTCACCATGTCTGGTTTCTTGATCTTGTTCTTTGTAGATGCAAGCTGCGTCTGACCTGCGCGTAATAAGATCTTCAGAAGCGTTGGCGACTCTTGCTTTACAATTGATGATAAATTGGAATCGAGAGACCAGGAATCGATGTATGTCGGAGAAATGTCGTCCAGTGGAATAGTGAATTTTCTTTTGATGGAATCCATCTCGTCATCAAGGATTTCGTGGAGTGTATCTAGGCCTGGGCCTTTCAGCCAATCCCTGAGCCTCATATTTCCATCGTTGGATCTCTGAAATGTGTTGAGAATTTTATCGAATTTATATCCTTCTCGATAGAGCCCATTTCGGAAGCGAAAATTTCCAGGAAGGTTTTCATCGAGCACATAAAGAAGTAGGTCGGCTGGGCCAAGTTTTCCATTGCGTAAGATCTTGAGGGCATCAACGAAACACTTTTCCTGAGGTACCGAAGGCAGTTCCGTAGGCGAAGTAGAGCTGTATGTGGAGGGGGGGTTATGGGATGTAAGTGGTGAATTTTCAGTTGGAAAAGTAAGGTGTAAAGGAGTGATGGAGGGTGAGGTACTGTCGGAGCCGCTAGAGCTTTGAGTGCACCCAGGTGATGCAAAGGTATTTTTGAAGTGAACGGTGCCCGTATGGAAGACGAATGGGTCACCAAGTGGAGGGACCATGGCTATCGATGTCGATCAACAAACTTGCATTATCTAAAATACTTTAAAGTTTCAAGTATACCCAACATTTACAACAAGCCGAAGAGAAGCCGTTCAAAATTCCCTTTTTGAGCGTGGGAACCGCTCGTCCTGCCATTTCAAACCCAGCTCGACCAATCCCTCTATCGAGGTTTGGCCTCTCATATAAGAGGGAGTGGTCACCAATCTAGGATTCCACATGGACTCCACATGGACTCCACATAGAAAGTTGAAATGCACTGTGTTTTTTTAACTTTTTTAACTTTTTCTCCTTCAATATCAATGCTAATGCTAATATAACACTATATCTAGCATTCTAGATCCATAGGGCTTGCTTGAAGACTAATAGACCATTTTATTCCCAATGGGATTCCACATGGAATCCCACCAAATTCCCACCCAAAAGTCAATATTTTTCTATTGTTTTGCTTATATCTTACTTAATACAACTATTGTTAAGAACACCAAGTTGTTATTAGAGTCTACTATGAAACTCTCTCAGATATTACTCATAGAGCAAGATCCCACTATGTGGTTCAGCCCAAATTCATTATATGTCTTGACTTGGTTTGAATACTACTGTAGGTGACTATTGAACTTAACTATCATTTTCTCAGTTCTATACTCCAACAATGATTCCAAGTATTCTGATTGGAATCCTTTTATTTTGTTAGTAGTCTTTGGAATGCTTATACACAAGCATGTTCAGCAAATGTCACCTTCAGTTAATTATCATGTTTTTAGTAATTCACATCAATCTCATAGTCACTTTCATCTTCTCTTCATCTCCACCTTCATCTCCACCTTCACCTCCATCTTCACCTTCATCTTTATCAAGCCAATACTCACTTATAGTTACCAACTCCTTGTCCATATTAATCCCATCATTAGCTTCACCTTCACCTTCACCTTCACATTCACATTCACCTCCACCTTCATCTCCAATGAACACATGAACCAACACTAGCACTGGGACAGAATTCCAGAGTTCTGAGTATATTCACGAATATGTTTACCAACACATTTTTAAACACCTTCGTCCAACAACAATATCCAACAGCAATAGCAACAGCAACAACAACAGTAACAGTAACAGCAACAGCAACAGCAACAGCAACAACAGCAACAGCAGCAGCAGCAACAGCAGCAATGGCAACAACAGCAACAGCAACAGCAACAGCAACAGCAACATGGCTTATCAGTGTCTTTGGCATCATTGGTGCCTGTACCCATCTCAACTTTACTTTTCCCACCTTTGATAGAGTTGATTTCTATGTTAGCAATAGACATATGGACTTGCACCAAAAAAGGAGTCACCTAGTACAGTCTGAGTACATTCACCAATACACATTTTCCTTTACCTGTTTTGTGAGAACTTATTCTGTTTGGTGTGCATGAACTATTCCAAGTTACTAATGGTCATTCTTTTGAGAATCAACTCAAATCCTTCCAATCATGCCTTCAGCCACTCACACATCTTGAACACAAATTGTTGAACATCTTTGAATCCCACATATGAGGACAAATTATCTGAGTATTGAATGCTTGCTTATGTAGTGTGGCCTTCCATTTCTATTATTCTCCACCACCACTGAGTTTGATGCAGACCCTCATATAGTAGCCCAACACATCCTCACATTGTTTTACTTTCCTCATCTGACTATGAGACAGGTTTGTTGTTTTAGCACAGGTATTAAAAGGAGTTGCAGGTAACCCTATAACCCCTGTGTATTTTTAATAATATTAGTACATGTTTAAAATGAAATAGAGAACAGGTCAAAGTGCACCACCCAGTAGACAAGACAAGAAAAAGAACTCATTGATGCAGTGAGGGATCACTGCTTCCATTGTTGCTACCATTGGTGCCCTGCATCAGGCCCACCACATCCTTTGTGTTGGCCTGTTGCTGTTCACACTCTCACCTCAGTTGTTCATGGCTCCATCCCACCAGTGTTAGATGATGGTGGTGTTGGATGGTGGTATTGGAATGCTGGTGTTAGTGTGGCACCTGGCTGCTTGTGTAGTAACATTGAATTAGAAAAGTCTTAGTAGAAGTATAGACATAACATGAGCAGAATGGTTTGCAATTTGCAATTGTGAACTCCACTTGTCATTGGATTGTTTCAATGTGACATGATTACTGGTTGACCTCAGGTTACAGGTTTCTCACAATTCACAATTCAGTAGCCCAAACCACCCGAGTTAGTGACAGACAGTTTAATCCCAATGTAAGACTTTGTTATTACTGGGTTACAGCTGATTTCATAAACATGTGGAATGTGAGAAAAAATTCAAGGTGGCATGACTCCACTGCCACACAGCATTAGGCTAAATCTTTACAGTCATGTGCAGATTGTTGACATATATGGAAAATATATGACCAGTTACTATGCATTATCTTCATGACCTCATGAAATACTGAATGATTCATGACTGTAAAGAGTTAATTACCAAAGGGTAAAATCTATGTGATACTGAGATGTTTGTTGCCTATTTACATGTAATTTTCAGGAAATAGTAGACATTTACTCCAACCAGGGACAGACCAATTAAAAAAATGCAACATCAAGCAAAATTTCAGCATCACAGCTTTGTCATTTGACAATTAGACCAATTAAGAAAACAAGCTTCAATTAAGGGCTGGGCAAGATAACCATCAAACATGGTTTTGGCTTGTGCTCATCAGACACAAATTTATAAATCCAGACTTTTCACTAGGGTACCTCAAAACTGTCTTCATCTTCAAAATGTGATAACAAATATAATAAAATGTGCTATCTACATGTAATAACTACATTACTGTAATATAGAGGTAGAGTGGAAAGGGGGAGGGGAAAGGAGTGAAAATGGAAGGGCATAAATGAAAGGAAAGGGGGAAGGGGACAGGGCAAAGGAAGGGGGAAAGGGGGGAGGAAAGGGAGAAGGGGAGGGGGGAAAGAGGGGGGAAGGGGGGGGGAGAGGGGGGAGAGGGGGGAAAGAGGGGGGGAAAGAGGGGGGAAAGAGGGGGAAGAGGGGGGAAAGAGGGGGAAGAGGGGGGAAAGGTGGGGAGGTGGGAGAGGATGAGGAAAGGGGGAGGAAGAGGGGGTTAGAGGGAAGGTGGAAAGGGGAGGGGAAGAGGGGGAAAGAGAGGGTGAAGGGGAGGGGGAATGGAAGGGAAAGGGGGAGGAAGGAGAGGGACTCACCATCGCCATTGCTACTGCCATTGCCACTGTTGCCGCTGCTGTTGCCATTCATCTGTTGCCGTTGCTGCTGCTGTTGCCGCCATTGCTGCTGCTGCCGCTGCCTGTCGTCGTCCTGTGCGACTCTCATGGCCGCCGTCGTCCCTTCGTTGTCGTCCTTCTGTCCCCGTTGTCGCCCTACCGCCTTCGTCACCTTGTTTTCTTGGTCATTGTTGTTGTTGTTGTTGTTGTCATCCCGCCATCTACCTCCTTGGTGCTGGCCTATGTGTGAGGGCAACGGCGACGGGGATCGTCAGTAGTCAGTAAAGAATAAAACGACTTGCAGAAGGGCGTGGGTGGTTCACCCACGCCCGGTGCATCTCCTGTCTGCTCTGTCCTCCCTCGCATTATTGTCGTCCGCGTCGACCATCATCTGACGCCGCGGATCTCCCCCGTTTTGGCCGTGGTGGTGTGGACGCTGAGGTGGGTGTGGGTGTGGGTGTGGGTGTGGGTGTGGGTGTGGGCGTGGACACGGGCGTGGATGTAGGTGTCGGGCATGAGCGTGGGCGTGAGCTGGGTACTGCAGTAAACAAAACAATGTGAAAAAATACATACCGTTGTCACTGGACTGGTCGCCTCCTTCGCTGTTGGCGTCTCGCATCACCGTGGCGGCTTTGGCCCTTGTTCATTGTAAGGGTGGTGACGCTGGGGTTGGCCTGTATATCAACTAGGGTAGTCAGTCACAGCATAAAAAACTAAAATAAAAAAACATCATGCAGTGGGGAGCGTACCAGACCCCGCTGCTCTCGTCGTTGCTTGGACTTGTCCGGCGTTGATCTGGGGCGTTGGACGTTGGGCGTTGGCTGTTAGGCATTGCTGTTGCTCATGTTTGGTTGATGCGTCTTGTTGACTGTCATGTGACACTCACGCATTCCCAAATTGGTCCGTGCCCCAAACAGACGTATATAAGGCTCCGAAACCTCATACATTTACTTCGGGGCATTCCCCCTTTGGTAAATAATAACAATAAATTACTACAATATAGTAATAAAATGAATGGGTTATAAAAATAACTTTTTGACAGTTATTAATAATGATTTTCGTGTAGATTCCACATGGAGTCTATGTGGACAAAATCCATGTGGAATCCACATGGAATCCACACGGAATTAACCTGGAGTGGGAGTGAATTTTTGAGTGGCAAAATGTCAAATTGGCTGGGATGAAATTCATGTAGAATTCACCTGGACTCCACATTGTCCCACTGGGAATATGTGGTAAAGGGTAAAGAGCTCTTCCCCAGCAACATCAATACAGATAATACACATGGCAGAGATAAGGATTCAGATTCAATCATTGCATCACAAAACATGTATTTTCAAGCCATTACAAAGGACAAGGACACTAAAGCTTGGACCAAACAAACATATGTAGGACTAACAGGTAACACAAAACTATACAGATGGTGCTGCAGCCAAACCAAGCAAGATGACAAAGTGAGAATTAGTAGAGATACAGGGTGCACCCGATTGTCCAGCCTTGTAGGTGCTGAGGGTGTAGCCTACAGCAGCAACAGCATTCTCTGGGACTTCCCATTTCCCATCTCTGAACAGTGGCATAGAAGGAAGGTTTTGGAAGTCGCGATCTGTGAAGTGGAAAGGCGACCCAGTCTCAGGCCAACTGTCATAGACTGGCACTATAAAAAAAAGTGAGTATTCAGACCCCAAAACCATCATGATCTGGTAATACTACCTTTGTCTTCAAATGCACATGAAGTGGGGTAAGAGAAGCCCCACTGCTTGGCAGATCTAGATATCAAAGTCCCAGTCACGGTTGTGAAGAAGCCACCTGACTTGGCAGGAGACTTGGGACCTAAAACACATGAACACGTAGGTCAGTGATAGCTTCAATACAATGACAAACAAAAACCTTGGCAATTGGAACCCTCTTTGCAGGTGAGGAACGATATACCAAGAGCAGACACAGTACCAGAAACAACTTGGAAGCAAAAAACTTGGCCCCAGAGTGAGGTATCCCTACACATCTCCTGGGCGAAAGGTGTGATGGTAATTTTATGGACTGCATAGGGCAACGATGGGGACCCCCCACTGCCAACTTTAACCAAGAAAGACTCAGTCACAACACCCAACATGATACTAATGGCATTGTTGCTCGACCCAGTGATCTTGAGGTGGTTGGAGTCCACAGTCACCAAATCCAGGTGGATAGGTGCAGTGTTGACGAAACATTGTGATTTTTCAAACAAGAGGCCACAAAGTAAACAACTAGAAAGATGATCCCATCAAGTGTAAGAAAGACAAATGCCAAGTAAAAGGACGGATGCCATTGATGCCTCAGGGAGAACCTTTGCTAATGCCGAGCAAATGATGCGAGCATGATCGGCACCCTCATATTGCGAGAAGGGTTGGATGAAACAGAGTTGACTATGGGGTAAAGGCGTCAAGACCAAAGACAGTCACCGTTAAAGAAAACTCTGACCTCAGGTGAGGTAGGCCCTGGTATATCTTGTGCAGGACAGGATCTTGAACTGACAGAGACATAACAGAGGACTCGCTGCCATCCTGATCCAAGGCATCCTCACTAACATCATCTGGCCCACCATTATCCTCAATAGAACTGAAAAAAAGTGAGGCAAGGTGAACTGTACGAGAAACTACCCTTACGAATCTGCTTTGTGAGTACTGCCATCTTCAACTGCCTTGGACTTAGAAGTGCTACTGATCGCAGGCCTGAACGCCAATTAATGAAGTGACAAGCAAGAATAAGGGAAGCCAAGTACCTTGGGGTGGCATCACAAGATTCAGATCCCTCAGAGCCAATCGCCGTTTCCGGCTCAGCCACAGCTGCAACAATATTCAGTATGATGTCAGCAACTCTAACAGCTGGTAGTCAGTAACAAGAATGAAGACGAGGTGGTGGAAGAGATTACTTTGCAGCCTTACAATCTGCATTCCAGTTTGGAGAAGAATCTTCACAAAGAGCTTTTGAATGCAGCATATTACCTGAAGAGCAATGCTTAGTCGGTCTAATGCAGAAAAATCAGGAATACAATGAGAATATGTGTGTGACCACATACACTGGACTATTGGAACCCAATTCTTCATTGACATCTCCTTCATCAGACAGCTCCTGTGGAGATGAGGGAGGAAGCACCCATTTCATTGAAGGAACACTAGACTGACTAACATCCAAGACGGCGTCAGAAACAGGTACAATATGGACCAAGAACAAACAAACTAATGTTTCTTCAAGAAGACAAGCCTTCTCTGTCTTGACCCTAACTCTGCTAACACACACAAAAGAACATAAAAAAGAAAAAACACAAGACAAATGGACAAACAGTAGCTTTGACATGAACTCGATGGAGAGGCCTCTACACCATCCAGATCAGGTCTAAGCCACAACAAGTTAGATGGAAAAAAAGGTCAACAAGAAAACTCAGGGTGCACCCTACAGAACCAAAGGAAAAAGACTAGTGGGGTGTGGGCCATTGCTTTGCATGGCAAGTTACTCGTCCCTTTTTGGCCATGAGAACATCAGGTATATTAAGACTGATATATGAACACTGTAACATTATTACACCACTGCATGATAGTAAACCAATATTTGCAAAGTTATCTATGTTCCCTTCATTACCACAAAAACAATACTATTTATATACCATCCTGAACACACAACTCTGTTGACAAATTTGCAAGTTGCAACACTTTTCAGTTACCCCAATTCCCTAGCAGTTTGTTGTAATTCCTATAAAGATGCAGCTAAGAGCTATAAAATGTGCTGGTCTTTCCAGGGGTTGAATATTGGTCCCTGGGCTCTAGCTTGGGATGTCCCAGGCCTAGCTTGTGCAAAGTGTATTTCAAAGAAATCCTGGTCCATTGACCCAGGGATGCTTGGTCTATCCCATTAGTAATAGTGGTCTCACCCATGGTCCCAGGGAAGACTATGTTTGTCTTGACAATAATGGGCCAGCCCCATGATCCCATGGGCAGTCCTGCTTGTCCCTGCTCACCATGAAAGCATTACTACAAAAGGTTTGAAGCAGTGCTACAAAGATTTTGAAACCTACTACAAAAAGTTTGAAGCAGTACTACAAAGGTTTTGAAGCATTACTACAAAATGTATTGAAGCACTACTACAAAGGTTTTGAAGCACTACTACAAAATGTTTTGAAAGGATACTACAAATGTTTTGAAGCAAAAATTTGAAATACTATCAACAATGTGGAGATGGCTTGCATACACTTTTAAACACTTTTGGCACTTTGCTTTCATCCTTTTACTTGTTTGGACTTCAAATAAAGCCAATTTACAAAATTTTCACTGGCTTTCATCAAGTATTTTGAGAATAACTATTGGAATACATTTGCAAACAACATTCTGTAAAGGTATATCAATGCTTACAGTGAATCTCCATGACTTCTCTCTACCATGACTTCAACTAAAACAAAAATTACTAAATGGACTCTATGGTCATTCATAGTGTTTCACAGCAATCAGAGGTGAAGGGAGACTCAGAGATGAAGGAAGACTCAGGGATGCAGTCAGAAAGGAGCTGGGACAAAGGAGACGGTATTCTCTCTTTGTATGCTAAATACAGTGAGTATTTATATGATAGGGTTGCCATAGTGTAGCTATTATGAAAATAGGGAAACACAAGCTAGCTACATGTGAAATGAAGGCAAAGCAATGGTGCAATAGGGTCAATAAGTGAGACAAGATGAGATGCATAGAAAATATTTGAAGAATAGTATTTGGAATAATACCCCTAACTGTGTGAAACAGTCTGATAAATCCACTATTTGACAGCCAGTTAAAGTGCAGCCATGCACAGGGCCTACATAGGATCAGATAATGTCAGAGATGAGCTGAGTTGAGCACTAAATGCTTGACTAAGCTAGAAAGTTAGTGTGATGTCTGGTGGAGTGGTGCAATGTGCGAGTGAAGAGATAGTAGAAGAAATGGGAAGTTGTAAAGTGATGCACTGTGCATTAGATGAGTGTGGGGAATAGGTGGAGTGCATAAAAGTGTGTCTAAAATTAGAATAGGTAAGATGGCATGTTTACAAGGTCAGAACGTGCAGATGCAATCAGTGGTGTTCAGCAAGTCAATGAAAATGTTCCACACTTTTCTTGCATTTTATTTTGTTTCAAATTAGCCATGTAAATTGTACAACAATGTACAGACTTGTTGATATAACTTCACCACATTGTTGTACTTATGTTATTTCCAGTGCCTATACAAGCATTCTTGAACAGTCTGAACATTATTCATCCATGGTGCAGTATCTTGTCCACCATATATTTCCAGTTCTCTTGTTACCAAAAAGTTGTATGAGCATCTGCCATGTGGTTGTGAAAATGTTGTCCGAATCAGTAACAACAAGAAAAGCTCAGCTCCAGCTGGAATAAGCTCCACTATTGCAAGCCATCTTGTCAATTAAATGGAAGCGAATACATTCAGAACTATATGAGAATGGGAAATTATAGAATGGCAGCACACTCAGTGGATTGATTACCCAGATGCTATTACCCATTATTGAAAGACTCACTGAGTGATTTGACAAGTGGGTAATATTCCTATAATTTATTATCAAAGAGCCATACAAATCTTGCATAAAGAAGTTGACATGTGTTCAGGCAAGTTGTTGTGGTTACTTGGTATCAAAGATCACTGCTGAAGATGTGTAAAACATCATTCAACCAGGGTGTTGCAAGTTTTCTACATGTTTCCTGTATTGAGTTTCTGACCCACTGGCTGTAAATAAAATGCACATCCATGTACAGGCTATTTGACAATGGTTTGTGACAATGTTATATTTATTTGATATCTAAGTACTTGGAAAACATTGTGGAACAGTTGTCAAAGAGGCTGAACACTGGCTGGAATGGGGTAGTATAACTATCTACAACCTATGTCACAAATGGTCATGAGATCTGTTGTCCTACCAATGGATGACAAAAGAATTCCACGACCATCTACAGCCAATTTGACAGAAATTGAGGCCATTTCTTGTATGTATTGAATTGCTCATGACTGGGAAAGCTTTGCCAACAGTTGTCAAACAGTCTGAAGACTGCTCAACAAGGGTGTGAGTGCTGTTATGCATTTTTGTTGTATTTGTTTTCCGATCAACTAGCCATGAGACAGGTGTACAACCATCTACAGCATGGTTAACACATTGGCATGACATTGATTGCATTGATTCTCTTGCCCACTGGTCATAAAGAAATTCCATAACCATCTAGAGTTGTAGTAGATTGTGATTACATTTCTTGCATTTCAGTAATTCTTTACGACTGGGAAACCTCTGTCGAACACTTGACAAAGGGTTGAACACTGTTCATTATGGGCTTGGGAGGTGTTATATATTTTCCTGATATTTATTGTTCTAGCAACTACTCATAAAACTGTTGTATGTCCATCTACAGCACATTTCATGCTTGGGGATGACCTTGGTCATGTTGAGTCTCTTGTCCACTTGACACAAATCAATGCCACAGCTATCTACAGCCTATTTGACAGATGTTGACAATATCTCTGGTATGTATTAGTTTTTTGTAACTGGGAAACCTGTCCCGAACAGTTAATGAACAGGCCAAACACTGTTCATCAGGGGCCTGGGAGCTGTGACAGATTTTGGATATATTTGTTTTCCTAAGAACTAGCCATAACACAGTTGTACACCCCTTGCAACATATTTGAGATGTCAGGATGACATTGGTTGAATTGATTCTCAAACCCACTGGCCATGAATGAATTACACAGCCATTTACAGCACATTTGACAGATGTTGACAACATCTCTTGTGTTGATTTAATTTTTTATGACTGGGGAACCCCTGCCAAACAGTTGACAAACGGCTGAATGGCATTCGACAAGGGCGTGTAAGCTCATACAGAATTTGCTTATATTTATTTCCTTACCAACTAGTCATACAACTGTTGTACAACCATCAATAGCATATTTAATACATGGGCATGGCACGGTTGTATTGATTCTGTTGTCCACTGGCCACAAATAAATTCCACAACCATTGACAGCATATTAGATGGATGCTGATGATGTTTGTAGCATTTATTTAATTTTTTATGACTGGGAAACCCCTGCCAAACGGTTGACGAACGAATCGAACGGCGTTCGGCAAGCCTTTGTAAGCTTATACAGAATTTGCTTATATTTATTTCCTTACCAACTAGTCATACAACTGTTGTACAACCATCTATAGTATCCTTAATACATGAGCATGGCACAGTTGTATTGATTCTCTCATCCACTGGCCACAAATAAATTCCAGAGCCATATACAGCCCACAATTTGGATGGATGTTGAAGGTTTTTGCTGTACTTGTTTAATTTCTAATGGCCTGCAAATACCTGTTGCACAAGGTGAAGGAATGACAATCTAGCCTGGTCAATAACTGTTCAGGAGAATTTTCCTATTCATGAGCAATCAAGATAATTGCATGCAATGTCATCAATATCTGTATGATATGCTGGCAATGGTTGCGGAATTTATTTGTGGCCAGTGGACAACAGAATCAATACAACTGTGCCATGCCCATGTATTAAATATGCTATCGATGGTTGTACAACAGTTGTATGACTAGTTGGTAAGGAAATAAATATAAGCAAATTCTGTATAAGCTTACAAAGGCTTGCCGAACGCCGTTCGATTCGTTCGTCAACCGTTTGGCAGGGGTTTCCCAGTCATAAAAAATTAAATAAATGCTACAAACATCATCAGCATCCATCTAATATGCTGTCAATGGTTGTGGAATTTATTTGTGGCCAGTGGACAACAGAATCAATACATCCGTGCCATGCCCATGTAGTAAATACGCTATAGATGGTGGTACAACAGTTGTATGACTAGTTGGTAAGGAAATAAATACAAGCAAATTCTGTATGAGGTTACAAAGGCTTGCCGAACGCCATTCAATCCGTTCATCAACCGTTCAGCAGGGCTTTCCAAGTCATGACAAATTACATAAATGCTACAGATGTCGTCAACATCCTTCTAATATGCTGTCAGTGGTTGTGGAATTTATTTGTGGCCAGTGGACGACAGAATCAATACATCCTTGCCATGCCCATGTATTGAATATGCTTAAGATGGCTGTACAACAGTTGTGTGACTGTTGGTAAGGAAATAAATATAAGCAAATTCTGTATGACCTTACACACCCTTCTCGAATGCCATTCAGCTGTTCGTCAACTGTTCGGCAGGGGTTTCCCAGTCATAACAAAGTAAATAAATCCTACAAATGTCATCAACATCCAACTAATATGTTGTCAATGGTTGTGGAATTTATTTGTGGCCAGTGGATAAATGAGCACAATCAATGTCATGCGCATGTGTTAGATATGCTATGGATGACCCTACAACAGTTGTATCAGACCAATCCAGACCAAGCTCCATTGTAATTCAAGACCTAAACAAGCAACAAATCTTCAACTTTGAAAGTCTGTATGCCGGCCCATCATGTGAGTTCTGGAGTTTCTTCTTACTACACTTCTTACACTCAATTAACCAAGCAAGTTGGGAGAATGGAGCTCATTCCACATTCCAAATTCAGCAGCTCTGACGAATTCGGTAGCTTTGATCCAGCTACCTTATTGTTCTTACTGATTAGGTCAACAAGTTCTCACAGTCACAAGAGGAAAAACTCACACGGTTTCATAATTATTCCCAGGACTTCAAATTTGTTCCCACAGTTTCTTAAATTTATTCCCACGGTATGGCGAATTGGCGTTTGTGGCGTTTGCGACCCTGAAGTGAAAACTGACCGTATACAAAACAATTCCCTAATAGGGACTCATAACAATTTTGCCTCCTGGATGGCAGCATCCATATTTTCTCTGCAAAATATGTGAGTAAAAAGAAGAAGATGGCCACATTACAACTAACACACAGAATAGAAACAGCAGGGAGATTGATGAAGTTGTCATCACCTGGCATGGGATGACGCGCAACAACCTTTTTCTTCAGCAAATCCTGAGGCTCATCGATGACCTTGCGCACATTTTTTCTCTTTGGTGAAACTAGAAGCTCTTCAACAACATCACTAACACCACCCGGTGCAGGATGCACAGTGGTGATACACACCATATGATCCTGGCCTCCAATTCAATATCCCTCACAATTCTATGCGATTCACATCAATCCAACACTCTTCGACCTTGCAATCAAGTTGTGACTATTGTGGTCATCTGTGACTTTGGAGATCTTTAGCTATCGCATTTCGAAGTATTTCCTTTGTTTTCTTTGTTATACTTTCTTATGCATCATCCCCTATACTCTTCATTTATGATAAATACACCCCTCCCTCTTATATCCCCATATAGTATACTCCTTTCATCTCCCTTCCTTGGTCCTTACAGCTTATATACCTACCTGTATGAGCCACTAGACAGAGAACCCAGAGAACCCCCAGACAATCCAGATACACCATCATTCGCCCTTCATCTCAGAGCCTACCCTTAGTCCTAGACATAGTCCCTTCGCTTTATATTGCCTTCTCTCACCATCCGATGATACGCATCATACGATCCTATATGCCGAATACGCAAATTGGATGTACTATACCTCTTCATCGACCACATCCCGATATCTTACGATCTTATGAACGTCTGCGAACTCTTCTGACACCTCTCGATAACTTTGATCGCTTCCGAACTTGTCGCACCCACAGAACAAAGCCATCCCATATTGGACCGATCCTGCCTTTATCGGAGGTTCATCCCCCCTATCCCATCCACCTCCTACCTCACTTTCGATCATTTTGGACGTATTTTCATATTAGTTTCTCTTTCTTATTCAATTTACCTTTCATCTTCCTTTGTTCTTTGTTCTTCATCTTATGTTTCACCTTCTGATTCCTTTATCTCCTTCCCCTTTTAGTATCATTACTACTCCTTTCTATCAATTTTTATACCGTTCCGATCCTCCGACCGAGGTAGTATAAAAAGAGATGTAGTTTAGATACATAGACAGAGAGAGACAGACCCCCTCCTCCTTCTCGGACAGAGAAATCTACGACTTCCCTCCCCTTCGATCTTAGTCTCAGAGCTATAGAGCTCCCCTTTGGCCTCGAACTCAAGTTATAGTCTTGAGTCTGTCTATCCTTGTCATCCGATATCAATATCTTCGTTGCGACCGTGTTCGCGAAGTCGTACAGTTGATCGCAGCTGTCGCATGTACGTTCGCATTGTTCAGAAACTTTATAGTAGTTTCTATACCTCTCTATACCTTTCTACGTGTAGTAGACATCTTCGCATCCTCGCATTCACCTATTAGGTAGTTTGTTTGGGGATCTCCCCCTTTACAGCTTCCTATAGCATATCACCGACCCTTCCATTTGTCTGCAACCTTCTGATTTTTATCGCACCTCTTCGATTTTTATTGCAACTCTCTTATTTTTATTGCACCACTTTGATTTCTATCGCAGCCTTTATATTGAGTGTCTCACACCTTTCTAGTCCTTCTCTTTCTTCTTCTATCCTAGTGTAGGCTTTCTGAAACTTCCTTGCACCTTTCTTAGCAGTTATATAGTTAGATTCCCTTCTTACTACCCCCACCTGCACATCAGTGGCTTTCTTCCTGGGTGAAACCCGAGGTTATTTGACAACCTTGCTGCCAAGTTTCTGTGTTTTGGGTGAAGCAATGACCCCTTGAACAATAACACTAACCATCACAGACACGACTGTGTAAAAACTCAACAAAAGACAAAAATAAAGACCTACATGTCGGAGTTGGAGTCAACTTCCACCACAGCCTTCCATTTGGCTGCAGTCTTGGTGGCCGGACTCTTGGTGGCTGGACTGACGAAGGCAAGTGAGTCAACATCAAACACAAGAAACAGCACATACCAAGGAGGAGGAGACACAGAAAGTCTGAAGTGACAATGGGGGTTGAAGAACAATGAATAGTTCAGATCAACATACTTGTTGGTAATACTTTTGGCACTGCAAAAGGATGAGAAACAGGTCAAGAGACCCAAAAAGAAGCTATGCACCCCTCATTTGTTTTCCCTTCCTTTTTAGCAACTACTCAAGTCAGTGACAACGGCAACAAATCGAGATGACAGTGCATTACCGTTTTGATGAAGTATTGTGGGATGACATAGTTATCTTCAAGCTTGAAGTAGGTAGGCTCAAGATCAGCATAAGCAGAACCTAAGCAATGGAATGAAATAATGTGTACCTATATAAGAAAAATACAAAGAATAGTTCGTAAATGGATAGGCGAAAATGTGAGATGGTTAAACCCATGGAGATACCAGAAATACCACAGGAGAAGCAGAAAAGGAAAGAAACAGCATGGACAGAGAACGCAATGCAGCGAAGACAGCTTGAAAAAATTTAAACAGTTAGTGAGACATTAACAAATAGACAGCAGGAGAGGCTGCATTAATACCTTGATGGCCACCGCGTAATAGATAACCCACAGTGGACCCCATTCTGATAACATGTATGACGTGCTACAAAGGGTGATGCACTAGAGGATAAGCAGAGAAACATGGTAGGATAAGACCAACTGGACCGACATTCCATACAACACCCACGACTAGTGAATGGCACGGGTATACCCATGGAAGTCACGGGTATTTGACGGGTCTGGATGGGTAGGGATGCCCTGCACTTAATTCTGACCATGTCAAAAAAAAGATTAAGCAAAACGGGAGCTATGTGTAAAACAAGTTTTAGGCTCATATCTCAAAAGTTGAGGACACACAACTCTCATCTTTGCAAAAAGTGACATAAATAAAAATGTTTACATCACTTTTTGCAAAGATGAGAGTTGTGTGTCCTCGATTTTTGAGATATGAGCCTAAAACTTGTTTTACACATAGCTCCTGTTTTGCTTAATCTTTTTTTTGACATGGTCAGAATTAAGTGCAGGGCATCCCTACCCATCCAGACCCATCAAATACCCGCGACTTCCACGGGTATACCCATGCCATTCACTACCCACGACATGACATGTCATGCATCAGACAGCAAAGACACTCAGGATAAATGAAAAAGGCATACCTGAGCATTCAAATGAATTTGCGTTGTAGAGGTCTGACGACACTCTGAGTACATATCATCGATATATCATAGATACTCATGAACCCGACTCGTCCCACTTCCTCATACTCGAAACCGACGTAACCCGACATCACCCACTGTACCCACTGTATACCGTCTACCAACAGCCGATCTTATACCAACGGCCGATCTTATACTGACATCAATGACTTGTATCGCCCAAAACGATCACACGTGACATCTCGGACTCCCTATACCGACATCGGACTTATACCCCCTGTCCTCATTGGACATAGGTCCTTTACTTTCCATCTTTTTCGTTATATCTTTTCCTCTCCAGTCCCGTTCCTTCGTTGCCTCACAACTCCCATCTTCTCCTTCCCATTTCGTATATCCTTTGTAGTTACTATCGGCCGAAGTAACCTATACCGAAGTAGCTCACTCTTCATAGACCTATAAAAACGGTGACCGACAACCGTAACAAAAACAATCCAGTTCCCCCCCTCTTTGTCTCACTCAGAATCCTTCAGAGCTTCTTAGAACCTCTTGTCGTTGTAGGCCGTAGACTCCAGACCATGCCATGACTTAACCCGACTGTGACCGGGCAACTAAGGGTGACAATGTTGGGTTTGAGTCGGGCCAGCCGAGATGGGCCGAGAAAATATTATTGTTAGGTACTTGACAGGGCAACTGAGAAGTGACATATGTACCATGTGAGACCAGTGGGCCGAGTCAAGTGCTAGAGTATAGTGGATGGTCTGAGACCGTTGGGCCGACATTGGCTGGGATGGGTGTCACCCGTCTCAGACCGTTGGGCCGGCATTGGCTGGGATTATTGTCACCCGTCTCAGACCGTTGGGCCGACATTGGCTGGGATGGCTGTTTACTCATCTTAGGTGTGGATTGGCGCCGGTGTGGTCATTGGTGTTGTCATTCGAGTAGGTATCGGTCTTATCATCGGCATGGTCATCGGTGTTGTCATCGGTGTTGTCATCAGTGTGGTCATCGGCGTCATCATCGGTGTTATCATCGGTGATATTATCGGTGAAATCATCGGTGAAATCATCGGCATTGTTATCGGTGTTGTCATCGGTGATATCATCGGCGTTGTTATCGGTGTTGTTATAGGTGTTCTCATTGGTGTTATTATATGCATTATCATTGCTGTTGTCATTGTTGTGGTCAATGGTCTTAGTGTATATTGCAAACATTATTTTTTTAATTTCAAGGGCCACATCTAGACTGAAGATGGTATCTAGGCTTTTATCAAGAAGCATCTTGAGCCTTGTCGTATCCCCTATACATGTCCTGAATTCCTGTTTAATATTCGCTTCTTCGTGTTCAATCCAGAGCCGATGTTTGGCTGGGTATTGGTTGACTACCGCTCCATACCTGACCTTCTGCTTTTTCCGGCTTGCCCATCCTTTGTAAATTGAAGCATCTAGACGTTTCCGTTTTCGTGTTTTTCTCTGTTCATGCAACGAGGAACCTGCTTTTGAATGATTTGATATCAGCATATATTTGCAAAACTTTTTCATCGGACTTGCATTTGTTTGAGGGCCTCGGCGTTTTGGGATATGATGTGCAGAACGAGGAAGAGGATGCCTCAGAAACGGCATCAGCCTTCACGTTACGTTGTTTACCGGCATCGGTGTGGGGGTTGACGTTGTTGTCGGTGTCAGTGGGGGTGTCCAAATCGATCACCATTCTGTCTGCATCGGCAGGGGCATCCAAATCGATAACCATTTTGTCATCATCCTGCACCTGAACCAAGGGTTTTTGAAGACTGGGTGGTTTCAGCATATTGAAACCGCCAAACGCAGTTCCTGTATATAAGTGTGATAAAATCTCATGTAGTCATGCACCATTGAACCTACTACTGGGCCAAACGAATGCCGGTCCGCCATTTCCAGCATTGGAAGGGCCTGGTACTCCGGGTACTTCAGGATTGAATGCCGATCCACCCTTTCTGACATTGGAGGGGGCCGAGGGGCCTGCTACTCCCGGTACTTCAGGATCGTTTTTGACCAAATCACCAGCTGGTGATTTGGACTTGACCTCATCAGCAGGGGCGAGGCCAAATGTGAAAAGTCCCGCTGATTGATGTTTTAGTTAAGCACAAGTTATAAAAAATAACTTACAGGGTACCACAGGGAAGTCCTTCAATGTCTTTAAAACGATCGGCTCTAAACACCAGAGTTGAGAGTGACACCAGCAAAGTTGATAGAGTGCTACATACTCCTGCTAGTTACTACATTTTACCAGATATTCGTCAACAAAGGTGCTTGATAATGAGCAGCAGTAGTAGATCTCACCTTTAGATCGAGCCATTGAGGTGTATTGACTACAACAAATGCCAATGGCCGATATTCAACGTTGTTTGTTCAAGTTTGGCCAAAACCAAAAAAAACACGTCGGAGGGTTTTTCGCGGTGAATTCACCGATATTCTGAAAACTTTGACCAACAGATCCACCACACACACACGAATCTACAATGGCCACCCAAAACATCGATTATCAAGGTGTCATCTACGAGATAAATGCACGTCTCACGGACGCCTTCAAGGTCGTGAAGGCTGAATTTGACAGCAATCTCCGGAACCACATCATGTACCAGGTCACGCAGGAAATGGTAGGTTTTCTATCACAAGTTACTTCTGGACTCTAAATGCAAACCCTTGGAATACAGATCAAGGTTTCAGAAGTGTGCAAAGCTGCAGAGTCCGAAGGTATCGAGATCCATATCCCTAGGCTCATCCTCAGTGCGGCCATAGAATACAAGGCCAACTACGACCCCGAGCGCCGTAAGTTGCCACGAATTCGAAGAATCAGCAAAGAAGACCCCAACATCACCAATGAGCCGGGGTATGTTGCCGGTAGGAAGACTCCGGAGTATGATGGACCCAGAACCGGTCCTGCTTGGTGGACCAATGAATATGGTGAGTTAATCTATTCAAATACTGACATGCCTACAGGGCTTTATTGACTACCTATGTCCAAACTAACCCAGTCAAACGCCTAAAACCATTCCCGATGATGAGGAGTCGGCAACCCCCTCCTGAAAAGAAGCATGGGAGGAGCAACAAGGATGGGAAGGGGAATGGGAAGGAGGGGACTGGGAAGGGGAGGGGGAAGGGGAATGCGAATGCGAAAGGGAGGGGCAAGGAGCAGGAGGATGAAAAGGAGGATGCATCGGAGTCAGAGGACGAGGAGGAGGAAGATGAATTGGAATCAGAAGAGGACAAAGAGGACAAAGAGGACGATCTGGAAGGGGATGATGATGATGATGAAGATGAACTTGAGGAGGAGGAGGCAATGGGGCAAGGGAAGAAGCCGAGGGGCCAGGACAAGGGGAAACAGAAGGAGAAGACGAAGGAGGAGAATGAGGAGAAAGAATTGAACAAGAAGTTGACAGGAAAGGGTAAGGGGAAGGAGAAGGAGGTGGAGGTCATAGACCTCGAGATGACTGACATAGTCAAGGAGGAGTCCGATGAGGAGAGTTCGAAGAAGACGCTGCGTGAGGATGAGGTCATGCAGCTGGATGACATTCCAAACCGCCAATCAGGATCCAGGAGGCTGAAGAGACAACGAGAAGACCTGGCCAAAGAAGAAACACCGATCAAGAGGCAAAAGCAAACGGACGGGACAATTGGGCTTACGAGGGAACAGGTAAGTTAGCCTGCTGTTTCAAAGAATTTTTACTTTATTCTGGCACCTTTAGTGTTGCCGGCGTTGCTTCGACCGATGGCCTACGTTGGTTTGCCAGAAAGGTGCTAGGACAGCATGCACTCAATGCCATCGGCTCAAGACGAAATGTGTGTGGGATGGGAAAAAGAGGACGCCAGCTGAACCCGCCCAAAAGACGTTCAAAGCCAACAAACCTAGGAGGGAATCGACGCCGACACCACCACCACCGACACCGACACCGACACCAGGGCCAAGCATCATCAAGAAGAAGATCATGAAGTTTATCCTCATTCCCCCTGCACCTCCAAAGCCATCAGTTGCATCTGGTTCCAGAATGACCCTCCGGCCTCGAAAATCGACAGTTCGCATTCAAACGCCTCTGACGCTGACCCTATTCCCGTCGCGGAGTGTGTCACCTTTGCCTCCCCCGATCACCCAAAGGCGAGGCAAGTTGAAAGGCAAGGGGAAGGCGAAGGAGGTGATCAATGTGGATGATGATTTGAGAAAATCATCCATTCCTGAGGGCTGTGAGTTTGAGTCAGTTCTTGAACGAAAATTTGCTGACATATTACTGAAATTTAGCGACTCTTTACCCTGTCGTCTTCCACCCAACCTGAATGGATGCCCTTTGGAGGGTACGCAAATCCAGTAGCTCGGACAGCTCCAATCAAGAGCTGCTATCAAGGATAGAACGTCTGGAGGCCGAGGTCCGGGCTGTCAAATCAAGCCGGATACAAGCTCTGGAGGCTGAGGTTCAGGCCCTCAAATTGATGATGGAAGGGTTCAGGGGGAGGCTGGCGAAGGAGGAGACGAAGGTATTTGAATTGCCTTTGAAAAAGAAGGAACCATCGGAGGAGGTGATACCACTGAGATCCCAGAGTGAGACAGAGAATGTCCAGATGGCTGGTCCATCCACATTGACAGACCAAAGGGAGCTCCGGAGTAGCAGAGAACGGTTGCCACCTCCAGTGAGACTCCGTGCAATGTCTGAACCTCTGGCCTCCGACAGACAGTGATCGATGGTGACCCCAAGCATGTCGATTTCCGAGGTCATCTGATCTCCATATTTGAGGTCCCCAGATAAATCTTTCCTCACATAGGCGGCTGGTTTGGCTAGGATAATTTTATGTATTCATATGTATACGGCTGGATTCATGGAATGAATGGACTGGGTTTGGATTTCTCATGTGCTCTCTAAATGAGTGAAGTAATTGGGTGAAGTTAAGCCTGAATGAGGAATGTTTGTGTGATATGTTCTGTGTTATCATTTTTACCAGAGTCTGGTTGGTA
The DNA here is from genome assembly GCA_963555575.2 of Hygrocybe coccinea. Taxonomy (NCBI): domain Eukaryota; kingdom Fungi; phylum Basidiomycota; class Agaricomycetes; order Agaricales; family Hygrophoraceae; genus Hygrocybe; species Hygrocybe coccinea. The sequence continues at coordinate 3,271,047 of OY741997.1, forward strand.
TCGGTGTTATGATCTGCATTGTCATAGGTGTTGTCATTGGTGTTGTCATCGGCGTTATCATCGGTGCTGTCATCGGTGTTGTCATCAGTGCTGTCATCGGTGTTATCATCGGTGTTGTCATCGGTGTTGTTATTGGTGTTGTCATCGGTGATATCATCGGAGTTATCATCGGTGTTATCATCGGTGTTGTCATCGGTGTTATCATAGGTGTTGTCATCGGTGTTATTATCGGTGTTGTCATCGGACTTGTCATCGGCGTGGTCATCGGTGTTATGTCATGGGCATTATCATAGGGTTGATCATCGCATCTGTCATTGGCGTTGTCATTGGACTTGTCATCGGAGTGGTTATCGGCATTTTCATTGGCAGATATAAATAAAGTTCATGTTCACATCTCTTGATAGTACACTTGTTGAACTGTTACCTACGTGCCTTTTTCTGGTACCCTGATCATCCAAATCTTTTATCAACTTCTTACCCCCCATCAGCTTCTGCTTCTTCGCATTCCTCTCTTTGCCATCACTGTCCTGAGGAGCCCCCCTTTTCAATGAACACAATCCTTTCCTCAACTTTTCACACACAGCATCCAGCCTAGGCTTAACCTTTGTGAAGTCGAGCTTCGTCTTGATGATGTAGTCTTCAAGGTTTGGCTCAACTCCTTCTTCATCCCCCTCCTCATCCCAAAAATGAGATCGAGCCATGTTTTGACTGAGAAGGCCAATGCTAAGCAACATTCCCTCGATAAACAGTCGGCTCCTATATGTCCCATCAGCTTTTAAATATGGCTGGCCATCTAGCCATTCCATGTAAGCATTTCCAATCTTCACTGACGAATGGACATTTTTTGGTGCAGTCGTGTGTTTGTACTTCCAAGTGGCCCAGTCTGGAGTTGACTTGGGGATAGGAGTAGGATTGGCATCATCCTAATTTAGATTTATATCAGCCCAAACGGAATCCGATCATACAAAGAATAAATTACCGGAAGTTGAGACACCGTTTGAAGGCACCTTTGATACACTTGGTTATCCGATAGTGAACTTAGGTACTGGAACCTCTCCTCTGGATAAATGATGGATTCCGGAGGAAATGGGACAGTGAGCATCTTGGAACGGTGACCGGGATCTTTTTTGCTGGTATCTTCATCATCGTCTTCCTCATCTCCATCAAGTGCATCGTCGGCAACAAAATGACCGTCAGCCTTTTGCTTTCCCTTATCAGCCTTCTGCTTTCCCGTGCCGGCTCTCTGCTTTCCCTTGTCAGCTGTCTGTTTTCCTTCATCGTCGTCATCTTCCGAACCGGACTCGCTATTGGAATCTGATGAGGAACCAGATTCACTGTCGGAAATGTCCTGTTGCCGAAGTCGGGAAGGTCCCGCTGCATTAGACGTTTGTGGAGCTTTCTTTCGAGATTTTCCAGAGGTAGATGGGTTGGAGTTATCAATTTCACCGTTCCGTCCCTTGAAGCCCCTGAATTCAAATGTTGTCTTGACCTTTTTGTTTGCCTGCCTTTCATGCCAAAAGTCAAGAACCAACAAAGCCTGCTGCTTGACTAGCTTTGAAGGATCCCGGAGTTGAAAGCTAGCTGGCAAATATTGTGGTGATATGTATTGATCTTGACTGATGCTGAGATCTCCCCAAGGAACCGAAGCTGAGTTGTCACCAGACCGTAATTCTGATTTCACATGATATCAGAATGACCTTACTGAGAGCTGAGACACATACAATAATGCAAATTTAAAAAGTCCCTGATAAGCGATTTCATCTCCTCCAAATTTGGTCTTTTCATTCCCGGAAAGATGGGAAGTTTGGGGACACCTTTATCATCAAGATGAACCTTTGGTTGTTTTGTAGGCTTCTTAGTCGTAGGTCCATCAGCTTCATCATTGCTACCTGAGTCATGTTTTCCTAGTAAATTCAGCCGAATGAGTTAGCCAATGCTAAGACCGACGCTGATATCAATGCCAATGCTGACATCAACACCGACGCCGATGGAAATGCCGATGCCGATGGAAACGCCGATGACCACACCAATGCCAATGGCTGCCAATGGCAATCTGATGCTGACTGTATACCATCCAAATTTCCATTCCCCAGACAAACTAGGGACATTTTACAAAGGCGTAATACTCACCCAGTTCTTCTGAGGCATATGCCTCCCATTCCGTCATCACCGATCCCTTTTGCCAATTAGGTTTAGCCTTCACAAATGACTCATGACCTAGCTCATCATTAAAGTCATGGCTGGACCAAGATTAGTTCAAAACAGGTAACCAAAGTTACATGAACCACATACAATGAAACCAACACATTGTCTGATGTGTCCCGACATGCCGACAGCACGAAAACCCTCATCCCCAAGTCCTTATGCATTTGTGTAGCGAATTCCTTGATGTATTGCACCACATGTTTTTCAGCATTCCTAGGGACATCAGGTTGCAAGTTCAGCCATGTCGTCGGGACATACAATATGAGAACCTACTTTTGCTGGACATGTACTGGAGGTCCTTTCGACTTCCACTCATCCAACAACCCCTGATACTTCTGGACTTCTTCTTCCGGCAACTCCTCACACACAGCCTTCAACCCAGCCTGGTACTTTGCCATCCATTGCTTGGTACCAGGGGTTGAGCCCGACAACTCAGACACTTTTCCCTCTACCTCCTCCCTCATCTCATGACCTACAACCTTCTTAAAGTTCCAAATTTGTCTATGGTTGTAAAGGGGCTTTCTGGTCCTACGACGTCCATTGTTGTAAAACCATTTCTTTATTTTCTAAAGGCTGAAATTAGCAAAATTAAATTTGGTTACCAGCTCCACTTGCAATGTATTCCAAGGGAGTCTCAGACCTCCCTTGTGCACCAACAATACTGGTGTGCACCTGTTTCATGGTTTTGGCACGTCCTTTTTTGTCTCCAGCCCTAAATTCCTCAAGTTTGCCTTTGAGGGTGGCAAGTTGAGCGGCAGTGAAAGAGGTTTCAGGCATTGTGGAATCAGGAAAGAGGTTTGAATTTGCAGGAGATGAGATGAGATTTAATAAATGATGAATTGTGTGCGGCTACTTGTCGATGTTGCAAGTTTGCCAAATTTGACTATACACCCATTTCAGAAATCGAAATTTTGTCAACCGACTTTCAACCGTCCACATTTTATTTCCTCAATAATTTACACTCTCATCTGCGTATTCTTACCGTTCCAATTTCTTTTTAAATCCTCCACTTTGTATTTATTTCATCTAACCGATTATTCAGCCATGGTCAAGTCATTCAAAAGAAAGTCTGCTCCTCATGTTAGCAGGGTGACATTAAAAGAAGTGTTCACTGCTCGTGGATTTCAGACTCGAAGGAATATTGTCGACAGCCCTAGGAGCTCACATTCCTCTCCTACAAAAAGACAAAGAATGACTCAAGATTATTGCGAAGAACATAGCGATTACCCTCAAGATCTCCCACATATTGAGCCTCCAATATTGCCCAGCAATAATGTAAATATGACTTTCTACTTGGTCTCACACAGGTCCAACTGACAGTCATCTTCTTGTAGTCATCCAGCAACTATATGAGGGAATGGCTACCCCATAGAACAGAATATCTAGACCATATCCTGGCCAGAGAAGCACCTCCAGAAAGACAGATCTGCATGGGTTGTGGGACAGCCGAAGGCACATGGAAATGCTCCACGTGTTTTGGTAGTCCTATATACTGCCAGGCATGTTGTGCAGATATCCATGAGAGGTTACCATTTCATCGGGTGGAAAAATGGACCGGTGACTACTTTACGCCTGCCTGGTTGATGGAAGTGGGAGTCAAGCTCCACCTAGGTCATGGAGGGTTGCCATGTCCAGCTGTCCGGAGTGACAACACTATTATTAATGACACCGAGGATTGCATTGTCAATGCTGACATCTGCATCAATGCCAGTACCAATGCCAACACCAATGCAAATGCCGATAACAACGGCGATAGCAACGCCGATGATTACGCCGATGATTACGCCGATGATTACGCCGATGACTATGCCGATGATAACGCCGACAACACCGATGATAACACCGATGCCGATGCCGATGCCGATGCCGATGACAATGCCAAAAGATCAAAAAATACTGAAGAACCAACCACGCCCTTTTCATTGCAAAGCTTTCCAGATTCACCAAAAGACATTGATAAGACATGTGAAAGCGTTATGGTGGTGGTGGACAGCTCAGGTATCCATCGTCTGGTCATCCGATGGTGTGAATGTAGAGGAGCAGCTGGACGTGACATTCAGTTGCTTGATGTCGGCTTATATCCCGCAACATCAAAAAAGCCCCAAACTGCATTCACATTCCAAGTCCTTGACGAGTGTCTCCTAGACAACCTGGAATGTAAAACCGCTTGCCAGGCATTTCATTCTAAATTACTCCGGCTTACCAGCTCACCGTTTCCTCACACCGTCCCGGTATGTAATCTGATTTATTCACCGGTAAATTTTGATTGACAACCTATCAGAACCGTTACCATGAATTACTAAGATGTACAAGGCAATGGAGAAATCTGAAGGCCCAGAAATGGAATAAATTTGGCCAACATGACAACCAGGAACCAGGACCTGGCCAACTCACAACGACATGTCCTGCTTGTCCGCAGCCTGGTCTCAACTTGCCAGAAGATTGGAAAAACAGCAAAGGGGATACTGGCAGCATTATGCCTTCATTCGTGATGAATGGAAATTTCAAAGTAGAACACATGAAGATGCGGAGGCCTCTGGATGATGTTACTATCGCCGATGGTCATGGGTTTATGGTTGGGGAGGATAGATATAAAAAACATATCCGAATAACCAAAGAGGTCATACTGGTAAGTTCTATTGAATGAATTAATGTCTAGGAAATGTTGAAAATTTTAAATATTTCAGAAGTCAACATGCAATGAACATAGGGCGGTGAATCAGGCTAATTCTCGAAAACAAAATTTGGATGCGACTGGTATTGGTGCACTAGCCTGTGCTCGTCATGGATGTTTTGTTCCACATTCAGTTGTCGATTTTCAGAAGGGTGAAAGGTAATTTTTTTATCTGATGTTGTCAAGTTCACCAATGCCGATGACGGCGTCGGCATTCAGACCATCGCCGATGATGGAGTTTTCACCAATGCCGATGCATCGGACTAGTTTGCCATTCCTTCTACATCCAATACCAAGTATTTTGCCAATATACTAACATTGATTCCATTCCAGACAAATGAACATGGACTACGCCCTCTCAGAAGTTCTCAAGTGGAGCTCTGGTTTCAAGACCATCCTGCTCATCTATGATATCATGTGCCAATATGGCAAGCACCTCCAAGAGAGATTGAGTCAAGGTCCTTATCTGCATACTCCTGAAGGGATCAAAATCAAGAAAGGAATCGGCCTGTTTCACATTATGGGTCATCAAGATCAATGCCATCCCCGATACAGCCCTCAATTTATCGAAGGTGCTGGCCAGGTTGACGGCGAAATATTGGAATCATTATGGGCTCCCCTTGATCATATCGCCAAGAGCACAAGGACCATGTCTGCTGCATCCCGTCAGGAAACGATCGATGCTCACATGAACGACTCCAACTTCAAGAAACTCATCAGAATAGGTCTGTATTCATTGTCATTTGTATGAACCTAGCATCTGGAATTTATAGGCCTTTGTGGTCGCAGGTCCAACATTGATCAAAAAATATCGCAAAGCCATCATCGGTGTTGCCAGTAGCAAATCGGCATTGGATGACCTCATTTCGACAGCCGACACCGACCTCGCTCGGAAATGGACAAAAGAGGCGAAAAGAGCTCAAAAATACCAGGATCGAGACGAGTTGGCAATGGACATCTATGATGCCAAAACATCTAAAGGTAATTCTGAGCCATCCGATATGAAATCATCTCTCAGCTGGTGTCTAGGACCCACGAAAGAAGAAAGAATCCTGGAACTGACCCTAAATGAAAAGACGAATGGCCTGATGAATGGCACCATCGCCTGGCTATCCTCTGGACTCAAAATTTAGGAGACACAGTATGTAACATATCAATGATGAGGTTCCAATTGCATTGAGAGTCTTGGATTGCATTTCAGACTCTCGCTAGCTTATGAAGAGAGAAGGCTTGGCCGGAAACCATCACCGACAACTAAGCTTTCCATGGAGGACAAAAGACGCCGATTGAGAAACAGAATTGACCGGTTTCACAAGTCATCGGTGAAATTCATGGATTCCGACCTCATCGATGAAGAGATGATGCCAGATGTCGATCCGCTACAATCTGACTCAGATTCCGAATCATCGGACAATGGAAGTGACAATGAACGTGAGCCAGACACAGACAATCCATTCATCAACCATCAATGCCGGCAATCCTGGGATCAAGATTCTCCGACGAAGACCAATTTATTCCTGCCTTCCAACCTTCAGTTATCGGCATTCGACGCATCGGCGAGCAAACTGATTTCTGCAGAATTGAAATTGAGAGAAGCTCAAGCAGACAGCGCCCTTCACCAAATTCGAATTTGTTTAGGTCACAAAGCGTATCTATTCCAGAAAAACGTTCGATTGGCATCGGGGACAAAGCAGAAGACAAGGGCTTGGAAAGAGGTTTATTCAGTGGAAGCCCATGTCAAGCACCATGCAAGAGTTTATCGTCTCGCCCGAAAAGCCTTGGTCTCTCTGGGGGCATCTCCCGAGACATTGGAAAGGTATAAGTTGCTTAGGCAAGATGAACTCACAGCTACTACTGCTTTGGTGGATCTGAAACAACCAGGGCAAAAAAACAAGTCGTTAGCGTGGTTTTGGAACATGGATATAGACCGGGACATTTCTGGCAATGACTGGATGGAAGAATGTGAGTGTTCCCCTCCTTCCAATCACAGTTTTTTGAATTTGAGTCAGTCTATCGGGTTCACTGGCTACGGTCGAACGCCAATTTTTGCTGATGGACAGAGGAATTGACATTGGTCAAGAAGGAAATGGAGTGGACCATTAGGTTCTTCCAAATCAAAGCTGAGACTTGGAGAAATCGAATGGAGTTGGTCATCGGACATGGATCATCGGGAAAACAATGTTATGCTGCAAGGCAAGCGGCTATGTGGGATCAATTTGCTACACAAGCAGAAAGCATGTTTGGGATTTTCCTAAATACATAATCATGTACCATGGTATTGCTTAAGGCATGTAAATTAACAGCTAGTCATCCATCGGCACCGATGTTGTAACACTTTTTAAATAAACGTAAATAGAAGACACCTCTGACTTCAACTGCAATATCCAAGCCAATTCCTCCCAAAAACTTCAAATGTCGAAACTCATCGAATGCCAGCAACTCCTCAACCTTCTAGCGCGTCGTGTTCGGTCGGCGATCTTGGCAATGGCAATAACTTGGGATGGCATGTCTCCAACACAATGAGAGACTTGGCTTTCGAACATGCAGAATGAACTTGTGAGTGAAACGACTAATTCTATTGAAATACACTCCATTCGTTGCAGGCAACAGCGACGACGTGCATCGGAATGGCTCAACTTGGAGGGATCATTTTGGAAATACCGGAAATTATCCAGGGAACGGCAAAAGCGATATACAGTTATAGCCTGCCATATGTATGGGAGAAGCTTCTCTTTACACAGGAACTCCCAATCGAAGGCTTAGCACAGCACTTCGTGCAAAAGCATCTTCATGCTGGGCAATGGTGGCGAGAAGAGCAAGGATCAGTGGCCGATGGCGCAAAGGACATTCTTATCACTTTTGCCGGATATTTTTCAGCAGTCGCCTTGATGGAGGTAATATTTATGTTTCCATTCATTGTATTTTTCATGGTAGAATCATTCACAGGAAGAGACGGCTGCTAGTTTTCGGATGGCTTATGAATCGGTAAAGGAAGGTGGAATTTCGGCAAAGGAAGACTTTGTAGATTTTTCTGGACTTTGGCAGGTAAAATATGTTCTGCATCCATGCCTTCAGGCTTCTTAGCCCTCCATTCCTTTGTACAGGTACTCGAGGAGACCCACAAGGAACTCCAAGAAATGCTGGTTTTTCATCCTGGACGAAAAAGCCCAACCCCGGTGGCATCGACTAGCAAATTGGCTCCAGATGTTCCCCCTATAACGACATTAGATGATGTTCTGAAGACACGGACCTCAGCCAACCCCGATGCAATGGATGCCGATGAATTCCAGGATAAAAAGACAGGCAAGTCCGACGGTAAGCAGTGCTTGACTGAGCAATGCCCTCAAACAGCAGTTGAACATTTCGGAATAGCCGTCCCTCTCCTGCCACGATTACCATCATCATTTGTGTCAAGTTTGTCTGGCGAACAAAAGGCCGAACTTGCCAAGTACCTCAAGACCATCCAGGCTCAAGTGGTAGAGAGCTACCAGATTGTTAGAACACAGACGCTGGATAAAATTGAGGATGGTAAGATGTTGCAAGATAGATGGTGGAGGTTGATGGATACAAGAATGGAGATGTCAAGGGGAATTAATAGATAATTGTATATTAGAACAAGTCCAATCAGCATGTGTCAAGTCCGATCAGTGTATGTCAAGTCTGATTGGCATTTAACCAGTCCGATTCCCGTTTGGCAACTTCTATCAATGTTTGGCAAGTCCTATCAGCGTTTGACAAGTCCTATTGGTCTTTGGGAGCTCCTATCGGTGTTTGTCCACTCCAAAGCGATGTTTTTTGGTGCCAATCGGCGTTTGTTCACTCCGATCAGTGTTTCCCCACTCCGATCGGTGTTTCCCTACTCCGGTCGGTGTTTCTCCACTCTGATTGTTGTTTTTGGATTATTAGGCCATTCTCTCAGGTCTGAACAATGCATTGCTATACATTGGCTTGATCTTCTACCACCTGTCTGCCAATTTGATCTAATGTCATCCAAGGAACCGCCGGCACCCCTACCCTCTCATGTACATTGTCTCTCATATAAAATGCAAGACATACCCGTTCACCTGATATCCTAAACACCCCATGCCTCAAAATTCTTCCCCCAAGATGGACGAGTGTTCCGGAATTGTATTGCAATTCTAGTCTGATGTTAGGTAATTCTAGAACGGCGTCCTGGTATGGTCCAATGGTTGCCAAAATATCATACCATTCTGCTCTCGAATTGTTGTCTCGATGCGCTGGTGTTTCCCGATTGCTGATCACTGACATCCCATTGAACACCGATGGCCACTGGTTGATGACTTCAGTTAACGAAGGTTCTTTTGCCAGACGTCGAAGTGTCTCTCGGCCACACATGTACAATTGTGGGTGATGGCGAGGGTTGCTGATATGAGTGCGATTGATTCACAGGCAGCTTTGAGCCATGTGTCGGCATTTGAGTCATTCAACGCCGATGATATCACAACTGGTTCATGGTTCATCTAGATCATATGTGTCGGTCTTTGTCTCCACTTAATGTATGGCTCACTCACATCGTGTCCTTGTCGAAACCAAGCAGGAGACAGTTCAACCGATCCCGGCGTCATCCAAACACATCCAGCTTCATTGAGGAATAGTTTCGGGTCCAACCTCCAATTTTTCTTCGTTCCTGGCTTCATGCTTTGTCATAAAGGGCCTTCCATGTGCCTCATGGTCGTGGCGAGTATCGACTACTGACACCATATATATGAATTCTGGAATCATACATCACGGGACTTACTTGTCTTGTTGGCGTCAACATGTCAGGAAGATACCAACAGAGTATCCTCCCATGCCAATCTCTTATGGTCATGGGTGTATCGACCTTGTGAGGTGGATTTGCAATCAATGGATACCGGGATGTGAGAGCTGCCTCCTTTACAGCGTTGAATCCAGTGGGTTTTGGACCCAGCCTGGTTGAATACCGGTCGGCATCCCAAGGCAAAGTTACTGGAAATCATATTGAGTACTTGGAACTATATTTGAGCTATATCTTTACCGGGATTTTGGTATGCTATGACCAATTGATACACCAGCAGCTCACAATCACAAACTACCTGTGTACTGAATTCCAGAGGTGGGAGAATTAACCGGACATGAGGTGATGGTTGGGATATTTGCTGGTTAAATTTGGCGATGAGATATGATGATATGTTGTCCATAAAGTGGAGGATTGAAAGGGATGGAGGGAGGTGGCTCATGTTTGAGAAGGAAGAATTGATTAACGTTAATAATGCAGTTGAATGAGTGATGTTGATGACCAATCTGACCGTTACACACCAGTAGTAAAAATAAAAAACCCCCATGCGAGCCCATCGGCGTTGAAATAGTGATAGTCATGCTATCCAATGTCAACCCATTGGTTCAAAGCTGGCGAAAATGATAAAATCCGCAACGCCGATGCCGATGATGACACCGATGATAGCACTGATGATATCACCGATGAAGCACCGATGATAACACCGATAACTACTCTAATGACACCACCGATAATAACACCGATAATAGCACCGATGATAACAACGAATAAAGCACCGATGATAACACCGATAACTACACCAATGACACCACCAATGACAACACCAATGATAACACCAATGATGACACCGATGATAACACCGATAACTACTCTAATGACACCACCGATAATAACACCGATAATAGCACCGATGATAACAACGAATAAAGCACCAATGATAACACCGATAACTACACCAATGACACCACCAATGACAACAATAATGATAACACCAATGATGACACCAATGATAACACCGATGACAACACCGATGACAACACCGATGACAACACCGATGACCATGCCGATGATAAGACCAATACCTACTCGAATGACAACACCAATGACCACACCGGCGCCGATCCACACCTAAGATGAGTAAACAGCCATCCCAGCCAATGTCGGCCCAACGGTCTTAGACGGGTGACAATAATCCCAGCCAATGCTGGCCCAACGGTCTGAGACGGGTGACACCCATCCCAGCCAATGTTGGCCCAACGGTCTGAGACGGGTTACAATTATCCCTGCCAATGTCGGCCCAACGGTCTCAGACCGGTGACAATAATCCCAGCCAATGTCGGCCCAACGGTCTGAGATGGGTGACACCCATCCCAGCCAATGCCGGCCCAACGGTCTGAGACGGGTGACAATAATCCCAGCCAATGCCAGCCCAACGGTCTGAGACGGGTGACAATAATCCCAGCCAATGTCAGCCCAATGGTCTGAGACGGGTGACACCCATCCCAGCCAATGCCGGCCCAATGGTCTGAGACGGGTTACAATTATCCCTGCCAATGTCGGCCCAACGGTCTCAGACCATCCACTATACTCTAGCACTTGACTCGGCCCACCAGTCTCACATGGTACATATGTCACTTCTCAGTTGCCCCGTCAAGTACCTAACAATAATATTTTCTCGGCCCATCTCGGCTGGCCCGACTCAAACCCAACATTGTCACCCTTAGTTGCCCGGTCACATACGGGTTAAGTCATGGCATGGTGTGTAGACTCCCCATCCTTATTCTTACTATTTCATCTTGTTTTATCGTTACCCGCTCGCCGTACCCGACGTCATCGGTATCGTCGGCTTCCCTATTTCTCACCCGTTATTGTCGTATTAGACGGCGGCTTCATTTATATTCTCTTACTACCATTTTACTACGACTCGCAACACTGATTACCCTGTCACTTTCACGCTGACACCCCTTTGGTTAGGATCATTCATTCCAAAGCCACCCCGAACACGCCTTTACAGCGTACACCAAGACGAGTTCATCGAGGACTCAACTGATGAATAGATGCCTCAGACAGTGAAGGCATGCTGGATAAATGGAAATGGCACACCTGGGTGTTCACATGATAACATCCAATCCAAGGCAAAATCACAAAGAGCTGAAATGGCAAAGACGCAAAGACGCACTGACATGCAGGTGCATAGAGAAAGAACCAAGCAAGATAGATTAACCAACATCAGGCAAATATAACTGTAAGAGACACAGGTGAGAGACAGAACTTCAAGATTGTACTCCAGATGATGGACAAGTGCTACAACAAGCAAGGTGCCCATGAGTGAAGCAACAGCAATGCCCAAATCAAAGACAGAGCCACTGACTTGCTTCATGGGACACATTAGAACAGATGTCCACTGCACGAATGGAAACTGAAGACCACCAGCTCATATGAGTGACAAAAGTAAGCCTGCAAAAAATAAAAAAATTGAATGCCAGCAGTAACCAAACACTCACAGATGGACACTTGGAACAACAAAGTCAAAATCCAAAGTATCCAAAACCCACAGACATGGCATCTTGTCCAGCCATCTGGAAATGCAATTGCTGGCAAGGAGATGGTATTCACTGTGCAAGGGATTGTATGTGCAAAAGACCTACCACCTTTTGTCGAAAGACTGAGGTGAGTATTTTACAACATCAATTTTCATGAGAATAGCTTAATTTAAATAATAGCATATCTCCACAATGATACAAATACCTGAGGCAGAGCGTAAGTATCATGGAGCTCGGCTCACTCAAGTTTGCAGAAGCAATCAAGGCCAGATACGAGGTTTTCAACCTGTTCAAACAACAATTTGCAGAGGACAAAGTGGAACATTGGCGACCTTCGACATATTCAGGGCACCACAGTCTTGACATATCCAACTGATACTTTACACCAAAAACAGATGCACCAGACACCGCTCACATCCTGTTTTCAGAAGCTGTCGATCCACAAGGCATACTAGAAGACATGGCAAAGTCGAACTACATACATGGAGAGGAGAATGAGGTGCATTACTACAAACACCTGGTAGATGAAGAAGAAAACGGAAAGTGAGAATTAAAAAAGTAAAAACCAATGGAAATCTAATGAAGTCACACAGTTTTGTCACCGCCAAGCCACAAGTATTCAATGTAGGTGATATCATGGAAGTGCAGGTATCCTTCGTTGTGGTGCCGCTAAAGAACAAGAGATACAAGATGATGTCAGTTCTTCAAGCAATTTTGCTGCTCAACACATTCAGCAAGGTAAGCACTCCATCAATGACAAAGAACACAAATAACATACATTGAACACAGGAAGCAATGTGCACCCGCTTATCAATGGAACTGGACACCACACAACCCAAATTTACCTTAAAATGCAGGGTAGGATACGAGGCGCAGAACAAGACACAGAACAAGAGGGGCAAAAAACAACCAAACATGGAGGTTGACAAGTGATGCATTCACAAGCTGTTGCAATCTCCCTGAAAACTTAAAAAAATCATATATATAGATTATCATATATACACGTCAATGCAGTAGGCAAAGACATGTCAACCAAAACACAAACAAGAGGATAACAAGAGAGAATTCATAAGGAAAAGCCTGAGCAAGGGCGAAGAGTCAAGCCTGGAAGGAGCTGCCAGCATTTGCTGCAACAATAGATTGAGACCAAAAGCTGTTTGGTGTGCTCAGTTTGTAAAGACCGGTCCTCATAAATTCAGACTCGGAACAAAAGGAATGGTGCTAAAGTTTGATGTATCAAAGAAACTAGAGCAACTCATGCCCCATTACTTCATAGGCTCATGTTGATTTCATCTGATGTGAAGCAGACTTCTGAGGCTGCAAAATGGGATTTGAGGGACAGTGTAGGCATTTTTTGGGTGGCACTCAGAGAAATATTCCAGGAATCAAAATCCAGCTGTATCTTGTCAACATTTGAAGCCAAATGGATGAGAAATGGAGGAGAATGAGCTCCAGGCCCAATGAGGAATTTCAGGCCCATAGCCAAATCCAGTGTAGTAGTGGATAGTGTCCACTACTACGAGTAGATCACGTGGTTGTTCCCACGTTCCGTAGGATTACCTTTTGTGTAGATAGCTTATGAGACTTGAGCTTGTCATACCATCCAGATCCATTGAGGAGACCCAGCGGGGGCTGTAGCCCCTGCTACACCGGTCAAGTCTTCACAAGTTGTCAGACAAATGGTTGTAACTCCTGACTTGAAATTTGGCATGGATGTGGCCCCAAGTACAGTTTATTGATCTACACTACAGAAAGTCTCCACAAAATACAATGTTCGGATTTAGAGGCAATTGACCAAGTACTTAGTCTGACCAACTTCTGGACCATGCACAGTACCCCAAATTATTCACAAATTTCTGACTTTGCAGATACAAAAAGTTCAACTTCAAAGCTCTTCAAATACAAAGGGCCAAATTGCCATATGGTAACCTTGGTTGTGGATTATAGATGGTTGTGGATTATAAAGAGGACTCAGATGTGCCATGCAAAGCAATGGCCCTCTAGCTCAAGTACACGTAGGGGATACTCTAAACCACCTACATCCAGGGTAAGCTATATGACCAGCTGCAGTTACACTAATCCACCATCAATGAGCAGTGAGGATTCTTTAATGACCTTGAGTGGCCTCATGTTCCCTGGAATCCCTTCGCTGCACTCTGTGCTTGGTTGGTATCTCGTGGACCAGACAATGCTGATTGAAAAACTCTTAATCAGTGGCTTGGGCCAGCAAGCTGAACTTGTCCTCTGTCCTCAATGCTGTGGTAAAAGCTGCATGTTACAAATGCTCCTGTATGTTTTTTGTTGACTCAGCTGAGTCAAGTTTGCCTGAATTCTTGCTGGCAGGTCATTTTTCTCTCTCCGAGGTCAACCACCCCACTCTCTTTAATGGACTCTATATTGCTTCTCAGCCCAGTATTTGTGTGCATGTCTCCTATCGTGTATGCATTCTCACTATTGAACCAATAACTAGTCACTGCTGAAGAGAATGGGTCCATTGATTTTGCAGGAACAATTCTGTTTTAATGAGAAGATAGTTGTCAACAATCAGAGGACAATTGTGTTCTGACATGGTTCAGGGCAACTTTTCTTCATGCCAGTCATCCAGAGCTGAGTGATTTCACCTCAGTTATCAATAAGATCTTTGGTGTCATGATGTTGGCCTATATGGATGGTTTGTGAGAAACTATCAAAAAGCACCAGGAGAGGGCAAAACTCAATGGCATGAATTTGACTGCAGTTTGCCACATCTGAGTCTAATCTTAATGTCTGCTTGCAGTTTTCATCTACGAGGACAGGTTGGAGTCGACCTTGAGTTGACCTTTCTGCTCTGGGGGTAAGTCCTTTGAATGAACTAATCCAATGAGGTTGACATCGCTTGTAGTCCTCCAGAAAAACTTTCACAATATGACCCCTACAAAAAGCAGCTCACGTGTTTTTTTTTTACGTTAATCCATGTACATAGTATTTCGATTAGAATCCTTCCATGTGTGTTGGCTCGTTCGCCTCCTTTTATGTTTCCCAATGTCCGTACCCACCCTTTTGAGCTTTTCGAATACTGTCTCAAGGATTGCAGCCATTTTATGGTGTACTCTGCCAACAGCCCCCGCAACATCTAACATGTCATCCAAGCATTGTTTGAGGTATGCTTTTCTTGCGGTGGAATAGTAAACCTTGTGATGATTCCATAGGTGAAACAGAAATGTAGTTAATCAGAAGCTTCACGTCGTTTCAGATCAACATTTTGCTCCGCTTCCAACTGGTTGTTATCCACAGCATCTTGTTCTTCACTATCACGGGCTCTCCCATCCTCTATGCCTTCACTCCCTAGTTCTTCCAAGAGGCAGCGGGTCATGTCTGGACTGGGTAACCTTGAGGTTTGTGTTTCTGAACTGATAGACTTTGTACTAATCTTTCATCCCAGCACATGGATATTGTTTGATTGCCCTTGTGCTTCATTTCTCATGTGATCGTGGATGCCTGGTATTGAAGAAAGTGTTGGCACCGAAGCCTGGCAAAGAATGCTAGACTGGTGAGTGGTGCCTGGTTCAATTTCACATTTGCAGAATGAATGAGGTGCTTGCATAGCAGAAATCGGCTAATAAGATAGGCTGGACAGCTGCAAGTCCATCATTCAAGGTCAGTAACATAAGTGCTGTGTGGCCGGCTCTCCTCTGCTACAATTTCAGCAAGTCATTCAGTTCATCCTTTAGTTTTTGTGGGGGCTTTTAACCACTTTAATTCCTTCTCAGCTAGCCGGTGCTCATCTGAGCCACCCACATCCAGCCAATCAGCCCGAAAGTCACTCTGCCATTGTGCAAGTGCTTTTGCTCTGCCTATCCTGTGTTTTCCTTGGATATGCCCTAATGTGCGCATCACACGGGGAAGTACATCTGTGACCACAGTGTGAGTGACCAAGTCCAAACAAGGGCAATTGTAATTAGCTAAGTCCTGGTGTTTGATGTTCTTCCACAGGCTTTCCATGACCATCGTGGTTTTTAGTGGAGGAATTGCTGGGCATGCTGAGCGTGCCCACAGTCGCCACTGGATGGGAGTAAACCATTGATTCCAAAGGTATGCCCACACCTGCACTATGTCATTCTGAAAGCAGTAGTCATATAGATCCTATTGTAGCTCCTCTATGAATTTTTTTGGCAGTCAGGTGGGTTCCTGCAGCATCATTGAATGGGATTTCAGGATGCTGATGGAGATGACTCCTGAATATTTCAACAATTGCAGTTTGAAATTCTTTCGGGCAAAATACAGGTAAATTTTTAGTTGTGACAGATTGCAGATTCAGCCAGATAGGTATTCGAAAATCACCTGTTTTCAAGATAAAAACAGGTGGCAGACAAGTTGGTTTTGGTGTCGACCAGGACTGTGAAACAATTAATAATGATTCATTGTTGAAAATTTATTGGGCTTACAGTCTTATCTGAATTAGTAATGGGCTCCATAGGTTTATTTTCTATGTCACTCTCATGCACCCCCTCTTCGATCCACCCTGACATCACTCCAGGTGCCCATGTAGGATCGATAAAGTCAAAAATTCGGTGCACATTTTGTGGGTCATACTTTGCAGGTGCCTTGTCCTCAGGTATTTGATAGCATGCCAATAGCAAAGTTGATGCTTCACAGTTGGTATCTTGAAATGCAGTAATCTCAGACAGATCTTTGTCTGATAATGTAAACATGATATTGGGGCATCTTGCGCTAATGTGTCCAATCATGTCTTGCAGCATCCAGTCTTTGGCTCCAGTGGCAGCACTACCATCTGTTGATGCTGTGAAAGTAAAAGCCAGGGGCAATGCTTGCCCATTGGCTTCACCCACAATTGCATACAGTTCGTAACCGAGCACATTTATTTTCCTTGATCTGGTGGGTTAGTGTTGTTTCAATTATGAATTTTGTATACTTACAAGTGGACTCCATGGCGACCTCTTCTATTTTAGTTCCATATTCATCCAAAACATCTTTGAATGCAATTGCAATTGCCGTAATATTGTCTTCCTGGTGAATAGGTATAATTTCCACCTTGATGCCATCAAAATTTTGTAAAATTCTCAGTGCCGATTTCACTTGATCATCGTCCAATCTCCATGTTTCTTGGTGTAGGTGAGCCCAGTATGCATACACCTGCTTCTCAGTCAATTCAGTTTTTGGATTTTCACAAAGTATATGCTCCCAGATCTGAGAAGGGAATTTCATAGAAAGCAAAGAAAATGAACTTGCTTTTGATGCTGGTAAATCTTTAGGTTTCTCTATGAAGCTCTTTGTTTTGTCACTAATTGAGATATCTGTATAAGAATGATGCCATGTGTTATTCGAACACCAATGGTTTCTGTGTCATCCTGATCTATAGTCACGAAAAGCCAACCATTGCAGTCATAATGATCTTCATTCATGCACGCTGCTTTGACTTTTCGGCTGTGATTTTGCTCTTAGTTTGTTCTCTTTCCAGCTGTGCACAGTAAAACGTGAACACTGTTACTTTGTCTGTTGTTCAACTGTGGTGTTTTTTTTTGTAGCTTGGGAGAGATGTCAGTATGCTTCCTTCTGTCTTTGGAACAGCTTACTTGAAGCGAAATCCCATTGCCTTTTGGACAGCCTCAGAAATATTGGTCACAATATGGTGATTGGATGCTGCCACTACACCAAGGGGGTCACTATGTGTCCTGGATATGAAGGCATGCAGCTCGAATGCATGCTGTTTATTGCTCTCCAGCAAAGACAGAAAATCACTCCATGACAAAACTGGTGGCCAATCAGATGGACAGTTTTTGTTGGGTGCACGAGGTCCAGGGTGGGTACGTTGTTTGTTGTTGTCCTTCTCTTTTCCTTGACGATGTAGTAGGAGGTCCTAGGAGGAGGCTTAGTCAGTAGATCACGTGACTTCCAGTTGGTTTCCCGATTAGTCAGTAGACTTAGAGAGCTTGTCTTCGAGTAGGACTATAGTCTTGTCCCAGCTTCCTTGAGCCTGCGACCAGCTTGGGATCCTCTATCCCCTGCTACAACAATTTTCGGCCCTCTCATTTGCAGCCTTCTCATTGCATTTCACACATGTCTGTGTGTACTGCAGGTTTGCTTTTCGAGGGAAGGCAGATTGTGGGCCACCAAAGGAGCATCACTTGCACTTTATTGTGCCGAAGCTTAACTGGGCTTCTGGTGTTATATCACGAGCAATGGCTGTTGCGTGGTAAGCATTTTGTTAATGTACTCTGGGTAAGATAATTAACCAGGATCTGTAACAGGAGGCATGTTCTGTTCTCAGGCTGCTGTGCTTTGAGAAGGGGTTCAAGGGAACTGAAGAGCTCCATGGCCATTGTGTAGGTGGCCACCTTCACTTCAAAATCACTTTATTATATTGATTATATAATTTATCAAGTCACGTGAGCTGCTTTTTGCAGGGGTCGTATTGGCAAAGACCTCCAGAAAAGATCCCGTGGCCGCAAATCTACTGGAAGTTGCGCTGACGTTCACCAGAGTATTGTGCAATGTTTGAAGAGCCAGTTACTTGCTGGGGTTGAAGACATCGAAGGTAGGGCGAATGATGTGCTGTCGTTATCGATAAAAAGATCAGTCTGTCGTTGCTTTACCTCGGAAATACTCACCACTTCATAATTAACCAGTGTTCGTTCAATTCCCGTGCATCCACTTTCACGGGCTCCCGTAAAGGATGATCCTTCAACGCCCGCGCAGCTAAAGGCTCTGGCTGATCGTATTGTCATGTTTTAGGATGTTGTTAGCATAGCTCGTAACACTAGCGAACGGTGTACCGGCAAACAGATTAATTTATAGGAGTGTTTTCTCTGTGTGGAGGAGCCACTTACCAAAATTTGTTCGATCAAGAAATGTTGCATACTGACACTGCCTAGACTCGGACTCCTGTATGACGATGTCATTTGCTTTCTCCGCTTTTTACATATCGCACAAAGCTCTAGCGATGCCCGTCCCAGTTATCGAAGAACGCGCCTCACCCTCTTGCAATGATCTTCACAGCTGTAGAACAATTTGGAGCGTCATATGGGGTTGCGTTCTGACATTGTTCGCGTGCACTTGGGTCGCTGTCCATCCCAACATCCCAAAATCGAACTCAAACAACCACTGGTTCTCTGGCGCTTTACGGCGAGCGCGTATCATGCTCTATGCTCTCATTGGACCCGAGTTTATCATCTCGTGGGCTTGGAGGCAGCGAGATCTTGCGTCAAAGAAAAGCCGCACATTAGCAGGTCCTTTTTATTTATCTATATCTTCGGCGAATCTCAGCTTACGTGGTTTGCTAAATGAATCATCTTACAGACTGGTCGCGTGTTCATGGATTTTTTGCTGCAATGGGAGGATTCGTTCTCGATGGTGACAGTGACAAGCAACCTCGCACGCTCTCTCTGGAGGACATCGAGGAACTCGTTCGGAATGACGAGATCGAGTATCCTATCATCACCGAGGCGGAAATCAGGGACAGAAGTAAAGGCGATGCGGTGACTAAAGGACTAGTGTTAATACAAACGACATGGTTCTTACTGCAATGTGTAGCTCGCGGAAAACAACATCTGGCTCTTACAGAACTCGAGGTAGCGACAGCCGCATTCGCACTCCTCAACTTGATTACCTATGCCCTCTGGTGGGACAAGCCTCTGAACGTCAAATGTCCAGTTAGGGTGCGGAGGAAGCATGCGTGTGGCCAAGAAGCTGGAGAGGAAGAGGCACGCAGGAAACAGGAAGACGGCCATATCGAAGGCCCTGCTGCGGAAGGAACCCGTCGCCGATGGAACATCTGGGAAGCGGTCAAAACAGTCTTCTTCGTGGTATTTGGGCCATTCCGTTCCATGATTGCGGAAAACAAAGACGATGAAATATTCTTTGCGGGCAAGAGCGAGAATAATGTGGTATATCTTGGTGCTGCAGTGGTGGTGGCGACAGTGTTTGGTGGCCTCCATTGCATTGCGTGGTCGTTTTCTTTTCCTTCGTCCATGGAACAAAGCCTCTGGCGCGCATCTTCCATTGTCATAACGGTGACTCCAATGGCCATTCAGGGATCGATATCGGCCTTGCTAGTTGAATCAGGCCCGAAGCCTGGTCTCGCTGACTTTATCACTTTCTCAATATTCCTTTACCCACTATCGATCCTCTATCTCCTTGCCCGAGTCGCGCTGCTGGTGCTGTCACTCATGGCCTTGCGGTCACTTCCTCCATCAGCTTTACAAGCAGTTCACTGGACTACTTTTCTGCCACATGTCTAGGATGAGCTTTTGCTTCGTTTCGTCACATAATATTTTTCATTGGCAGCACCACATTCCAACATATACCCGTACAATTCGATGTGAAGTTGCTTCTTAGAGGTAACGATTAGCACTAGAAGGATGGTTGAAAAATGGATGCATACCCACGCAAAGGCTTCGACATATATATATGGAAATTACCCGGTGGTTGAAAATCCTTGTCTTACAGTACTACACACTGTGATACTCAACGATAAGCAGCGTCATTTTATTCTGAGACTACATTATGAATCAAAATCAATTGGAGGTAGCGTCCGTGAAGGGAGTAGTAGCCAAGCCAACTTGACGATTTTTGGTGTCAAAAACACTATAGAATCGCTCAAGGAACGTGTATCCGTTGATAAAATCAAGTCCTTGTCCGCTGGATGCGCCAATCTGGAGGGACAAAATTATTGTCAGTCACCAGCTCTTGGCAAGGACCATGGGAAGAAGGAAGAGTTGACAAAAAAATAAATACATACATCAGCGACAATCAAGTAGATGTCCCCTGCCGTTCCTCCGATGGCAGTGTTCAAAGATCGAGGCCAGATCTGGGCGTTGGGTGCAAGTGCGAATGAGGTCCCTCCGACATTGAAGACGAGAGGCTGGAGGGCGTCGAACTGCGCAGCTGTGATTTTGAGGAGACCAGTCGTGCTGTCGGGTACACCGCCTGTGGCTTTCTGGTATTGGTTGAAGGCATCTGATGGATATGTAAGTGACTGATAACGTTGGTACCCGAAAGTCATGGCACACACCCGTGGCAATCAAGACGAGGGTCGTCCCGGTGTCGACAATGCCAGCGGTCGTACTCAGAATGGTCGTTTTACCGTATTGGATTTCTTGGTCGATACCCCAGTATGAAGACGCCGGTGATGTGCCGGTGATGGGTGTGAATGTGATGTCGCCAGTGAATTTGGCCGCGTCGGTTCCACCAAAGGTGAGTTCGCCGTTCGTCACACTCGCCTCAGTGGTTGGCTCGAAAGAAATGCCGACAACTGATTCCGGGATCGTGCCCTGACTGAACAAATTATCCACAACTGTGGGTATCTCCGCTTGTTGATCAGGTATGAGAGTGCCTTTTGTAAGGTCAACTGGGCCGATACTATATATATATAATAACCACGAGGACGCGATAGTAATTCAGTCACTTCCTCTGGCAGGAAAAAACGAAATGGATACGAACCCAAGAATACCATCATACCCGTTGAAGCCTCGCGCTATCCTGGCCACACCGATGCTTTGCTTAGGAATCACGAGGTCGGGGGATAATGTCACCTGGTCGATATCTGACACCACAAGTAAAGCCGAGAACGCCGGAATAATAATCCCCAGGACTTACATTCATGCCCTTCAAAACAACCGGAGCCGTAAGTTACTTGCTGTTATAGAACTTTGGTTCAACCACTACGCTCTCAGAACATGAGGCTCATACTTACCACTTCGTCGATAGTTAGGTGGCTAGTCGAGGTCTGAGCATATGCTTTGTTGGCTCCAACCCAGGTATTGGAGCTGCCTACGAATGCGAAGGTGCGGTTAGAGAAAATGCAGCAGGCAAAACGCAGCAAGACCATACCGGTGTCGATCAAAAGAGTGTCTAACGTGACAAGTGTTAGTCCAGAAAGCGACAGTTGAACAAACGCGTGATATCTCTTACAATTGGTAGGGGGATTGCCAACGCCAACGTTGGCGGTGTATACAACCTGAATGTAACAGTCAATATTAGAGAATCAAATCTGAGAAATGTGGTACATACCGCAGCATTGGTGACAGGAAACGAGACTTCGTCCCGAAGACCAAGGTTGAGGCCGCAGACGGGGACCTGAAGACCCAAGCCCAACTGCTTGAGAACTTTAGCGCGAGCCCGATCAGCAGCAACGATGTTGGGGAAGCCTGTAATGTTGATGCTGCGTGCGATGGCCAGGTTGACATTGGGAGCGCTCCGCGTGAAAGGGTAGGCGGCGGTCCCTTGATAAGTGAGGAGGAGAAACGACAGGAAGGTCAACGAATAGAACATGTTCGAAGTTGATTTTACGAGAGTAAAGAGTGACAGCTGGTAGGTGAAGAACCAGTGGGGAGTCAATGAACGCAAAAAAAAGAGGTATAAATACGGAAAACCTCTCAGGGTCAGAATGAAGAGGAAGCCATATGTGTTGACAATTCGCGAACGGCTTCTGGTGCATTCAAGTTATTTCGGTTCTTGCTCGCTTCGCGGAAGTTACTTACATGAACCCTCCGCTGCGCTGATGTTGATGGGTCCGCGTCTGTGTACGCTGTCAGTCAGCTGCTCAGCGCTCAGTCCGCAGTCTGTTACAGTCAGTCTGCAACTGTCAGTAGTCAGTCTGCAGTCTGCCAGGGCAAGGATATGTTATGTTTTGTTTTGTTTATGTAACGAAACGATCCATGAATTTTCAAACAATCATAAGCCTAATTTCGGTTCCCAATATGTAACTGGGTTTGATTGCATACAGTTCGGCGAAGCACAGGATGCGGGTAATAAATAAACACCAAAGCCGGACAAAATGTACAGTCGGTTGCATAAAGATTGAGAAACACAATCCACAAAACCTTGTTTGTCTAAGTTTGCAATAGGGTCTGGCGTGACTTTCCCTTAGTCACGCTGCCACTTGTTATTGTCAGTGTCTCGCCTGGTACCAAGAAGACTGTATGGCTAGAGAAATCACGAATCTTGTAGGATGTAGTCAGAGTACTGTATACAGGGTTATCCAATACTATGAAGACACTGGCTAACTGGTATAATGACAAAAATAAAAGAAGACCAAGTACTACCAATCCAACTTGGATTGTTGCCAACCATCAGAGGGGCAGCTTGGCACATTCTCTTTATCATTTCTGAATACAGTGGAGGAAATCCCCTCTCACGAGCAGCACTGGACGGGTGAGAGCGGGTTTCGGGAATGAGAGCGTTGTCGTACCCACTGATAAGGTGCTGTGACTGATCTGTGACGATGTGTGACTGATCGTGACAAATTGCTAAATTAAGGTCATGGCAAGCTTAGACAAACAAGTTTTTGTGGATTGTGTTTCTCAATCTTTATGCAACCGACTGTAAGTACTCCAACCCAACCTCGTCATGGTACCAGTGATTCTACCTTGACAGATGATTCAGAAGGCACCGACAAATCAATCCATTCGGGTTTGGACGATGTTATCGGGTTTGACATTACTCGGTCTTGCGTGAGCCGGTTCAAGTTTCGGTTTCCACTCCGTGTCGGTTCAGTGGAACGATCCATGAATTCCTGGTTTCCGTGCGGTTTCCGGAGGTTGAGAACGAGGCGGCAGGATAATAAGACCGTGAAGATAAGTGTAGGGCTATCAATGAGGACAATGGTTTAAAGTGGTCAGTTAAGAGGAAACTAACAAGCAAAAACGATTTACGTGAGATTAACGACCCATGTTAACGAGTTTGGGGCGATCAAAAATATTAGGACATTGATAAGGTTCATGGTGCATATGGCGAAAAAGTAGAGGATGCCATCCCTCCAAATAACGGACATCAACGGCGTATTGACTTCTTTTCTCCAAAAATCGTACGTTTTCCAGGCCGTCAATCTGAATGACACAATGCGTTGAGTGCAGAACTAAAATATAAAAATACCCCAGCTACTCCACGCACCCGAAAGAAACAGTATCGTAGAAAAGAGGAAGCAACTGTTTCATATTTTTCCGTAAGCCTCTGCATCAAAAAAAAATACACCACAAAAAATCTCACACAATATTCAATCATCCAACCACGAGGAGCCGGTGCCGCGATGCATGACCCGTCAGGTGGTTGGGATGTCAAGCTGACTGTGATCCCTCCGAGACACACTTCAACGAGGAGTATGGCCGAGAGTACAACCGCTACCGCCCGACTCTGTGAATAAATCTAGTGGTTCCGCCTTAGCATTAGAGCATGACGATGCAGATCAGGAGGTGGGTATTTACAGCGTATACGCGAACTCCGAGAATCATTTGGGAAAGGACTGTCGATATGAGAAATCCTACTGGATTCCAATGAAACATGTCTATTGGTGGGAATGTTAGTAAAGAGTCAAAAATCAGTCATGCTACGTGCAGACTACTCGCATTTGCATGCCGCTGGACTCCAAGCACCGGCCATTATAGACACAATAACGGAAAACCTTCCAATCAATAACCGTTATATTGTATTTGAACCCCGACATCTTCGAAGGGTACGTACTGCATCAATCCGAAATACCGATTAACTGAGTTGCGTTGTGTGAGTGTTAACGGTAACAGCAGGTATGGCCAAGAAATACTAACCAAAGTATAGGACAGTGAAGGGCTGCGGAATTTGGGCGATAAGAGGGCACGAAATTTGTTGTTCAAAGCATTAATAACGCACGGTAAATTTCTTCTTCCAGATACGTTGGTACTCCTGTGGCAGGCAGAGTATACTGTCCCAAACATATATACAGAACCTAATGTAGTCAACCATACATCTTGTTAGCCCATTACGGCTGGAGAAAATGGCGAGATATACGAACGCTCCAACAGCCCACACTAAAACTGCCTGCACTCGCTTCTGGTTCACCTCTGCCGGAGGATCAGGAGTCGGAGCCATAGACTATAGTCCAGTATTCGCAGGTGAGATGACGGGGGCAAAATCTTTTGTTGCGGCGGGAAGTAGTCAGAGGGGAGCCCACTCTTATACAATGTGGGGACTGAGAAACATGATTTGCTCATCCCTGGGGCCTTCAAGTGTCTGGAAAACCCGGTGGTTATCCGGTGGTTATAATCATTGACAGATTTGTGATCGAGCTCGAGGCTAAACTGATGCACTGGAACCTTGACCTCGATCGGATCAATGACTGTTACAGATGACCAAGCGGCAAAAAGACAAATGTATATAATTTGAAGTATCGGGCAATCCGAGTATCGGGCAATCCATGGATCCTGTTGCCAGTACGAGATTCGACAGAATTTATCTGATGATGAAGCTGACTCGGATATGCATGGCAAAGAGTCAGCACTTTCAATGCATTTTAGTAGTATTCGGTATTATTAATAATGAAGTCTAAAGTTAAAACCATCAGTTCCAAGATCACACAATCCCATTGGGGGGGTCAACCCTACGACGAGATCCTAGTTCCAACTTCGCCGGTGTCGGCGGGGATAGTTCAATCCATTCGGATTTTGGGATAAAGGTTTTATCCGAGTCGTGTCGGTTCACGTTATCAGTTCGGACTTTGGTAATACTGCTGACGGCTGTCGGTCCACTCGAGCCGGCCAAGGGACTCATGTTTGCAAGCGTATTCCGGAGGTTGAGAACAAGGCGACACGACAACATGACCGTGAAGATGACCGTAGGGCTGTCAGTGGATAAAATGTTAAAAGGGGGTGACAAAGAGTTGAAACTGTCAGCTTACGTTAAATTGGCAACCCATATTGACGAGTTTGGAGCAATCAGAAAAATGAGGACATTGATAAAGTTCATGGTGCAAATGGCAAAAAAGTAAACAATGCCGTCTCTCCATATGACAGCAGCTAACGGCGTATTACCGTCCTTTCTCCAGATATCATATATTTTCCAAGCTGTCAACCTGAGAAAAAAAAATAGCGTGACAGGAGTGAGTCCGTTCCAAAAACTTTGAACTGTATCACATACAGGAAAGTAACCAAGTCGAAAAAAAGTTGTAGCGACTGTTAGTTTCATGTAAGCCTCTGCATGACCGACACAGCAAATGCATGCATGATATTGCTCACAAAAGTAGCAATCATCCAGCCAAGAGGTGCAGGTCCGGCAAAGCACGGTACATTGGTTCCAGGGGGACCAGTGACTAGCGCAGGCGTCAAGTTTACCGTGACCACTCCAACGCACAATTCAATGAGAAATATGGCGGAGAGTACGGTCAACACTGTCCGACTCTGTGAATAGATCTGATGACCTCGCTTTAGCATTGAGCACGACGATCAGAGAATGATTTACAGCATATACGCGAATTCCGAGAATCGTTTGGGAAAAGAATGTGGAAACCAGGAACCCTACTGGAGCCCAGCGAAACATGTCTATTTGTAAGAATATTAGTGAGAGACACTGGCAGGCTACGTGTAGACGCACATCGACATGCCCCTGGACTCCAAGCATCGGATATTGTAGACAGCACAAGGGAAATTCTGTAAATTACGCTGGTCAATTCATGAAAACTCGCACCGAGCGTTTTCATACATACTGGAGAAATCCAAAATATCGATTGACTGCGTGATGTTGACCAATATTAATGATGGCAAAGAATGTAGTATTTTCATTACTTGCCAAGGTATAGGATACTGATGGGCTGCATATGTGGTTCATAACTATAAGAAAATTTTGTTCAAATGGTAACAACATACGGTGGGTTTTTTCTTCCAGACATGTTGGTACTCTTGTGGTAGGCAAAGTATCCAGTCCCAACCATATATACAAAACCTGATGCAATTGACGAGATGTTAGTCATCTACAACACAGGGGCCGATGAGAACCACGCACGCTCCTGCAGTCCACACCAAGATTGCCTGCCCTTGCATCTGGTTTGCTTGTGCTGCATCAGGAATTGCCGGGCTTGGAGTAGGAGACATGGTTGTCATCGACGACTGGAAGAAATCCAGGGAAGATCCGCCTTTTATGTGAGGGAACTGGGGGGGTTACAGACCGACAACATACGCATGTGCTCGGCCTCTAAGGCTCCGTCACATCATGCAGACAAATCAATGACCGACGGGGATCTGCTGTCTCGAAAGACTTGCTGACAGATTGAAGACCGCAACCACAACGTCCGATACAAGAGCTCACATGAATGTGCTTTGAGGTTTTAAGGAACACCAATCGATTTTCACATGTACGTGTACCACTGAGCTAGCATTTTAAAAGTTGCCGGAGATATACTTTGAGAACTTGAAGTCAAATAAAGAAAGAAATTTTCTTACCGCTTCCAAATTGCTAGCTATACTGTGGTTGTATTTGCACCTTGGGTATCTCAAATTTGGGTACGGGAAAGAGACTTCGATGGCGGGGATGACTCAACTTACGGATCGCCGGTTTACGTAGACGGTTACACCGCCACCGCCAAAAAACTTGGGTGCAAATCTGTCAAGTTAGGTTGAAGTTTGAGTTAGCAGACGTTCAAGTTTCAGAGGATGAATCGGGACAATGTAAATTTTCCTGCACGAGCTTCTAACCGGTTATAGAGGCAACAGCCAATTCCTGACAAACATGTGGGGCGTAATCATCTCAAGAAACTCATGCAATCTCCTCGTCAGCCGTCTTTCCGTGGCGTTCAAAGGAACCCCCGCCCAGGTACAGCCGCTTTTATGCAGGAGCGCGTTGTCTCTCCAACGATACCATATGTTTGCGCTGCACTACAAAAGAAATACGTGATGTGGACCACGATGATCCCCAATACCACGTGTGAGCGTTAGAGGATTCTCCAATCAGACAAAGGTTCTTTGTATCACCCCGATACCGCCCCGCATGCGAGGGACAATCGATTTTGGGGCGGGCAACGAGTTCAAGCTTCGTCCTATAGAAAACGTCGAGCTGTTTGAACCAGACCATAAATCCTCATGGAATGTATTGTATCACAAGGTAATCGAGGACGATTGGAGGATGCGAGATGGCGGGATACTTTATGCGATTGGGGAGTATGGCGACTGGAATCATCATGCACGGAAACGCTCTGGGATTAGGGATTTACTCTGGATATTGCAAGAATCTCATTCCTTGCACGGTCAGTGTGGTGGAGATTAAGATTGGAGTATATATGCTGACGGTGGTTCGCAGTTTTTCGGCCAAAAGGATGGGCTGTCTGGCATCCCTTAATGTCGTAGACAAAACCCTTTTGGCGGAGGACAAAATCTCCGTCGTTAATATGCCTGAAGATGGTCGGACGGTAGCCAGGCTTTAGGAGCTTTGCTATCCTGTGGGCGTCTCGGATCTGGGAAATCTACACTCTTTGTATCTGGTCGTATAGGCTGCAACAAAATACGAGATGAAGAAGGTGATCTGGCCGACAAAGATGCAGTGGAAGGAACAACTCAAGAATAGCCCTCTTCGTGTCTATTGCGCAGCAGTTCGGTATGGTTGGGAACATGAAGCACAAGAGGCTGTTCAGTGTACGGTCAATGAAATAATCGAGGGTCTCTACGTTCCCGAGATGGAGTCGATTTCCTCAAATCACTATTATCACCTCCTAATGTACCACCACAGCTGCCGATCAGCCATGGCCACTGTCAAGTGGAATTTCGAGAAAATATCCTCGCATGGGTGTGAAAGACAAGTCTGGAAGGATGTCACCCCGGATATGCATACGACAATGAAATCTACGAAACCGATTTGAACGACGCCATCTCGAAGGTGAGTTGAAACACGTTATGATATCGGAGAAAGGCTGTTCATTTTGATGCCCAGGTCGAGCTCAAGTTCGAGTCGCACCATGCTCTCCCGCCACCAGGTCCAGCAAGAATCTGGGAAAATAAAAATTCAGATGAAAGTTGAACCGAACCATTGCCCTGTTCACGATTTAGTATGTACTTGTTAAATAGTAACTGTCTAATGATACGAACGATCTAGTAGCCTAGTTCCTTGTCTAGATCTTGTTGGACAAAGCATCATGTCCCAAAAACAAACCCAAATGCAAATAACCCCGTAGCAATTCTTGAATTCACTCGCCACTCATGGACGAGGCCACCGGTTACGAAAGGGAAGAAATCCTCAATGAGTTGGCGTTGGCCGCGACATGAGTTGGCGTTGGAGTCGTGTCGGGGGTTGGAACGGTCGAATATGAGAGTTTGAAGACGACGAGGACAAGCACCCAGCAGTGAACACGGTGGTGTGGAGATGGGAAGGGAAGGAGAATTCGGGGGAAAGTTTGAGAGAAGATGAAGAAGACAAGGTCCCAGGGCGGCACTTAGATGAGAGGGCGTGTTCGAATGAAGACAAGGTAGGCTGGGAGCGCTGAGATGCCGGATAATGGTGCTGGAGGTCATTGGGAGGAAAAGTTGGTCCATGGAAGTCGCCGACGGGGGATATTTCCCTAAACGCAACGTCAAGTCCTCCATAGCGCTCGAACCTACATCCATCCCTGCAACGCATTTTCGCTACCCATGTTACCTCTACCGCTGCACGCACATCTACTCGATACCTACACGACTCTGTGGATGCAGTCGGCGGGGGGTACTTCTCTCAAAGGAACATTGGGCTCAGAAGTGACTGCCGAGTGTCGTTCGATGGCATGGCAATATTGGGATGTAGCGCCCATGTCAAGTTTCGTTGCGGTCTAACATGTCAGTGGTCAGCTTAGATTTCCTTCCACAATCAACGACGTTTTGAAGACTGCATTGATTGTGAATTTGCTTTGTATCATAATAATATAAGCAATGCAACTGACCAGAAATTTGGAATCCTAAACTTTGTGCCAAGCCCGACTGGGTGGGCCGGTGTCGTAGGGGAAATCCTGGTCCATCTGAAAGTGTTGAAATCGTTTGCGGGATTCCTTGGACGATTGGGTGAGCTGTTCTTTACTGATTCCCAGACTTCCACCTCATCCTCGTCACTGTCAGAACTCTCCTTCAGCTCGGAATTCTTCAATTATGAATAGGTTTTGTCGGGATAGGCCTTTCTTCGGGCTCACGCCTTCAACCACAATGGATGCAGGTTGACAACGATGACTAAGGCGGGAGGAGACGTAGCGCCCTGGACCCGTGGGACGTTCGTCAACGAGCACAGCCGAGGAACCTTCTCTTGATGGCACTAATGTTCAAGAACGTCGCTGACGGGCACCGTGAAAGGGACAGAACCCCAATGCTTAGGGAGGGCGCTGCCGGAGTGAGTTATTTTGTCCAGAACTCGGGAGGCTACTAGTGATGACAACTCTCACAGATTGCAAATATTTCGAATGCGCACCATGTCAACGCCATGGGCGCAACGTTCAATGACGTTAGAGGCGATCAGCACAATTATCAGATAATTATTTGTACGTCAACTTAGCGACTAGCTCCACGCAAATCGAAATTATCGTTACGTTTATTCTTCATGTAGCATCCCTCAATTCCCTGAGCACTCTTCCATATGCTGAGGGTGCTTCCTGGAATCCAAGGCTTGCGTGCTTGCCTGACACACGCACAACCCTCTTCCACGATATATGGATGGATCAACGAAGCCAATAGGACAAAGACGGCAGAAATATTTTTCTTGTCTGATGTAGCAGGCAGCGGGAAGAGTGCGATTGCACACACCGTTGCTCGTGACTGCCACCAGAAGGGTTTACTTGCCTCGTCTTTCTTCTTCGATCGAGACATCCCGGATAGAAATCGGCCTCAGAAGCTCTTCAGCACGATCGTACGTGATCTCTCTAGACTTCAGAAAGGTCTTGCAGAAAACATCAGCGTCATCCTTGAAAACGATCCCAGTCTTGCATCAGCGTCACAATCGCGTCAGTTTGACGAACTCATCCTCAAGCCTTTTCAAGTCTACAAGCACCATATTGACGGGCGCATTGTACTAGTCATCGATGCGCTGGATGAAGGTTACGGTCTAGAGACTCTCGAAATCCTGGGCAACAAGGTTCCTGACCTTCCTGGGACGTTCCGCATATTCGTCACCTCTCGTCCAACGGACGACATTTTGATGGAATTATCCGCCGCGAATCATGTTCAATGCAGATCGATCGATATTCATGGTAATAGCAATCAGAGGGATATTGCCCTCTATATCCAGGAGAGGCTGCGATATATTGCGTCGCGAAAGCGTTTGGGTGCAGATTGGCCTGATTCGCAATTATGGAAGGACTTTACAGTGAAGGCAGAGGGCTTATTCATATGGGCGTCTACAGTCAGCAATTATTTGTCCACCGCTATCTATCCGGAGAGCAAGCTCAGGAGGCTCCTATACGAGAATGATCGGTCAGGTCTCAATGCGGAGGAAAAGATGGACAAGTTGTATGCTGAAATCCTCAACACCTGCGACTGGCGCGACGGAGATTTTGTGGAAGGGTACCGTTTAGTCGTCGGTGCAATCGTGGCAGTCAAGACACCACTGTCCATATCTGCTCTCCAGTGCCTTCATAGGGACACGCCGACTCTGAAAGTTGATGAAATTCCGCGCCCACTCAGCTCGGTGCTCACTGGCTTGGATGATGAAAACCGTCCCATACAACTTTTACATCTCTCCTTACGAGATTTCCTGACGTGTCGGGCTCAAACCTCGCCAGCTCATGAACGGTTTTATGTCAGCGAAAAGGAGCATAGTGGGAGGCTGGCATTCTTATGTCTACATGTCATGAACGAACAGTTGAAGCCTGAGATACCGGGGACTGGTTACTTGACAGGGCAGATGCATAAGATGAAAGGCGTTCCTAAAATCGAGGTCTCGGAAGTGCTATGCTTGCAGATTCTGGGCGGAACACATCATCGAGATCGAAGGGCCATTGACGGAAATGTTTCTCGAAGCAGTGCGCATATTCTGGTCCAAGCAGGTCCGGGTCTGGACGGAAACTTTGCACTCCAAATTTGAATTTCAGAGTTTGCTCAAAGTACGAGCATGGCTGCAGGTTAGAGTGTGAATTGGAATACTCCCGGTCCAAACTAATGTAATGATCCCGGTCAGAGAACGTGTTCAACACTTGTAACATCTGATTCCGATGTCGAACAGGCTGCAGCACTCTTTGAGCTTTCTGCGCGATTTCAGTACATGGGTCGCCGAGAAGATGCCATGAAAGCAATTGGGGAGGCAGTTGAGCTACGGCGTTGGCTTGCTGCTGACCATCCTGCCACTTTCAATCCAGATCTCGCCATGTCCCTCAACAGTCTCTCACTCCGTTTATCCGATCTGGGTCGACGAGAGGATGCCATGAAAGCAATCGAGGAGGCAGTCAAGCTGTATCGGGGGCTTGCTGCTGACAATCCTGCCACTTTC
Organism: Hygrocybe coccinea; assembly: GCA_963555575.2. Classification (NCBI taxonomy): domain Eukaryota; kingdom Fungi; phylum Basidiomycota; class Agaricomycetes; order Agaricales; family Hygrophoraceae; genus Hygrocybe; species Hygrocybe coccinea. The sequence continues at coordinate 3,303,412 of OY741997.1, forward strand.
ATTTCAGGTTTCGCTGTGTCTTTCACCAATCTTTCAAATTGTTTATCTGATCTGGGTCGGCGAGAGGAGGGCATGAAAGCAATTGAGGAGGCAGTTGAGCTATGGCGTCGGCTTGCTGCTGACCATCCTGCCACTTTCAATCCAGATTTCGCCAAGGCCCTCAACAATCTCTCACGTCATTTATTCGATCTCGGTCGGCGAGAGGACGCCATGAAAGCAATTGAAGAGGCAGTCAAGCTGTATCGAGCGCTTGCTGTTGACCATTATACCACTTTCAATCCAGATCTTGCGAGGTCCCTCAACAATCTCTCTGTTTGTTTATCCAATCTCGGTCGGCGAGAAGATGCTATGAAAGCAATTGAGGGGGCAGTCGAACTACGGCGTCGGCTTGCTGCTGACCATCCTGCCACTTTCAATCCAGGCCTCGCTGTGTCTCTCACCAATCTTTCAAACTGTTTATCTGATCTGGGTCGGCGAGAGGATAGCATGAAAGCAATTGAAGAGGCAGTTGAGCTATGGCGTCGGCTTGCTGCTGACCATCCTGCCACTTTCAATCCAGATCTCGCCAAAGCCCTCAACAATCTCTCACCTCATTTATCCGATCTGGGTCGGCGAGAGGACGCTATGAAAGCAATTGAGGAGGGGGTCAAGCTGTATCGGGGGCTTGCTGCTGACAATCCTTCCACTTTCAATCCAGATCTTGCCATGTCCCTCAACAATCTCTCTGTTTGTTTATCCAATCTCAGTCGGCGAGAAGATGCCATGAAAGCAATTGAGGAGACAGTCGCACTACGGCGTCGACATGCTGCTGACCATCCTGCCACTTTCAATCCAGATCTCGCCAAGGCCCTCAACAATCTTTCAAATCGTTTATCTGCTCTGGGTCGGCGAGAGGACGCCATGAAAGCAATTGAAGAGGCAGTTGAGCTATGGCGTCGGCTTACTGCTGACCATCCTGCCACTTTCAATCCAGATCTCGCCAAGGCCCTCAACAATCTCTCACTTCGTTTATCTGATCTGGGTCGGCGGGAGGACGCCATGAAAGCAATTGAAGAGGCAGTCAAACTGTATCGAGGGCTTGCTGTTGACCATTCTGCCACTTTCAATCCAGATCTTGCCAGATCCCTCAACCATCTCTCTGTTTGTTTATCCAATCTCGGTCGGCGAGAAGATGCCATGAAAGCAATTGAGGAGGCAGTCGAACTATGGCGTCGGCTTGCTACTGACCATCCTGCCACTTTCAATCCAGATCTCGCCAAGGCCCTCAACAATCTCTCACTTCGTTTATCTGATCTGGGTCGGCGGGAGGACGCCATGAAAGCAATTGAAGAGGCAGTCAAACTGTATCGAGGGGTTGCTGTTGACCATTCTGCCACTTTCAATCCAGATCTTGCCAGGTCTCTCAACCATCTCTCTGTTTGTTTATCCAATCTCGGTCGGCGAGAAGATGCCATGAAAGCAATTGAGGAGGCAGTCGAACTATGGCGTCGGCTTGCTACTGACCATCCTGCCACTTTCAATCCAGATCTCGCCCTGTCCCTCAGCAATCTCACTTCGTTTATGAGATCTGGGTCGGCAAGAGGATGCTCATGAAGGCAATTGAGGACCGCGGTTTGACGTACTTACAAATCCCGCGAACAATGAGTAATATAGACGGTTTCACCGCCACCGTCAAACTAGAAACTCTTGTCGTCGCGATGAAATACACTACCGTGACTATTGGCACAGTCTACGATATTTTTTAGGCTGCTGCTGCTTAGGGCGGCGGTGACAATGAAGGGAAGGCGAGTCAACAAGTTCCCGTATTACTAGCTGAGTAGGATTGCAATCAATGTACCCAAGGCGTCATCGTGAAACTCGGTCCCTCAGGCTTCCACGCGGCTCCGATTGAGACTTCTATCGACGATCAGCGAGACCTTGACGACGCTGGCAGCCTCAGTCGTCGGAGGCACTTACTCCCCAATTCTTTGGCCTTCAGAAAACATTGTAATTTCCACCACTTGCTCCAACTGAACTCACGCTTATTATTCCAACTATGGATCCCACCAAAAGCAAAATCCGTGGCACCTCCGAGACTCGGACTCGGACAGCTTCCACGGAGCTACACCAGGATCGAAATGCCACTGTAGATCCCAGTTGCTGGACAATTGATGAACTCGTGGGGGGAAGGTTTTGACGAGACTACGTTCAGCTTCCTCATCGAAATGATATTCAACGTGCTCTAGTTACCTCCAGGCTCTCTTCCTATGCTTAACTCCCTCCGATGCTAGGAATGTTGCCCTCGAATTGTTCGACTACCAAATACTCTTATTCTGATGAGAACAGGGATGCTATCTGCACTTGTGGTCTTGCGAGGGATGCTGCAGAAGCTCTGATATGCCAGACATCTTTTTGTCTAATGACTACCTGAGATCTATTCTACGTTTCAAGGTGAACTGTGCCGTCGTTGGGTCAATTATCCGGCAATCATGTTTGGCCGCTGTCCGTAGATTTGAGAGATTCAAATATTCAAGGGCGATCTTTTGGACCTACTCCCCCTTGAAACTGGTGAATATCCGTTGCCATACATTCCCGAAAACCCAAGACATACTCATGTCGACGCTCTCTACTTCAAGATGACCAAGACGAAAACAATAACAATAAGCCAGAGGGAACTGCGGCCTGATGGTATTCCTGGGTAACACTTCATGATGGCCCGGTCATGCGCACTGACTATGAGCAGCGTCCGAGCAACCAGTTCTCCACGTTCTCCACGAGCTAGTAGACCGTTATTGAGTGCTGATTCAAGCATATCCGGAGCATGGTATTGATTCGGGGTGTGGTTGGACCATTCAAGAGGCGCCACAACTTCTGCGAGGATGGGCTCGGACGGATACGTGGTCGTTTCTACGGTGGTAAAATTATTAGGAGTCTATTCTCGGCTCTTAGATTTCTGCACCAACTACGACTCTGCACCAACTTCGACAAATATCATGATAGCAGTTACAAATACAGCGAGAAATATAAGTAGTCACGTAAAGAAGACCATTATGTGGATTGCGTGCTTACAACTCAGACTGTGGGGCATTCGGGCAAGAGCCTGAAACGCTGTCCGTTGGCCACAACCGTAGTACCCTGCCGCTGACACTTGGGGCATTTGGACTGTGAATTGGGAGGCCAAGTATGTGTGACCATTGGCAGCCTGTGAAACTCGCTGGCCGTAATACACTACTGGCGCCGTGGGTACTTGAGCTCCGAGGTTGGACGTCGCGTGGGATGTCGGGTAGTAGTTCTGGCGGGCCACCTGCCCTACTGGCGCTGCGGTGATGAGGTTAGTCGCCGCGTCGGATGAGGCCTTGTACTCTCCATCAGTGAACACGCGGTCTGGGCGGGTGCAGCGATAGGCAAATAATAATGGCAAGAGGATCGCCAGGGCAATGACACCACAGATGACGCCGATGGCAATTTTAGCATGAGTGGTGAGGGTCTTGTGTTTTGCGCTGAGCATCTCGTTCCGAATGCTGCTTTTGACGTAGCGCAAGATGTTGACAAGAGGTCCGGACCCAGTAACGTAGGATGAGGCAAGGCTAAGGGCAATGGTGCGCAAAAGATTCTCGTCGGGTTCATGATCAGCGAACACATCCAGGGATCCCCACTCCTTGTTCCGTTTGGACCACTCAGTGCGCCACGCATCCAGTCACAGGGCAATATTATCACCTCATGCATACGTCGAAATCCGGGACTAGAGCCTATTTTGCCGGTCTCCTTGGGCCGATGCAATGCAACATCATTGTCTGTTCTCGATGAAGATTCGCCCGATGGCATCGGCACAGGCCATCTTGAGGTGGAAAAGTCCCATGACGAAGAGCAGGAATTGATGCCGTTGCAGTGGAGTACTCTCCAAGGATCGACGGTCCAGCAATGCCTCAATGCGCTCTGAGGTGCCCAAGTCGCCGAAGAACAGCACAACATATTCACTGACATCAACATTGCCATAATACCCAACACAAATAAGTAAAGATCATACACACAAATCCACAGGCAACTAACTCTTATCATTGAGCTCGAGGGTCTGATTTAATATAACTCAGTGCTGTCCCCCTCCCACCGATCTTCGAAGCTTCCGACGCTGAAATAACCTTCAAGTGTGATTCCGGTCCTTGCCAGATGAGCAGCATCTCCTCCGAGTCGTTGCTAGGACACACCACTTGTGCAAAGGGATTCATACCACCGTAAAGCCTCTCCAACTGCTTCGTACCAGCAAGCCGCTTTGTGAGGCACATGGTCATGGACCAAGCAATGACTACAATGGCTGTCGCCAAAAGGGGGAAAAAGCTGATCGCATAAAGGGGTTTGTAGCATATCGCCGGTTTCCCGCCTGTCGAAGTGATGATGATAGGTTCGCTGGAACGTGCTGTCCAGCCGTTGTAGGCTATGCTCCCCAAAATATAGGATGCGCCGACTTGGCCTGCCCACCTCGTTACAGTGCTCGCATTCAAAGGTAAGGCTTCATCATGGCCGAGCACGTTGAGGGCCAGGTCATTGATTGGCTGGAGGTCTTGTGGCATAAGAATGCCGGTTCCAACGCTGCCGAACACGGAGCCCCCAGAACCAGGCCCTTGGATGCGGATGGAGGAATAGTCGGCTTGTGGTTTAATATAGTGGCGTATGGGAGACGAAGGATTGTCCTGCAGAACATAGCGCTCGATAGGTGCGTACCCGGCATAGACAGTGGCATTGTCAAAAGCTGACACATTGTAGAGAACGTCCACGTAATCGGCGTTAACGTAAATGAGATCACTAGGAAGATACGTCCATTCGAGCGTCACGTTGCCTTGGGCATCCATCTGCACAGTGGTGGAAACCATGTTGACCTGTGTTGTCGTGGCGCAGACCATTCTTGTGAGTAGTCCGTATAAACCACCTTCCAACATCCTTTCCCCGCTAATACCAAGCATGCCGCATGAGAATACTGGGAGTACTGGGAACTGCTTGCCTTCAGGTGGTGGGATCATGTGCTGTTGATTTAGGGCATAGGTACAATTGCCAAAAATATTGTTACTGGCAGTGATATCCGTATCATTCTCCATCCAGGGCAGGTATAGTACCTGCACCAAATCCGCCTTTGCAATGGCTGACCTGGTTTCGTTGAAGCTGGACAAGAAACCATATTGGTCGATAGAGGACTGGTTGAAAAGGGGAATAAAGTATTCGCGGACTTGATCAACTGTTTGCGACAGGATGCCACGAATGGAGTCTGGACCAGAGTACCTCCGCCACATAGTACCGTTGGTGGCGAAAGTGTCAAAAACAGAACCATTATCTCGGTTGGTGGATGAGTAAATGCCCAACTCCATGCAACCTACGTCGACCTCGAGCGCCATTGTCTTGGGGAGTGCCGCCTTGTGCTCACGGGTGAGCTCCGGGACGCCAAAGATGGCCCTGAAGCCATTCTCATGCGGATCGACGAGTATTCCGTTACGAATCGTGGAGGTTTCGATTCTCTTCGACCCAGGGCCCACGTAATATGAGTTCAAATAGAAGGGGCTTCTGTCGTTTGTTAGACGCCTCAGTTGGAGGGGAGTTAATGCATCAGAATCGGTCATATTGATACCACTGAACAACGTGGAATCAGCGTAGGTCGAATTGTGCCACGCCGTACAGTTCCGTAACGTCACATTTTCATCTATACGGAGCACCTCCACGGAGTCACATCTGAATGCATTTGTCGTCGCTGGCTCTGTGCCAGGAACCATGGTGGCAACAATTGCTTTGAGTGCCTGATCATCGGTTGCAATCGAAGATGGATGGTCTGTGAAAGGGCGACCAGGGACTGAGCAGGAGGAAAAGCCAAGCAAACCAACGTCACTCAGGCGAGCAAAAGGCCCATAAATTGTGAGGAGAGCGACACAGATAAGGAGATAGTGTGGTCGAAAGGGATTGCGGTTCCTAAATCTGAGCGAGCTTAATATCCACTTTACAGATATCAATGAGAGGGATGAGTTGCTAGCGATTCGATTGACGATATCGTGTGTACTCAGGGAGGCCGTGCGTGGGGCGCTACTGAGAAGAAGACGGCTAATAAGGAAGATGCCAGTATACGAGAGAATTTGGATAGCGACACGAAGCATAAAGGTGATCTGACCTATGGTCAGCTTATCGGTGATGATGAGCATGACTTTGGAGGTTGCAAAGGACGCAGCCGCAGCTAGATGAAGGAAAGCGACAGATGATAAGCTGTGATTTGAGAACAGATGTACAGCCATAGCTATGTAACCCTGGGTAGGAGTTACTCTGTTAGTTCATGGGCTCCAGCGGTACTATTACCACAATATGTGAGGAGGCAGTGCTCTGTACGTGGGCTGTAAAGAAGTTTGGTTTAAATTCTATGCGAACTTGAGGGTGGTACGTGTAAAGGGTCAACACTGACGGGTCCATTCTCTAGGCGGAGCGGCGAGTTTGGTGTCAAGAGGGCAATACCGCCAAGTAAAAGAAGCCCCATTTGGCGGTTTTAATCGACGGTCAGCTGGACTGAAAATCCACACGAGGGTTATCGGGAGACCAAATGGGACAGGTCAAAAGGTTTACCCACCCACAGATACTGTGACCGTTCTCTCGGCGAGCCCTAAAGCCTGAGAGACCTGAAGATCTGAGCTTGAATTTAGAGTTAGCGTATTAGGGAAATAAATCACGTGTTTCTTATCATTATCTTATCTTGCGCTTATCCCTTGGTTGCCCTGTGTGCAAGCTCAAATGACCTTTGGTATGATGATTGCCATGGACCTTCTGCTCTCGAAATGGAACTCAAATCAATCAGGAACTTGTCTGGTGACAACTTGACAGCAAAATATCAGGAACTTCCATCCAACGAATTGCCCAGGCAAGACTTCTTTGCAGATCTGAGTGCTTCCGACATGGAAACAGCCTACAAGTTGTCTCTCTTGCTCTATGCTGCATCAGAGGGCACCAAACTCAAAGCTACTCTGGCGCTCTTGGCCGGTTGGGATTCTTTGATTAATGCTGGAACTGGTTCAGGAAAGACTCTCTGCATGGTTCTCCCAGCTCTTCTGGACCCTGGCTCAGTTTCCTTGGTTGTTTCTCCCCTGAAGAGGTTACAGCTCTTGCAGGTAAGTATTCCATCAAGTTTTGACCTTATTGAAGCATGGTTGCCTCAGGTTGCGGAATTTCAAGCATATGGAGTGACTGCAGCTTCAATTAATGAGGACATAACAAATGCACCTAAATTTTGGCAGGAGAGTTCATTTCTCATGTTTCTATCACATCTCTGACTCATTTTCAGGATGTACAAGCTGGGCAATACACAATCCTTGTCATCCAACCAGAGCAACTACAAAGCTCTGAAGGCCACTTTCCTCACCTTGCGCAAACACTATGGAATTGCCATTTTGCCAAACTTGTCAAGCGAATTCATGTGGATGAGGCACACACCATCTACACTGCCAGAATTTCCCTGTATGACCTTCCTGCTGTTCATCCGGCTTGGGGATCACTGGGCCAACTTTGCTTGGTTCTTGCCAAAGACACTCCATTTCAAGCACTCTCTGGAACATTTCCCAGCCACATCATTTTATGATTTTCGCCTCACCTTGCTTATTCATCACTTGATTCCCATGGCAAAGTGCCAAGTCCCATGGTCTGATTGGACAATACCATTTTATGGTTCATTCGGGCTCACTCCTTGCTTTGACATCTCCACATACAAGATCAAACACATGTTTGGTCTATCGACCAATCACATTGCATGCAGGAATGAACCAATAGGAAGCTGTCTCATATCCACCAATCACGATACAATTACTCATCCAAGAGAAAAGAGCTTAATGCTGTTGGCTGGAGATACGAGGGAGTATTGCCATTGGATGATAAGTAAGAACCTCCCCTCAAGTCATTCTCTTTATCTATCGCCAGTATATGAACATTGTACTTTATGTTTAGTCTGGTTTACCCCCCCAGATCTCTTAATAAATCCTTTACTTCCTCACTCATCTGAACTGTTGAGTTAGTTGTTGCCAGAGCCCATTGCAAACAGCGATCCATAACAAAAGACTAAATGTTCTTCTACTCCTTCAACAACTGACTCATCATCAACTGAACCTGACTGCAGTTACTGTGTTTGTTTTGGTTTAGCCAGATAAAACCTGCGCAGGCTCCCGAACTCAAACACTGGATCCCAATCGACCTTTTGATTTCAGCCCTCTTCATCCTTTTGATTATGATGATGACCACTTTCCTCACTTCCTTTCTCCCTGGTTAGGCCTAGAGTCAGAGCCAATAACTCAATTCAATCTCACTCTGGTCCAAAGTTGTCCAACAACTTCTTATATCCCTTAACCTATGCCGACTCCTCCTCCTGCTCCACAACTACCCTAGTGTTGCCGCAACTATGACTACAAGTCGACTTGTAGTCATAGTCATAGCTGAATTTAGCCGAGTCGAAGGTCAACTCGGCTATGACTATATGACCAACTAGACTATGACTAATGTAACACGTCATAGTCAATCATAGTCAATGCAAGTCAGTTTCAGCTCCATGCCCAAACCTTGATATGCACAATAATTGCATGGACCATCAATGACAACTGCATGGACCATCAACAACAACTGCACGGACCATCAACAATAACTGCATGGACCACCGCAATTCATATAAAAGCCTTCAACATGTGAACACCCAGTCTTATGGGCAAACGGACATGACACATCAGCAGCCCAGAGCCATCGTTGTCGTTGTCGTTGTCATCATTGTCTCCCTCACATTCCCTTGAAAAACCCATTCCTTTGACCTCTCATCATCATGCTTCATGACTCCCACCTCCCAAGCCAACTACGAGGAGCAAGAAGAAGAGGCCCAAGACTATGCCCTCAGGCTCACATTCTTCCTCGGTTTTCCCTTCCTCTACTTGTGTCACTGTCGCTACACCATCACTTCCTGCTCCCACTGACGATCTTCCTCAGTCACACATCAAGACTGCCGCACATGATATGTGGCACTTTTTCACTAAGGGTAGCACAAAACTCAAAACTCGAACCACTTGCAAAGTTTGTGTGTACATTTTTATTTATTATCACAAGTTCACTACTTTACGAGTACTGTTATAGTGCTCATGCCCTGGAGAACCCATCCTATCTTGTCAACTACTCATTTGCACTGGCCACAGCCAACCCCAACCATCACGTCCATCTAGAAAAGTATCACGAAGATGAATATGTCCAGGAATGCCAGCGAAATGGGTGGCCCATGCAGCTACCGAAGGACTAGTGGCTGCCCAGACTACACTGGATGGCGTCCTCATTGAAGGCACTGGGACTGGTCACCCTCTCTTCTCCCATCCAGTGCTTTTGCATGCCTTGATTAAATTCATTGTAGCCAATGACCAGGTGTGTTATCTTGTTGTACTTTTTTATATTGTAATGACTTTTGGTTACTAGTTTATCAACATTGATATGCATCATACGATCCTATGCTCCGAATATATGAATTGGACGTACTATACCTCTCCATTGACCATATCCCAATACCTCACAATCTTACGAATGTCCGCGAACTCTTCTGATATCTCTCAACAACTATTGATCCATTCCAAACTTGTCGCACCCCCAGATAGTGTTGGGGAAGTTCAGTCTCAGACCGATCCAAACCTGGTTTAGACCGAACCGAAACTGCCGGTCTCGGTTTTGGTTTGGGAATTTCCAGCGGAGACTGAACCGTTCGGTTTCGGTTTGGTGGATTTGGCGGTGGGCCGGAACAGTTTCAAACTCAGTTTGAACTGCAAACCGATATCCCTTTAGCTGACTTTGAAATTCACCCAAAGTCACCAAAGGTAGGTCAAATGAGGACGACGGATACACTACCACCACTACTACCACAACAACAACAACAACAACAACAACAACAACAATGACAACGATGATGATCACCACCACAACAGCCACAACCACCACGTCAGACACCAACGACGACCATGTCAAACGCGTCCAAGACGCGTGTTAACGGAGAGTCAACCAGGTAGAACGAGCAGCAGGGGGTGGTGCATCCACCCCCGCTGCTTCCTGGTATGTTTTTTTTCATTGTTTTTTTTTTCATTATTTTATTCTTATAACAGAATATGACACCACACCACCACCACCACCACCACTACTACTACTACTACTATGACAACGATGACGATTGCCACCACGACAGCCACAACCACCAGGACGGCCACATTGGACGCCAACAACGGCCACATCAAACACATCCAAGACGCGCGCGCACACAAACGAACGCGAAGGAGGAGTCTCCAAGATGGAACGAGCAGCGGTGCTCCTACGTGGTACATTTTTTTTTACTGATTTTTTTATTGATTTTTTTCTTATATCACAGAATGGCACACCACCATCACCACCACGCAACACCAACACCACCACCACCACCACCGAGGAAGGCCAATGCGTGGTGAACCCGGCCGTCGTTGCGTGTACAACATATGACGTGTCGGGACCCACACAGAGAGGCTCGACGCCACCAGGACAGGGATCCCACCTCGCCATGAGGTGTTCCGGCACCCTGCACGCAACCGAGGTGAAACACACACGTACGACACGTGCGTTTCGCCACCTCGCGAAGATCTGGCCACGTCAACGGAGTAGCTGCCCCCCAATCCCACCTCATGAAGACGCCGGCCACATCAATTGACATGCGCGGCTCTCCTGTGAGGTCAGATGGAGGAACGGCAGAGCACAGCAGCTCTCCTGCCCCCAAATCCCACCTCACGATGATGCCAGCCACGTCAATTGACGTGCGCAGCTCTCTCGCGAGGTGGATACCCGACGGTCTCGGTTTAGACCGAGTCTGGACTGAACCAAACCGACGTAAACCGTTTACGTCAGTTTCGGTTTCAGTCCCAGGATTTTTGACAGGAACCGAATGGTTCAGTCTCGGTTTGGGGCAAAAAGACCCAAAACTGGACCGAACCGAACTTCCCCAACACTACCCCCAGAACAAAGCCATCCTACATCGGACTGATACCATTCCCATCGGACACCATGCCATTTCATTCCGTTTCACTTTTCACCTCACTTCTCCATCATATATCCTTTTATATCGCACATTACATTGCTCTCCTATCTGTTCCTTTCTTACTTCTTTGTTCTAATTTTGTCTTTGATTCCTTTCTTCGCACTTTTACTAACTCCTATCGATATCTCTTTATCCTAGAAACCTTTCTGATGTTTACTCCTATTCGATCCTTTATTTCTAACCTTTCCGATTCTCTGATACTTCGTTCCGACCTTCCGATCGTCATAGTATAAATAGCTCATGTATTGTAGCCTTACCTGCAGAGAAAAATACGACTTTCCCTCCCTCTCGATCTCAGTCTTAGAGCCATAAAGCTCCTCTTAGCTCATGCTCAAGTTATAGTCTTGAGCCCTTCAGTCTTCATCCTCCAATATCAATATTGTTGTCGCGACCATGTTCGTGAAGTCGCACAGTTGATTGCAACTGTCGCACCATACGTTCTTATTGTTTGGAAACTTAGTAGTAGTTTCCACACTTTCCCAAACCTTAATACATGTAGTAGTCATCTTCGCATTCTCACACAACACCTATTAGTAGTTTTTGTTAGGGATTTCCCCTCTCTAGAGCTACTTATAGCATATCAATGTCGTTGAATGCTGGGAATTCCGTGACCTGTTACAACTACTCCATGAAGATCTCCAAGACAGGGACATTCCCCACTGGACGAAGCTTCGCAAGTCCATTATTGAAGCAGGGAGGTCCTACTTTACCAGTCTCAAAGTTGAGCTTGTGGTAGGTATAGCAGTGCTTTCCTGTTTGCAAAATTTCTGACTGTTATCAGGATGCTGTTGGTAGGATCAGCCATACTGCTGATCTTTGGTCAGACAAGAATCTTTGGTCATACATGTGCATTACAGCACATTGGTTAGCACACGACAAATGGACCAAGTCTCTAGAACTTAAGTGTACACTGATAGCTTTTCACAATGTGACAGGGTGTCATGACAGCGAGAATCTCACCACCATTGTGTTACAACTTCTTGACCATGCAGGTATCACTGCAACCGTAAGGTTGATTGGCCATATATCCACATCTATGCTTACCTGATATATAGTTGGGACACTGGACTAGTGTTGGGGAAGTTCGGTCTCAGACCGACCCAAACCCGGTTTAGACCGAACTGAAACCGGCGGTTTCGGTTCCGGTTTGGGAATTTCTAGCGGAGACCGAACCATTCGGTCTCGGTTTGGGAGATTTGGCCGCAGTTCAAACCCAGTTCAAACTGAGTTTGAACCGAACTGATAAACGACAGCCGGCGACTCAAAACTCCATCCACAATGCCTTGAACAGGCCCCGAACAATGACCACGACCATAAACACCACAACCAACACCCCCGATGTACGCCAAACGAGGACGATGGAGCAACTGAGGTCGACAAAACGGGCGGCGGGGTACTCCCTGCCGCCCGCGTATGTTTTTATTTATATTTATTCGAACTTAACTAACGCATTAACAGATTACAGGATGACGCACCACCACCACCATCACCATCATCATCACCACCACCACCACCACCACCACCACCACCACCACCATGGCGACTGCCACCACGACGGCCACAGCAGCCATCAATGCCACGCTGTACACGCAACGCAATGCCTCCAATGCGTGCGCGCGCAAACAAAGGTGAACGGGGCGGATTGGGGCAGAATGAGCAGCGGGGTGGTGGTGCATCCACCCCCGCTGCTTCATGGTATGTTATTTTTCATTAAATTCTTTCACTGATTTTATTCTCATAACACAGAATGCGACACCGCACCACCACGATCACCAACACCAACACACCGTCGTCACGATCACCACCACCGTCGCCACTATGCAACCACCGACAAGGGTTCGACCGACCCGTCGTCGCGTGTATGACGCGTCGGGACACCACCACCACCACCTGGACGCAACCGAGGTGGAACACACGCGTCGTACGCGTGCATTTCGCCACCTCGCGAAGATGCTGGCCCCAAATCCCACACACCCATGCAACCGAGGCGAAACCGAGGCGAGATGGAGTAACCGCCCCCCAATCCCACCTCGCGAAGATGCCGGCCATGTCAATTGACGTGCGCGGCTCTCTCGCGAGGTCAGATGGCATAACAGCAGGGCCCTGCCCCCCAATCCCACCTCGCGAAGATGCCAGCCACGTCAATTGACGTGCGCGGCTCTCTCGCGAGGTGGATACTCGATGGTCTCGGTTTAGACCGGGTTTGGACCAAACCAAACCGACGTAAACGGTTTACGTCGGTTTCGGTTTCGGTTCCAGGAATTTTGGCAGGAACCGAATGGTTCGGTCTCGGTTTGGGGCAAAAAGACCCCAAACCGGACCAAACCGAACTTCCCCAACACTACACTGGACACTCAACAATGCTGAAAATAATCAAATGTTCATGGAGGCTTTCAAGCGTCTCCTTGTTGGCCATGATGTTGATTTTGATGTGCTCGAGAATAAAGTTCTGTTAGCCCTTGTTCAGTACTATAGACTGATACCATCAATAGGTGCTTCGCTCATATCATTACCATCTGCTGTCAACATGTTATTGACTCATTCACTGATCCCAAGCTTGCAGATGCCAATGCTAACTTTGTCACCACCCCTCAATCTCATGCCTCTGTCCAAACATTTGAGGAAACCCTCAAGTGGGACCCTGTGGCTCTCAGCCATGTTGTTGTATGCACATTGAGGGCTTCTGGTCAGCACCGTGAACATTTCTCCTCCATTATTTCTGAATGCAACCTCAAGGGTCACTTCACCATTGGTGGTGCTGTTATCAAACTCAACACCCTTCAACTACTTTGTGACGTCAAGACGTGTTGGGACTCTGTCTATCATATGATCAACCAGCTTCATATCATGCGCCCTGTAAGCATCCCCACACATGCTGGATTTTTTCATTGATCAGGATATTGCACCCAGGCCGTCAACTCTTTCCTTGTACAACCCATCAACAAAGATCTTGAACATAATCAACTTAGCCACGCCGAATAGAGCACTCTTCAAGATATCGAAGCAATATTGCATGTAGGTTTATTTTGCCAAGAATTTACTTATCATTGTAATTAACCTTTTTTGTCGATACATGTACGTACCACATGTAGTGCAGCAAACAATGTCGAAGGAGATGACTCCTGTCTTATCTGGATCTATACCAGCCTTTGAAATGTTTATGACCAAGTGGGAAACCCTTGGCAAAAACATTCCCCACCTCAAGAAACATGTTGAGGTGGGCCTTGCATGGGCCCAGAAGTACTACAGGTGTATGGACCACACGGATGCATATATTATTTCCATGTGTGAGTGATGTGTGTTCATTTGATTTGTTGTACTAATTTGGATTGATAGTCCTCAACCCTACCATTCGTCTGTTGTGGATCAAGAAACATTGGGGTGATGACTGGATTGCGTATGTGGAGGAGAAGATCAAATTGAAGGTATGTCCATTTATCTTTCACATGCTTTTATGCATGCTTTTATTCTAATCATTGATACACATATGAGATGTGAGAGTATCATGGGAGAGCACGATACTGTGGAAAATCTGTGACCCCTTTGATTACTATCCCACTAGATCCCAAAGCCTGGCAATCTCTAGATGCACAGTATGGTCTTGATGACATGTTTACTAATCTTCCTGCCACCACTTCATTGCGCTCCATTGAGGAGGAATACCAGTCTTACAGCACAGCCTCACTTTTGCCAGTCAGAATTGATCTCATTTCATATTGGGCTGTAAGTGACTTGACCATTTACTGCTATTTGCGGAACTTAGGGCACATGTGAAATTTTTTCAAAAAAACACATATTTGGTAAATCTACAATAACTCCCTCAGTTTTCAACTTTTTATTGCAAGCATAGATTCTATTGTAATCTCCTTCAAAATCCACATTCAACCCTCTATTCAGATTTTTATTATACCTATTATTTCTTGTTTTTGAAATAGGGGCATCTTGGCATGCAAAACTCAAATGGACATCTCAGATTGCCTGTAGAAATTCCAGAAAAATTCCATGTTGTATCTATGGCATATTTCTAGTCAATGGTGTGTTTTATTTTATTATTTATTGTCTGTGTCATTCTGTGAGTTATTGTATTTTAATGAGGTACTGTGTATTTTCAATAATAATAACATAAAATACACTGTTGACTAGAAATATGCCATAGATACAAATGGAATTTTTCTGGAATTTCTACAGGCAATCTGAGATGTCCATTTGAGTTTTGCATGCCAAGATGCCCCTATTTCAAAAACAAGAAATAATAGGTATAATAAAAATCTGAATAGAGGGTTGAATGTGGATTTTGAAGGAGATTACAATAGAATCTATGCTTGCAATAAAAAGTTGAAAACTGAGGGAGTTATTGTAGATTTACCAAATATGTGTTTTTTTGAAAAAATTTCACATGTGCCCTAAGTTCCGCAAATAGCAGTAATGGAGGCACTTCAAATGTTAAAGTTTGGTAAGTTGTCGTCTTTATCAATCTCTGAACCAATTAATCCAGGTGTAGGTTTCAAAAAGTCTCGTTTGGATTTCAGTCATGGCTGGGCAACGCCATTATCCATGATGGAGGAGATGGAACATGAGGTGGATCACCTTGCTGACTTATTTGGATCAGAAGATGATGCTTTCGACACCTTGATTGCTGCTATGGGAGAAGAAGAAGATGACTCCATCATAGTATTATAATATCATCACATGTTTATAAGATGAAAGCTGGCTCCAAGTTGGCTATGAGTTGACTATAGTTGAAAACATGTTCAAGTCCACTAAAAGTTGAAGTTGTGACTATGACTTCAACTTGGAACAATTACCCTAGTTGTAGTCATGGCTACATAGTTACGACTACA
Organism: Hygrocybe coccinea; assembly: GCA_963555575.2. Classification (NCBI taxonomy): domain Eukaryota; kingdom Fungi; phylum Basidiomycota; class Agaricomycetes; order Agaricales; family Hygrophoraceae; genus Hygrocybe; species Hygrocybe coccinea. The sequence goes on from OY741997.1 coordinate 3,319,312, forward strand.
CCTAGTCTAGCCATGGCAACACTAAACTACTCTTAACTGCTTGTCATACATTTGCACCTGCAGTCATCCAACCCAACTACATTGACCCCCAGACTCCATGACGAAGACATGATCTCCCTTGTATCTGGCTGTTTAATTGTTCTACCATCCCTGCCAATCCCCGGACTTCATTCTTTGATTCCTTGTTCAGAACCAACAAACCACTACCCACCAATCATGTCACTGTCCTGCCAACAGGCCTCATTGAATCTGCAGAGTATCAAAGATATGAAAATATACTTCCTATTCCTCCTTCACATCTTGTTCATGACGGACCCACAAATTTTCGTGATACAGAGATAAGACATACATGTTTGAGGAAACTCCAAGGATGGGTAAAAGATCAGGTCAATTGATTCCTCACTGCCATTAAATGCTGGCAACAATCACCTTCAACAACATCCATCATCTGCAGAACCTCCCATTCCACAACAGCATTATCTATCACTGTTGGAATAACCTCCTTCTCCTTGAGGGAACCAGACCTTTCAACCAACTACCCAGAAAATCCAACCTGGCGCAAAGTATTGATGTTGATATGCTATTAGTAGCTATGAAGAGGGGAGATCCCTAACAAACTACTAAATAACTGATATGTGAGAAAGCAAAGATGACTACTACACGATAAAGGGTTTGGAACGATGGGAAAACAAGTATAAAGTTTCTGAACAATAAAATGTATGCTGCGACAGTTGCAAACAACTGTGCAACTTCATGAACACAGTCGCGACAACAATATCGAGATTGGAGGGTGAAGACTGAAGAACTCAAGGTTATAACTTGAGTGCAAGCAAGATAGAACTGTATGGTTCTAAGACTAAGACTGAGAGGGAGGGAAAGTCACATTTTTCTCTGTGGGTAAGGCTAAAATACATGAGCTTTTATACTATGACGATTGGAAAGTCAGAATGAGATATCGGAGAGATGGAATGGTCAGAAATAAAGAATTGAAACAGGGGAAAACATAAGAAAGGATCTTTGGATGAAGACATATTGATAGGAGTGAGTAAGAACATGAAAAAAGGAATCAATGATGAAATTAGGACAAAGAGAGAAGAAAGGAAGGGATAGGAGGGCTGTGTAATACATGATATAAATAGATATATGATAGAGACGTGATGTTATGGATTGCTAGATCAGCGGGCTCCAGCAACAACCAACTAAAAGTCGAGATCAGACCAGAGGAAACTCAAGAAGGATGGTGTATTCATGGTCTACCACTACTATACAGCAAGTAGCAGTCTGGGGGAGGGAGAGAGTCTAGGAAAGCGAACCAGGGAGAGAAAACCAGACTAAACGTGAGGAAAGGGAAGGGAAAAAGAGGAACAGTTCGAAGATGAAGGCTTAAATACAAAAGAGTTAGGGAAATGCCATGAAAGACAGACTACCGGGTCTGTATGTACAAACCGAGAGAAATGTAAGAACAATAAGGCTGTCCTGCAGATACAGCATGTCCATCAGTGTTTCAGGTAGTGATTGCAAGGAAATGGTTCGGAGCAATCAAGGGTCCAGACCCTGCGCCTCATGGTTGCCTCATGGCAAGGAGGTGGAACAATCCATGAGTGGATGTGTCAGTGAGCACATGATGAACATGAGGTGGCCATGTGGATGTCATGTGGCTGAATTCTTAATTTGGGAATGATGAGATTGGTTCGTCTTCCTGATGGTTTGCATTGGCAGTGGATGCCTGGCCAATAGCAGCATACGACTATGGGTATGTGTATGCGGGATCGGGATGGAAAGGTGAACATGATGCTTCATCATTGGAGGCAGGGGAGAAAGTGAATCACTGAATGGGGAAGAACCATGATGGGGGTGATGCAATGAACACTGGTAATCATACACCAGCAACTGTGGTTCCTGCAGTACGATAAGCAAGGGTGCTTCATATAACCCTTCTTGGCTGCAGGGTACTGGATGACTGGGATGTCGACTAGGTATGGATATTCCTGACCAGTGGACTGGTACACAAAGGTGATGAAACACATCGGAATGCAAGTCTTTGTGGAGCATCAAGGGGACTTGTCGTATATGCGAGTTCGGGTTGTTAACTGAGCACCGGTGGTCAGCTGATGAGAAGAAAGGTGAATGAATGTGGAGGTGACATGTGAAGAAGAACAAGATGTTCGGCCAAGATAGATCAAAGGAGTCATCGGTTGTCGGCAACTATGACGGATCCGATATCTGAGTCATTGTGGGGAGGTTGCATTATCCGAATATAGGTTGCATAGATGTAGACGCCCACAAGGGTGGAGATCCCAATAGAACATATCACAATCGTGGCGATGAGCTGGGCGTCAAAGGTAACCATGAGGATCGGGATGACGTGTTGGTCTTCTTCAAAATAGGAAAGTCGATCGGTCATCAGGCACAAGGCTATTCATTCGTCTATGACAGGCACAAGGAACCATGTAGGTGAATTGTGAAAGAACAATAACAATGTCATGAGCATATGGGTGTGGACATATGATCGGTCGGCGGAGAACCAGAGTATTCCGATTGCTGGGTATGATTGGTGGTTGGGTCATGGAGTATTCTTGTCTCCAGGTATGCACACCGGTCATGGGTTGTGACAAGAATGGAATGGTCAAGTTCGGATTGTATTGTCTTCAGGTTCCTTCAGCTCCTGGTTGTGCATGAATGGTTATGCACCGTCAAATCATCCAATGAGGACATGGGGTCAACCTGAGAGTTCGGTAATAAGGTATCATCCAATCAGAGCGTGGGACTTGGCACATCTTCGTGGGAATGTATGGGTGTCACGTGCTGTCAAAGCAAAAGACAGGGGCAAAAAGGTGAAAATCGTAACAATACCCCCCTTTCAAGATTCGCGTCCGCGCGAATAAGCAAAAGAACAAGGAGGAGAACAAAGGGACAATGAAACATCATTAAGAGGGTTCTATGTCATAACAGTGTACGTTTAACGTCATACCGGACGTCGTAGACCATTGTCATGTGTAACGTACAAGACAACAATCAAATCCATGATTATCGGGGGTCGAGATCCAACAAAGAGGATGGGGCAACTGATTCGAACAGTTAATCGTCATAGATTAAAGTCATTCCAGACTACAGCAGGGGTTGAGGATCGATTTCAAGTTATACTTTCGATATTCAGGGGTTCCATCGGTTACGTTTGAGTTATACTGATAACCACAGGTCGGTAAGGGTGGTGGGGGCGGGGAGAGTCACTGAAAACCTTCCATGAAGGGTTTCAACTGGGTCCAGGTCATTCATGATGCAGAGATTTCCACATCAAACAGCATCAGCAAACATATGCATCAGCTTCAGAAGTTTTACATCGTTATGGATGGTTCTTCTAGTTTATTGTCTATTCAGACATTGGGGTCCAAAGGGGTTGGTTTGGAGGATCAGAAGTTTTACATCATTACAGATGTACGGTCTCTAGGGGTGATGGGATTTCGGATTCAAGAGGTTCGTAGATTACAGTCATTTCAGACTTTTGGTTTGGCTAGTTTTATATCATTCCGGATATTTGAGCATGGGTCAGTGTTTGTCGACTTAGCGTGGATTCCTTGCATTTGAATAATGCCTGAGGTTTCTTCATATTCCATGAATGCGACAGGTTCTAGTTTATAGTGTCATTTCGGACAATCGAGGTTAAGAGGGAGTTTGAGGGTTATGGATTCTTCGGCTGTGTTCAAGTAATACTAACAGCATCAGGTGTCAGAGAGGGATATCTGGGTTCGGTTGATGTCATAACAGACATCAGGTACTTCGTAGTTTTATAACATTCCGGTTATCGGGTCAGGGTTGAGGATTCAGGAAGATCGACATCCAGGTTCGGGTTCCATGTGCTGGCATTGTCTAGAGTACAACTCAGAACAATCACAGCAACTGTGGACAAGTCATTGAGGATGGGGTCAGCGATTGGGGTGGGTGTTCATGTCCATCTTCAGTTTGATGTCATGCAAGACATCAGGGGTTTCGAAGTTTTATAACATTTCGGTTATCTGGTCATGACAAAGGACTTGGAATGATCACAGTCCTGAGTCAGGGGTGTTTCTAGTTTCATGTCATTCCGGACATTCGAAGTTTTAAGCTCTTCAGCTTGTCTAGTTTTACATCGTTCCGGATATCAGTCTTGTTGACTGATCGTGGATTTCCTACACTCAAGTGGTGTGCGAGATTTCTTCATATGCCATGAATGCAACGGGGTCATGTTTCGGCAGGAGGGATGTCTGGGGTTCTGGGATGGATGACTAGTTTTGTGTCATTACGGACATCCAGAGTAGTCATGATAGTTTATTGTCATTACAGACATTCAGGGGAATCGTCATCATAGTTTATCGTCATTGCGGACACTTGGGGTGTGGATCAGTGTTTTGAGGTTATAGGATTTCGGTATTCATCAGCTGGTTTCAAGTTATACTAACAGCATCTGAAGGGTAAAAAATATCGAGGGGTGGGATGTTGGAGAACTGCCAATTTCAAGTTATACTCTTGGCAATGAGGATTTTGAAGGGGAAAGGGAGGGGGTTCGTTCGATCCATCGTTCGTTCTGATGCAAACTGCTATACAAGTCAGTAGCATATGAGGTTCATCATAGCAATGAGAACAAAGTGGTTGGTTTGTACAGTGTCCTTCTGTTTTGGTTCAGATGTCAAAAGACATCAGGTTCTTTTAACGGCTTATAGCGATCGTGCATGCGTTCTCTGGGTCTTGCTTTATCGTACGGTTAGATCCGTATTAGGGGATCAGGATTTCGAGTTCATTGGAGCAGGTATCCTGCTTCGGGTTCATACTAGTTTAACAAGTCATTTCGGACCATCGATTTTTGTCATTACAGTTTAATGTCGTGCAGGACATCCAATGGAGTTTGAGGAGGAAGGAGGAGGAAGGAAGAGGACCTGTTGTTCTTCCTATTCTTTACTCCATCAGCTACACATCTCAGGCCCCTCCGAATCATCACAAGTTCCATGGTACCATCATCAGGACTTCCTCCTGGAAGTCTGTGAGGAGGATAAGGCAGGACCTGTTCTGTGTGGTGAATGAATGGGATAAAGAATTTACAAGAACACTTGAGATCCTATCCTGATGTCTCTTCATTTATGACCATACAACACAAGATCACAACCTTTCTTGTACAACTTCATCTTCCAAGACCAATAATTGATGTCCTTCCTTCTTGTCTTTTCTATCCGACCATATGTTGCATTGAGCAATGCAGAACGACGATGATTCGACATTTTCTCCCCATGGGGATAATGGGTACGATCATCTTTCTTGGTAGAGTTATCTGAATGGTCTACTTGGTTGGGTTTCTTTCTGTATTGGACAGGGACAAGTGGTGATTGGCCAGGTGGATGACTTTTACGATCTTGAGGTGGTGAAAGTAACCAGTTTCGGAATTTATTGTCCATTTCGATTTCCCATATACTGGGCAATTCTTGCGGTGGTTGGGGGTGGATTGGAAGATTGGCCATATATGTGTCAAAGTCGTTTTCTGGGATTGGATATTCGACACCTCGTATATTGAGAGAGTTATATTTCATTTCATCGTTTATATCGAGTTCGGATTCGTTGTACATCACTGTTGAGGTTGAGGATAGGGAATTCAACCACAAAAAGAAGTCTTTGTCCATCTTGTCATCATATATGAGAGGACGAGCTGTTGGTTTTGGAACATCGGGGATGTCTGGTACGCAGTTCATATATTTGTCAAGATCATCGGGGGTAGGGCATTTGACACCATAGATATCGAGTAGATTGTGTTTCTCGGTCATCGATAGTTGGGGTTCATTGTCTGTCATTGTCGGTATTGAGGATGTGGACGGTGCCGGGGATGATAGACAATACGTATGTCTCGATGGTTTCGTGGAAGTGGAGGAAGACGAGGAGCTGGGATACGTACAACAAGACGATGATATGGAAGCTCGATATATAGGAGGTGATTGAGATGTTCAATGAGGATCAGGACGCGTCGATTTCTTTGTTCCGTGGGTCGTAATCTGTTCTGCAATCGATGAAGTTCTTGTAGCACTGGAGTTATGAACTCTTGAGTGATAAAGAGTTGAGGGATACGTGGGTCGCTCCAGCTAATGTATTCAACCCAGTTGTCAGGCCTGTCAAGGACAACCCAAGCGTATGGGTCGTGCCACCAACGCCGGTCGGGCCAAGGATATGGGTGGTCTGGGGCACAGAAGTTGGCCAGTGTGGAGAACTGAGTGGTACTGACAAGTGGCGTTATGGATAAAAAAGTCTTCTTTGAGCTTCGTTCGTCCACGTGAGCAGAGATTCCATATTCGGATTAGATCCCCTGGTCTCGACCTCAATAGATTCCTATTTAGTTCCAAATTTGGTTGACATCCTCGTGTACACGATCGGGATGCGGATTTCTTAGAAAAAAGGGTGGCACGCGGGATGTCACATGAGATGCCGATTATTTGTCATCTATATTTGATGGATTCCCAAGGAACAATTCCATATATGCATGATCGAGTCCTTGTTCGGTTCCGGGTCGATCAGGTCCTTGTTCGGTTCCAGCCTCCATTCAATTCCGGCATTCTTTTAATTCCGGGTTCTACTTTCATCCCCACACGTGGTCAGAATTCCAAACTGTGGGAAAAGGAAGGCGATGTGTAGAATGTCTTAGGAGACAAGGGAAGATCGTCCATTTATGGTCATATACATGTCTGAGTGACTTCAAACAATGTAATTTGTCAATTCCTGTATGGCAACAGGATTCTAATGAGTCTAATAGCCACAATAAGGAGGGTCCCCGTTCTTCTGTCTCTCAGAGCAGAGTACTAGGATCAACCACTTCTCCTTAATTGACTAATAGGTCATTCCTTTTCTACAAATCGAATATTTCGGGGTTCGGGCGTGTGTACTGGCTTTCTCGGGGCTTTCCACACTTGAGATGTTTGAGAGGGGTGAGGGAGGGCGGTTCAATGAGTCCATTCGATTCGATTTGACAGAAGGGAGAGGTCGGAATATGTCTGGAACATCCAAAACATATTTAATTCAGGGGGACTACTATTGTAGCATCGTTGGTTTGTCAAGCAGTGTCCTTCTGCTTCAGGTATTGCATTGTATAAACCAATTACAACATCGATCGCTTGTGGCAGTGGTCCCATGAGGTTGGGTGTCAGGTGAGACTTGTCTTCGTACAACAAGTACAAGTCTCAGTCATTCGTAATTCGGTTCATTGGCAGGACGGCCAGTTCGTGTGGTGACGTTAGTCAAGGATTAACATTGGTCCATTTGGATTCGGGTTCGGTCTGTGCAGGCTTTGTCTTGGATAAACCAATGACAAACGCAGTAACTGCAGTCAGAGTCGGGGGCTTGCGCATGTATTGTCCAAGACTCAGTCTCAGAGAATCACAGGTAATGCGGTCAAGCTTCTTCATCAAGAGTTGGTCATTGGGGGAGTTGGGAAACGTTTAGTCTTTTGTTATGGATTGCTAGATCAGCGGGCTCCAGCAACAACCAACTAAAAGTCGAGATCAGACCAGAGGAAACTCAAGAAGGATGGTGTATTCATGGTCTACCACTACTATACAGCAAGTAGCAGTCTGGGGGAGGGAGAGAGTCTAGGAAAGCGAACCAGGGAGAGAAAACCAGACTAAACGTGAGGAAAGGGAAGGGAAAAAGAGGAACAGTTCGAAGATGAAGGCTTAAATACAAAAGAGTTAGGGAAATGCCATGAAAGACAGACTACCGGGTCTGTATGTACAAACCGAGAGAAATGTAAGAACAATAAGGCTGTCCTGCAGATACAGCATGTCCATCAGTGTTTCAGGTAGTGATTGCAAGGAAATGGTTCGGAGCAATCAAGGGTCCAGACCCTGCGCCTCATGGTTGCCTCATGGCAAGGAGGTGGAACAATCCATGAGTGGATGTGTCAGTGAGCACATGATGAACATGAGGTGGCCATGTGGATGTCATGTGGCTGAATTCTTAATTTGGGAATGATGAGATTGGTTCGTCTTCCTGATGGTTTGCATTGGCAGTGGATGCCTGGCCAATAGCAGCATACGACTATGGGTATGTGTATGCGGGATCGGGATGGAAAGGTGAACATGATGCTTCATCATTGGAGGCAGGGGAGAAAGTGAATCACTGAATGGGGAAGAACCATGATGGGGGTGATGCAATGAACACTGGTAATCATACACCAGCAACTGTGGTTCCTGCAGTACGATAAGCAAGGGTGCTTCATATAACCCTTCTTGGCTGCAGGGTACTGGATGACTGGGATGTCGACTAGGTATGGATATTCCTGACCAGTGGACTGGTACACAAAGGTGATGAAACACATCGGAATGCAAGTCTTTGTGGAGCATCAAGGGGACTTGTCGTATATGCGAGTTCGGGTTGTTAACTGAGCACCGGTGGTCAGCTGATGAGAAGAAAGGTGAATGAATGTGGAGGTGACATGTGAAGAAGAACAAGATGTTCGGCCAAGATAGATCAAAGGAGTCATCGGTTGTCGGCAACTATGACGGATCCGATATCTGAGTCATTGTGGGGAGGTTGCATTATCCGAATATAGGTTGCATAGATGTAGACGCCCACAAGGGTGGAGGTCCCGATAGAACATATCACAATCGTGGCGATGAGCTGGGCGTCAAAGGTAACCATGAGGATCGGGATGACGTGTTGGTCTTCTTCAAAATAGGAAAGTCGATCGGTCATCAGGCACAAGGCTATTCATTCGTCTATGACAGGCACAAGGAACCATGTAGGTGAATTGTGAAAGAACAATAACAATGTCATGAGCATATGGGTGTGGACATATGATCGGTCGGCGGAGAACCAGAGTATTCCGATTGCTGGGTATGATTGGTGGTTGGGTCATGGAGTATTCTTGTCTCCAGGTATGCACACCGGTCATGGGTTGTGACAAGAATGGAATGGTCAAGTTCGGATTGTATTGTCTTCAGGTTCCTTCAGCTCCTGGTTGTGCATGAATGGTTATGCACCGTCAAATCATCCAATGAGGACATGGGGTCAACCTGAGAGTTCGGTAATAAGGTATCATCCAATCAGAGCGTGGGACTTGGCACATCTTCGTGGGAATGTATGGGTGTCACGTGCTGTCAAAGCAAAAGACAGGGGCAAAAAGGTGAAAATCGTAACACGTGAGGTGAAAAGTGAAATGGAATGTTGTCCAATGGAAACGGTATCTGTCTGATGTATGATGGCTTTATCTTAGTTGTGTGACAAATTCGGGAGTGATCAATAGTTGTCAAGAGATGTCGGAAGAGTTCACCGACATTTGTAGGATCAGGAGGTATCGCGATATAGTCGATGGAGAGGTAAAGCACGTCCAATTCATATATTCAGAGCATAGGATTGTATGATGCGTATCAATGTACCTGTTGTGTATCCATACTATTGAGAGATAGCGAGACCTGGAGACTCTTTGTACCCTCATTGGCCCAAAGATTGGTTTGTCCAGTGCCAAACCAGTCTGAAACCAAAGTATGAAAATTATCGCGATTATCTCCCTGTTCTAGTGCTGCCAAAGTTCAGTTCTGAACTGATCTGAACTTGGTTCGAACCCTGAACTGAACCCCAAGTTCAGTTCAGTTCAGTTCAGGCCTCTTGGCTGAATTGAACCACTTAAAGATTTCAGTTCAGTCAAATTCATGTCTGAACTGAACTAATTGCCTTATATAGTAAGAGTTCAGGGTTCACAAAAAAAGGGTCTGAACTGGACTGAACTGAACTTTGGCAGCACTACCCTGTTCCACCACAACACAACCAACATGATCTCACACAATTCAGATATCATCTCAAACCACTATTATTGACAATACTCGACAAACAGAAGTCAAGAAAGTTGTTAAAGAGATTATCTTTGGTTTAGACCTAGGAGAATTCTTTCGCTCTTGGTTCAATAAACCCCCAAAATGTAAACTTGTCCATATTGATTTCACCGATCCAGCTGCTACCCACAAACAACGGTTATATTTAATCCCTCCCCCTATCGAGAATGATGTTGATGTCTAAGTCATTCATCCCCATTCCAACCAAGTATGATGGTGATAAAGATAAATTCAAGATGTTTATGCAACAGACTTCCCTCTATATTCATTCAAACCCCAATTATTTCGAGGCACAAGGAACAGTAGTTGCCCCCATCACACAAGAAACCTGCAATGCTTGAAAAGTCTTCTTTATGTTGTTGCTCCTCGAAGGTGGAGTGGCTGAAGAGTGGGCAAATTACATTGTGACAGAAGTTGATGCCATTGCACAATGAGCATCCACCCCTGCAACAGCAACTGCACCTGCTGTCATTGCTGCTCCGAACTGGGGAACATTTCAAGATTTTATCAACCTCCTCCACATGCAGTTTGACACCATTGATGATAATAGGAATGCCCCTGCAAAATTAGATTGCCTCAAGCAAGGGAAATTGCATGCCAATGAGTTTTGGCTGCAGTTTGAAATTCTATACAAATGTGCTGGATGGCACTCTGTTATTCAACAAGAGCAACTCATCCCCTTGCTCAAAGAGAACATGAACACACCACTTGTAAATATGATCTTCAAGCTGGAAATGATGCCAACCACTGTAGATGGATGGAAGGACAAGATGATCCTCCTTGATTGGCAATGGCACCGATGTCAAGAGATGGAAAAGTTATCTGGGACAAAGCCCAACCAGAAGAAAGGCGTGGCTGATAAACCACAAATGACAACCTATGTGCTGATGACAAATGCCTCATCATTGACATCAAAACTGAAGGATCCCAATGCCATGGACATTGATCAATCTGCTGTACCTATGGAAACCCAGCCCATGTCAGCTAAGAAGACCGAGTTGTTGAAAGCAGGGCTCTGCTTCAAATATGAGCAAGCCAGTCATATCTCAAAGAACTGTCCCAAGAACTAGTGCTACCAAGTTCACTTCAGTCCAGTTCAGACCCATTTTGGCTGAACTCTGAACTGAACTCCAGGTTCAGTTCAGACTTTTATGTGAACTGAACCTGAACCACTACAAACCATTCGGATTTTTTTTTCAGGGCCTGAACCAAGTTCATGAACAGTTCGGACACTCAATTTTAGTGTTATCATGCATTTTACAAAAGAAATTCACTATATATTATTGTAGCTATGTAAGCTCACTAAGAACCTCACTATATTGTTGTAAATATTCAAATCTGGCATTACCTGTGGGTATTGCCTGGTGCTGGTGAGACACCCACCTCCCAGTAACCTCGCAAACATAGCCCCAATGTCAATTGATGCTGAGCTGCATGTTAATGAGGTATTTGCTGGGGGTGGGGACCTGGTCCCACTGGTAACTAACCCATCTCCCTGTAACCTCACAAACATAGTCCTGACATCAATTGATGCTGGGCTGCATGTTCACAAGGTGTTAGCTGGAGGTGGGGACCTGGTTCCACCTTGGCACTGGTGTCACACACCTAGTGCAGCAGGAGTTGGTCAGTGCACCACTCCCATTGCTCCCCTCACCTCCATCATGATCCATTGTCCTTGTCCTTGTTTTTGCCATCGTGTTGCTGTTGCTGTTGCCATTGATGTTGATGTTGCCATTAATGTGGGAACATTGGTGTGGGCGCTGGGGCATTGGCGTGAGTGTCGGCATGGGCATGGGCATGGGCGTGTGGGTGTGGGCATTGGTGTCATTGGTCTGGTGTGTATAGTACACAGCATGCAAAATAACATTTGAGCTTCATACAAATACATTACTAATACATTAACAGTCCTGAATTCAAGACCCTCCAAATCCTTTAACCATATGGAGTAATGCCAATACTCCATATGGTAATCTCAGTACTCCATATAGTTAAAGGATTTGGAGAATCTCAAATTCAAGACTGTTAATGTATTAGTAATGTATTTGTACAATCTTCAAATGTTATTTTGTGTGCTGTGGTAGTATTAGCCGACCTTTTTATTAATAAATACAAACTTATGAAGGGCAGTGGGGTTGGGTGCACCGTGCACCTTCCCTACCGCTCTCTTTCTCTCATTGGGGGTGGTTCATTGACCGCTATGGTGGTGGTGGTAGTGTTGGTGTTGGTGTTGGTGCTGGTGGTGTTAGTGTTGGTGCTGGTGCCGCCACTGCTGCCACCTCTGATTCTGGTGCTGGTGCTTGCATTGTGCATTGTCATTGTTGTTCTTGTCATCCATCATTCTGACTTGGTGGTGGTTGGTAGAAGTGTCTACAAAAGTATTAGTGAATGAGAAACAAATGGTAATAAAAGTAAAAATTACCTATTTGCCTTGAACACTTGCATTCAAGGCTTTGCAGAGTAGTGGTTGTCGGTGGCTGAGAATAAAGTTCAGTGACTAAAATGGGAATTTGCTGAATTGGCATATGAGTAAAAGGTTTTGTTTGGAGTAAAAAATACATACCTGCAGACATCAGTTTGGCAGTTCTGAACTGCTCATAAACTGTTTAGACAACCCAGGGGTTGCCTGAACCAGACCCAGGGTTCAGTTTAGCCCTGAACTTTGGCAGCACTACCACGAACATCGAGCAACATATTTGCTCAATGAACACCAACCCGCCACTGGTGGTCTGGATATTATCCAGATGCTTGAAACCCGCTGCGCTGAACTGAAGGATCACCTTGAACTTGCAGAGAAAGGCAAAGGAAAAGAAAACGATTTTTAATGTGGTTGAAAGTTGGCATGGAACTCCTGACCACATCTCAGTTGTCTACATCTACCATCAGTCCTGTACTTATATCTACCATTGTGCAATTTGACTGCATTCTGAAAGAACTTGACAATTTGAGAAAAGACATGCAGAAAGAACAAAAGAAATGGCCAAATTCAAAGGCCTTTCCCATAAAACAATGGCTGAGAAGTGGTCGATCCAAGCACACCAAGATGCCAGTGGAAAGGGAACCCTCAGCTGTTGTGGTTGCATCAGTACATTTCAAACAGCCTCCCACTATCGAAAGTGAATTCAATGCAGAAGAAACTATTGTGGCTATATGGAATATGAACATGTATTATTCTCTCAACATACTTAATGATTGGGATATACATGGGCAACATACAATGAAAATCAGTCCAGCCCTTGTCATGCAATTACAAGCAATGACTGCCAATGAAGCTGTCAATCATCTACTTATGGAATTACCACAGACATTGATATCAAAATCAGAAACGCAAAAAGAGAAGCAACCATTACAAAAAGTCATGCAATGAATTGGAACAGATGTCAAGTTCCATAAGATGCATGAGATGATACCATTAGTCACCAAAGCTGACAAATGGTCCGCAGAATGGTGTCTCAAGGAAGTTGAACAAAGGATACTCACACTGTGGATTGCCACCCTGAAAAATTGTGCTACTGATATCAGAAGAGTACATCATTGTGCATCATTGTCAGAGAACAACACAATGATGATGTAAATTAGTGTAAGAGGACAAGCTATTACTCTTGACGATCAGGGGAAGTTCACAGTCACTTGTCTTCTCAACTCCGGTTGTAAAGTCATGGTTATCAATTTGGGTTTTGTCAAACAACACCACATTGCAACCAAGAAATACAATGTACCATTTCCTAGTTACAACAGTGATGGTATTGCTTCAAAGGATGGTCTTGTGATGGAATATGTTGAGATGAGTTTACAACTCAGCAACCATGTGGAGCAGATACATTTCATGGTTGTACCCTTGGCAAAAATCAATATCTATCTTGGTTTCAATTGGCTAAAGAAACACAACCCCAAGATTGATTGGCATATAAAAATGATTGATTTTACATGATGCCTATCTGAATGTGGACAAAATCCCAGTAAAGTACAGGGAGTCTCCTTCAATACTGCCATTTATGATCGACCTGCTTGGTATCATGCATTCCAAACAAAATCAATGGAATTAGCCCATGCCAAGATGGGAGTCTAAAAAGATCAACCAGAACAGTCAATCGTTGACCAATTACCAGATGCATATAAGGATTTTGCAGTCCAAAGGCTACCGATTTGATGCCCCCATCTCATCCTTGGGATCAGGTGATAAACTTGAAACCCGGTGCACCCAATCACCTTAGCTGTAAACTTTATCCATTATCACCCCCTGAACGAGAGAAACTTAATGAGTTCCTTGATGAAAACCTGAAAGCCAGAAAGATTCATCGCTTGAAATTGCGATATGCCTCTCCCTTCTTTTATGTACACAAGAAGGATGTGACAGAACTTCGTGGAGTACAGGATTATTGGAAATTAAATGAGTGGACCATCCCAGATAACTATCCACTTTCCCTCATCAATGATATAATCAATCAACTCAATGGCACAGAATATTTCACCAAATTGGATGTTTGTTGGGGATTTAATAATGTACGGATCAAGAAAGGTGATGAACATAAAGCCACTTTCTTAACTCCTCGTGGTTTATTTGAACCAATGGTTATGTTCTTCAGTCTGCAAAATTCACCCCCAACATTCAGTGAATGATGAATCACATTTTCCAATATGAAATATGTGCTGGATGGTTGCATATTTACATGGACGACTTCATTATCTTCTCAAAAAACTTACAGGAACACCAGGAATGGACATGACAAATCTTACAGAAGTTTCACAATAACAAACTCTCTCTGAGGATTGGAAAATGTAGTTTTGACACACAAGGAGTCAAATATCTAGGTCTCATTGTTGAGCATGGAAAAGTATGGATGGACAGTAGTGTCAGGTGAAATGGTTAACTATCTCCTTGCAATTGGCACAAAGTCAAAGTGCCTAACTCCTTGCAATTGCAAGGAGCATAGTTGACTTTCTGCTTGCTTTGCCAGGAAGTGTAGTTAACTTTGTCCTGGCTGTTGCCAGGGGTAGTTAACTGTGGCATTGCAATTGCTAGGGGGGCATAGTTATCTTTATTCTGGCTGTTGTTTGGGGGGTAGTTAACTACTGCCTTGCAATTACTATGGGGGTTTCAGTTCACTTTCCTCTGGCAGTTGCCAGGGGGTAGTTACCACTTCCTTGCAAAATTGCTATGGGATGCAGTTCACTTTCTTCTGGCAGTTGCCAGGGGGGGTAGTTAACCATTCCCTTGCAATTGCTGGGGGGTCCAGTTTACTTCATCCTGGCAGTTGCCAGGGGGGTAGTTAACCACTTCCTTGCAATTGCTACAGGATGCAGTTCACTTTATCCTGGAAGTTGCCAGGGGAGTAGTTAACCATTTTATTGCAATTGCTGGTGCAATTCACTTTCTTCTGGCAGTTACCCATTTGCTTGTAATATCATTTGAAATGCAAATATTCAAGGCATTATTGAAGGCACAGTGCATAGCAAAATGACAAAATTATTATTTTGACCACATTGTCTCACTTTTACCATCAGCCATCAGAGGAGCTACTTATTCTCACTGACCCACTGACAATCTATGTCAAAATCAGAAGTTACCCCACTTGGAATATTGTGCTTTTTCTACTAAATATTACTCAATTGCAAATAAATACATTCTTCATTTGAGTAATTATAAAGAGGATTTATCTATTTGGCTCCTTGGGGAGCTGCTGTGTCATCTGACACCCCTTTTCTTATATAGTTATAGCTAAATGGCCTGATCAAGATAAATAATACCATTAGCAAAAATATAGTAAAATTAGATTTGAGTAATTTTTAAATGTATATTACTGAGAAAAAATAATTGTCATCTTTTATATAGTGGAACCTTAAGTAGAGATAAGAAATTGGTTTATTTTTCACCAACTACTTTACCAAACCTTATGATTATTTATTCTGAAGGTCGTATGTTTCATTGATTAATTCTCTTGAATTTGCTTTCAAGTAATGGACAAGCAAGAATTGATTTTCTTAATCAGGCTATTTAGCTATAACTATATAAGGAAAGGGGTGTCAGATGACACAGCAGCTCCCCAAGGAGCCAAATAGATAAATCCTCTTTATAATTACTCAAATGAAGAATGTATTTATTTGCAATTGAGTAATATTTAGTAGAAAAAGCACAATATTCCAAGTGGGGTAACTTCTGATTTTGACATAGATTGTCAGTGGGTCAGTGAGAATAAGTAGCTCCTCTGATGGCTGATGGTAAAAGTGAGACAATGTGGTCAAAATAATAATTTTGTCATTTTGCTATGCACTGTGCCTTCAATAATGCCTTGAATATTTGCATTTCAAATGATATTACAAGCAAATGGGTAACTGCCAGAAGAAAGTGAATTGCACCAGCAATTGCAATAAAATGGTTAACTACCCCCCTGGCAACTTCCAGGATAAAGTGAACTGCATCCTGTAGCAATTGCAAGGAAGTGGTTAACTACCCCTCTGGCAACTTCAAGAATAAAATGAACTGCATCCTGCAACACTTTACACTGAGCCACACATTCCTGTGGAATCTGATAAGACTCCGATTGCAATGCTTTCACTCCAAGGATTCCAAGTGGAATGGAACCTTTTTTCATAGAGTACTACCAATTTTAATATTCTGATTGGATTCTGAGTGAATTCTGCTCGGAATGGTCAATTTTTCAGATTTTCATTGGTTTTCATGGGGTATGCTTATTTACGAGGAATCATGTGGAATCCACTCAGAGTTCTGGTGATTTTTTCAAATGCATCAGCTTTTTTTGACTTTTTTTGCATTTATCTCACTCAATTTTGTAAATAAAACAATTCGGACACTATATATGGCATTGGGAATACAATGGGCATGCTAACCAAATTAGGGAATATTTTCCCATGCTCCATATTTGGTAGGAATTCCAAGTGGAGTCCCAGTGGAGTCTGAGTGGAGTCTGAGTGGATTCCCTGCAAAACATTGTAAATGTATTCACTTTATTGCTGCATTCCTCATATATTTAAATATACAACAAGATAATAAATAACTGTTACTGCTATTTGCGGAACTTAGGGCACATGTAAAATTTTTTCAAAAAAACACATATTTGGTAAATCTACAATAACTCCCTCAGTTTTCAACTTTTTATTGCAAGCATAGATTCTATTGTAATCTCCTTCAAAATCCACATTCAACCCTCTATTCAGATTTTTATTATACCTATTATTTCTTGTTTTTGAAATAGGGGCATCTTGGCATGCAAAACTCAAATAGACATATAAGATTGCCTGTAGAAATTCCAGAAAAATTCCATGTTGTATCTATGGCATATTTCTAGTCAATGGTGTGTTTTATTTTATTATTTATTGTCTGTGTCATTCTGTGAGTTATTGTATTTTAATGAGGTACTGTGTATTTTCAATAATAATAACATAAAATACACTGTTGACTAGAAATATGCCATAGATACAAATGGAATTTTTCTGGAATTTCTACAGGCAATCTGAGATGTCCATTTGAGTTTTGCATGCCAAGATGCCCCTATTTCAAAAACAAGAAATAATAGGTATAATAAAAATCTGAATAGAGAGTTGAATGTGGATTTTGAAGGAGATTACAATAGAATCTATGCAATAAAAAGTTGAAAACTGAGGGAGTTATTGTAGATTTACCAAATATGTATTTTTTTGAAAAAATTTCACATGTGCCCTAAGTTCCACAAATAGCAGTAAGGTATTTCTACACTCCTGCCTTTCCTTTTCCTTTTCCTTCTTTACTTTGTCACCACCATGATACACATGCCGTTCCTCTCCACTTAGTTGTTAGGCTTTGTCCTATGAACAGCATCTCTTTCTGTATATGTTTCTTTCACCATTCCAAGGCACATAGCCTGTTCCTTTCCCCATATGTCACCTTTCTTTCAATTCTCTTTATTTTTATATTCATTTCCTTGTCCATGGTACGCAGCCTTTATCTCTATCTCTATTCACATATATATACCACATAGTTTACTGCATGTACTTCAGACTCGAGCTCTTTACACTTGACCTTGGATTTTGTGGGACTCCCTAGGGACTCCCCAGGGAATTTTTCACAGCCAACTCACACCCAAATCCTGGATTCCCTGGCAAAATCTTCCCTAGGGAGTAACATGTCCCTAGGGAATCCCTAGTGAATTTCAGCACCAGATTCCCTAGGGATCATCCAAGGACTCCCTAGGGAATTGGATTTTGGTCTTAAAGCTATACTATTCAGTATTTGTTTATTATTGAGTATAATTATACTACTACTTCAGGGCATGCCCCAAAGAAAACATGAGTTGCGGCTGTTTTAGTGTTGGGGAAGTTCGGTTTTCTCCGGTTTTCAGCCTTTTTGCCCCAAACCGAAACTGAATGGTTCAGTTCCTGCACAAAAATCCCAAACTGAAACTGAAACCAATGTAAACCGTTTACATCGGTTCAGTTTCGGTCCAAATGCAGTCTGAACTATGAACCGTTGGTGGTCAGCCCCCCCTGCGCCATTCTGACCTCACAACGGTGCTGCACACATCAATTGATGTGGCCAGCCTGTTTGCAAGGTGGGATTGGGGTGCTGGGGTGCTCCGCCTTGTACATGCGACAGCAGGTGTGTTAACCCCGATGGGCAGGTTAACCCTGCGTTGGCCCTTTGCATGTGGCCCCACATTTTGTTGTATACGAATAAAATAATAAAATAATAAAATAATGAAATAAAATGACCTTGTTACAAAGCTGCACATGTCAATTGACGTGGCCGGCATCTTCACGAGGTGGGATTGGGGGGGTGGCCTGCCTGCGGTTACGTCCGGGGTGCCAGAAAACCTCATTGCAAGGTGGGGTTGACCCTCTCCGCGTGGGTGTCCCTGCATAAATCAATGAAAAGTTTTGATGAAAATAAACATACCATGAAGCAGCAGGGGGGGTGGTGCATCACCCCCCCACTGCTCGTTCTGCCCCAATCCACCCCGTTCACCTTTGTTTGCGTACACGCGCGTTGGAGGTGTTGCGTGTCCGGCGCGGCATTGATGCCGTGGACATCATGGTGGTAGTGGCTGTCATGGTAGTGGTGGTGGTGATGGTGGTGATGGTGGTGGTGGTGCATCATCCTGTAATTTGTTACTGCATTAGTTAAGTTCGAATAAATAAGAATAAAAAACATACGGGGGCGGCAGGGAGTACCCTGCCGCCCATTTTGTTGACCTTGGGTGCTCCATCGTTCTCGTTTGGTGTACATCAGGGATGTTGGTTGTGGTGGTCATGGTCGTGGTCGTGTTGGTGGTCATGTCTGTGTGGTGTTGCCTGTCGTTTGTGTTGTTAGAATCCAATATAATTAATATAACTATCACTTACCTGGGCGGCTGGGTACTCCCAGCCGCTCTCCTTTGGTGGTCAATCCTTGTTTGGGGCCTGTTCGAGGCATTGTGGATGGGTGATGAGCGGGTTTTGAGTTGCCATCTGACGTTTATGGGTTCAGTTCAAATTCAGTTTGAACTGGGTTTGAACCGCAGCCAAATCCCCCAAACCGAGACCGAATGGTTCAGTCTCCACTAGAAATTCCCAAACCAGGTTTGGGTCGGTCTGAGACCAAACTTCCCCAACACTAGGCTGTTTATATACATTTATTTGGTGCACAGACCATTTAGGAAACACGTCAACAAACACGTCACATGATGATCAACAAACATGTGAACTCGTCCACACGCGCAAACCACCCCGAACCAACGCCAACGGCCACATCCATGTGCATGCATGCTGTAACGCCAGATGAACCCAAATGAAGAGGTACCAAGCACCAACAGTGACCAGGAGCAGGGATGGGTCAAGCGGCAACACAAGCAGCGGGGGTGTGGTACCCTGGCTGCAAGAGTAAGTTTTTTTTGACTCACCATTTTGTTGGTACTAAATTGTTTACAGAATAAGCAGTGACCGGAAACAAGGCTGGAACCAACCTGGCGCAACGGCAGCCATAGCACGGACAGCAGCAACAGCGGCATTGGCTGCAACAACAGCAATGGCAAGGGCAGGAGCAGCAGCGGGAACAGGAACGGGAACAGGAATGGGAACAGGAACGGGAACAATGTTACGATTATTGTTACGATTTTCACCTTTTTGCCCCTGTCTTTTGCTTTGACAGCACGTGATACCCATACATTCCCACGAAGATGTGCCAAGTCCCACGCTCTGATTGGACGATACCTTGTTACCGAACTCTCGGGTTGACCCCATGTCCTCATTGGATGACTTGACGGTGCATAACCATTCATGCACAACCAGAAGCTGAAGGAACCTGAAGACAATACAATCTGAACTTGACCATTCCATTCTTGTCACAACCCATGACCGATGTGCATACCTGGAGACAAGAATACTCCATGACCCAACCACCGATCATACCCAGCAATCGGAATACTCTGGTTCTCCGCCGACCGATCATATGTCCACACCCATATGCTCATGACATTGTTATTGTTCTTTCACAATTCATCTACACAGTTCCTTGTGCCTGTCACAGACGAATGAATAGCCTTGTGCCTGATGACTGATCGACTTTCCTATTTCAAAGAAGACTGACACGTCATCCCGATCCTCATGGTTACCTTTGACGCCCAACTCATTGCCACGATTGTGATATGTTCTATTGGCATCTCCACCCTTGTGGGCGTCTACATCTATGCAACCTATATTCGGATAATGCAACCTCCCCACAATGACTCAGACATCGGATCCGTCATAGTTGCCGACAACCGATGACTCCTTGGACCTATCTTGGCCAACCATCTTGTTCTTCTTCACACGTCACCTCTACATTCATTTGCCTTTCTTCTCATCAACTGACCGCCGGTGCTCAGCTAGCAACCCGAACTCACATGTATGACAAGCCCCCTTGATGCTCCACAAGGACTTGCATTCCGACATGTTTCATTACCTTTGTGTACCAGTCCACTGGTCGAGAATATCCATACCCAGTCGACATCCCAGTCATCCAGTACCCTGCAGCCAAGAAGGGTTATATGAAGCACCCTTGCTTATCGTACTGCAGGAACCACAGTTGCTGGTGTAAGATTACCAGTGTTCATTGCATGGTTCTTCCCTTCCCTATTCAGTGATTCACCTCCCCTGCCTCCAATGATGAAGTATCACATTCACCTTTCTATCCCGATCCTACATGCACATACTCCTAGTCGTATGCTGCTATTGGCCAGGCATCCACTGCCAATGCAAACCATCAGGAAGACGAACCAATCTCATCATTCCCAAGCTAGGGACTCAACCACATGACATCCACATGGCTGCCTCATGTTCATCATGTGCCCGCTGACACATCCACTCATGGATCCTTTCATCTCCTTACCATGAGGCAACCATGAGGCGCAGGGTCTGGACCCTTGATTGCTCCGAACCATTTCCTTGCAATCACTCCTTGAAACACTGGTGGAAATGCTGTATCCTCAGGACAGCTTTATTGTTCTTACATCTCTCTCAATTTGTACCTACAGACCCGGTAGTCTGTCTTCATGGCATTTCCCTAACTCTTCACTACTTAAACCTTCATCTTCGAACTGTTCCTCTTTTTCCCTTCCCTTTCCTCACGTTTAGTCTGGTTTCCACCCCCTGGTTCGCTTACCTAGCCTTCCTCCCTCCCCTGGACTGCTACTGGTTGTATAGTAGTAGTTGACCATGAATACACTTTATTCCTTGTGTTTCCTCTGGTCTGATCTCGACTCAGTTTAGTTGGTTGTTGCTGGAGCCCGCTGATCTAGCGATCCATAACAAACAACAGCAGGAGTGGCACTGGCAACACAGGTACGGCAGCAACAACACGCACAAGCACCAGACACAGTGGAGATTGCACCACCCTCTGCTGCCTTGTGAGTTTTTTTTTTAACTTTCGTCCATTGCTTTACTAACTACATTGATCTAGCTACCTACACCCCAACCCCACACCCGTGTGAACGCCAACACCAATGAGGATGGGGACATGGGGGACAAGGACTAGCAGAACAAGTGACCGCGAGGTCGACGAGCGACGGGGATGACGGGACAGCAGGGACCACCACGGGACAACGAGAAACAAGGGGGACGACGAGAACGAGGAAGAGGGCCAGGACGATGATGGGGTACCAGGACGAAGGACAATAATGACATGACTGGCCGCCCTCCCTGTCTCCCCCACTTCCCTAGCAGCTCCACCAGCACAATGGCGCCACCAGCCGCAGTGCAGCAGCAACAGCTGCGATGACGACGGCCACAGGTGCAACAATGGCAGCAGCAGCAACGGCAGCGGTAACGGCAACAGGGCGGGGGCTGGCAGCAGTGGCGACAGCAGCAGCAATGGGCCTGGCAGCCCAGTGAGTCCCCCCTCTCTTCTCTCTCTCCTCCCTCTCCTCCTTCACCATCTCCGCCCTCTCTGCCCTCTCCCTTCCCCCTCATTCCCCCTCCTTCTCACTTGCCCCCTACCCCTCCCTGCTCACTTTCCCCCTCCTCCTTTCCATTTCCTTTAATATTAATTGTTTAAATAATTTGTGAAATATTAAGAGTTCTTTTGAGAGTACAAAAAAGTGAGATTTCTTTAAAAACTTGTCAAATATGGACTGTCAAGGAAAGGGCAAATATCTCTTCACCCAAGGAATTGATACTGGATTAGTATCTTTCGTGGATGTTGACAGGGGTGTATTAATAGTGATTTATATTCCACACAACTTTCAGAATATCCATACCCCAAGTGATACATAAATTTACAATAACTTACATTCCTGTCATGAGCCTTGTTGTAGGATGGCAAATGAGTATTGCAACTGGTTGAGAGTGCTTATGTCACATGTCACTGCTACATCTGGTGAATTGACCAAATTCATATGTTTCAAGATCTGACCTGCCAAACTAGATTAGATATTTGCTGACATTCAGCCTATCACTTGTTCCCAGATTACCTCAGGTGCCCATGCTACCTTTGACTTATTTGTAATCTTAGTGGTTCTAACTCTGACTGGAACTGCGTTTATTCCCCCAAATATATATATTCATATGGAAATGCATCCAGTCCCATCCAGGATTGGAACTGCTATGATTACAAATAAGTCAAACATAATATGGGAACTAAGAACTCCAATTCTGGTTCTCATTAGCTCAGGTAGCTCAATTTGAGCACCATCAGAACCACTACATTGGAACTGGAACCATTCAATGGCAAGCAAAGTGTTATGGGATGTTGCAAGGGCAGCTCCAGCAACTCATATGACACTCAAAGGGCCAAAGATCAATGGAATAGAGGGAGGCAGAATACAAGTGGAATACCGAGAGAGGACAGAAGATTTGATGGTACAATGAGTAGACAACCAGGGAGTAAGAACCAGACTTATCCTAGAGTAAGTAAGCTGTTGCTGCTGCTGCTGCTGCTGCTGCTGTTGTTGCTGTTGTTACTGTTGTTACTGTTGTTGTTGTTGTTGTTGTTGTTGTTGTTGTTGTTGTTGTTGTTGTTGTTGTTGTTGTTGTTGTTGTTGTTGTTGTTGTTGTTGTTGTTACTGCTGCTGTTGTTGTTGCTGTTGTTGGATGTTGTTGTTGGGAGGAAGGTGTTTAATATGTATGTGTTGGTGAATATATTTATGAAGATAAGGATGGAAGATAAGGATGGAGATGAATGTGGAGGTGATGGTGATGGTGATGGTGATGGTGAAAATGTCTATGGGATTAATATAGACTCCTGAACCCGTAGTTAGTAACTATGAGTGAGTATTTGCTTGATGCAGGTGAAGATGGAGGTGAAGGTGAAGGTGAGAGTGAAGATGGAGATAAATGGTGAAGGTGAAAATGACAGTGAAGGTGACAGTGAAGGTGAAGGTGAAAGTGTAGATGAGGATGAAGAGGGTCATCTCTTGAACCTAAGCAAATGGCCAATTATTCCATGTGTTATTACAAAGTACTAAAGACTGAGGCTGGACCATTGCAACACTACTGCCTATTATGTACACATGCAACCCTGCTCCATTTAATGAATCTGCACCAAAACTTGTGGTGATAGCATATGATAATGCAGGCCAACCATACTATAATCATGCATTCAACACTCAGATAAATATTGGACTTCACTTTATGATTTGTATTGACAAAGATATATTACAGGCATGTGAAGAGTTGAATGCATGGTCAGGTGGATTTGAACCAATTTTGAAAAGAATGCATCCTTGCAACTTTGATTGGTTCTTGCATGCTGTTTCTTCATATCCAACACAAATAATTGAAAAGCAACAAGATGAAATGGATAATGTTACTGATAGGAAGGAGGAGGAAGATAGTGGTGATGATGATAGTGATGAGGAGGAGGAGGAAGAGGGAAGATGGTAGTGAAGGGGAGGATGAGGAGAAGAAGAAGAAGAAGAAGAAGAGAGAAATGAAGACAATAGTGATGGAAGAGGAAGATATTAGAATTTAAACTGACAGAAAGCATTAACTGGATAGTATTGCAAATATAATGCTGATTGAAATATAAGTGGAATTGAAACTCTCACAATGAATCTTATAAGCAGAGAGTATTAACTGGATATTATCACAAATGTAATGCTGATTGAGATATAACTCAAAATTGATACTCTCACAATGAATCTTATAACTACTTTCTCAACTTATTGCATTCTCCTGTTCATCCAGACTCAAACTTTTCTCTTTCTCCATTATCACTCAGTTGAAACTGAACACCTGTGAATACTTCCCTCTCAACTTGCTTCTTTATTCTAACTCCCAGCTCAAGTTCTCAAAGAGTCCCTAGGGATTCCCTAGGGACTAGGTATTAAACTATCCAAATATAGATTAAAATTCAAGCATATGATAAATCTAATTGTGTTGTTGTTATTGATTATTTAATCAAGTTATTATCCATCAAGATAATGGCCAAAAACTAAAAAAAAGCCGAGTTTTTCAGGGACTCCCTAGTAGTGTTGGGGAAGTTTGGTCTCAGACCGATCCAAACCCGGTTTAGATCGAACCGAAACCGCTGGTTTCAGTTTCGGTTTGGGAATTTCTAGCGGAGACCGAACCGTTCGGTCTCAGTTTGGGAGATTTGGCTGCGGTTCAAACCCAGTTCAAACTGAGTTTGAACCGAACTAATAAACGTCAGCCGGCAACTCAACACTCGCTCATCGCCCATCCACAATGCCTCAAACAGGCCCCGAACAAGGATTGACCACTAGGAAATGGCGGCTGGGAGTACCCAGCCACCCAGGTAAATGTTATCTATATTATTTATATTGGATTCTAACTACAAATATGACAGGCAACACCACCACTAACACAACCACGACCAACGCCAACACAACCACAACCACGATGACGATGACCAATGTCAACGACTGCATCAATGTTACGACAGACCCCCATCCGGCATCAAACGCGCCCACAACACGTGCACTGGCACGCGAACAACACCAGGGCCACGTCCAACACCAACAACAACACGTCCAAGATGCGCGCGCACACAAACCAACGTGCACGGGGTGGAGTGGCAGTCAACAAGATGGAACGAGCAGCAGGGGGTGGTGCATCCACCCCTGCTCCTTCGTGGTATGTTGTTTTTATTGAAGTTTTTATTGATTTTATTCGTATATAATGGAATGTGGCACCACACCACCACCACCACGCATCTGCCGAAAACAACCAACATGGGTTCAACCCGCCCATCGTCGCGTGCACAACGCGTATGACGCGTCCGGACAGCCATGTGAAGAGCCGCGCATACGGCTCAACACCCGCACAAGATGTGTCAGTACCCCAGCACCTCAATCACACCTCACACACAGGTTAGCCATGTCAATTGACGTGCGCAACACTGTTGCGAGGTCAGAATGGTGCAGGGTGACTGACCACCCAGCGGTTCGCGGTTCAAACTGCATTTGAACTGAAACCAAACCGATGTAAACGGTCTACATTGGTTTCAGTTTCGGTTCAGGATTTTTCCGCAGGAACCGAACGGTTTGGTTCCGGTTTGGGGCAAAAAGGCCGAAAACCGGACCAAACCGAACTTCCCCAACACTACTCCCTAGAGACTCCCTAGGGAAAGGTGAAAAGTGGAATTTTCAGAGGGACAATGGATTGGTGATCTTGTCCCTGTTCAGTCCCTAGGGAGTCCCTGCAGTCCCCAGGGAGTCCCTAGGGAATCCAAGGTAGAGTGAAAAGTACTGTCAGACTCTAAAATTTGTATCACTTGCTTTACTCTATTTCCATTATTTTCCATCACTGTCTATGGAGCAGGACTATTCATATCCACTTGGTGGTCCTATTATTATCGCTGTTTGCATATATGTTGGCGTGGCAGCAATTTCCTAATATAGTGTGTGCAAAAACACCTTATAGAACCTTTGAATTTTATCTCAACAATGAGGGCTTAGAGCCCCTTGCTGTCTTAACAAAACTTGTTCTAAAAATTATTGCCAACCTGCTGGAACTCAAAAAAGTAGGATCTGACCGCAATTTCAGTTATTCACTCCCAGGCTGCAGTCATAGACAGTTTGAATTTTATACCAGGTAGATCATTGAATGGGGAGAAATCAATAATATCCAGACTATGCAACATCTATTTTTCAAGTGCTGGCAGGTTTTGGGGATGCCATTCAGCTTACAAACACTGTGCAGCTCACATTCACCCCAAATACTCCAAAAGAAAATTCTCACCCATTCTACATGTATGGTGACATCCTCTCCTGGCCGCCCACTTCACTATGGTTGACTCTTGAGTAAAAAATCAGCCGGTGGGTCGACCTCCAAAGAAGAAACCTGCTGGAGCTAGTACAGACCACAGGCAAGATTTGAGCCAAAGAAAAAAATGGTATGACAGATCATGTCAACATGCAGAGTAACCCAACAAGTCACCCAAAGCCTCATCCCACATACAGGCCCAAGCCTACTGGAAAAACTGCAGAGATGGGCCGTGATATCATGGGAACATCAGATGAGGCAGCAGCGGAGATGCTACTTGGGCTGGCAGCATCACAAAACACACAAGTGGGTCAAAAAAGGGCTCAGAGTGGTGAAGTTTGGACAAAAGAAGATACACCGTCTGTGTCTGAGCCTGTGGATGATGATTTTATTGATGAAGACCAATTGGACTTGGACGCACTATATGAAGAAGGAGTCGAAAATGACTATGGTCAGTACTACACCAACAAAAGATGTCAAGTAGGACTCATTTGTCCACCAGATATCAGTTATCTCTCCGATAAATCTGAACCTACCATCCAGATTCCACTCGATATTCCGATTTATGGTGCCCTGGACCAATTGGAGATCTCCTCAGACATCTCCTGGGCAGATTTTCACCTAGCTGTTGCAAATAAGATGGACATTGCAGAATATAAGCTCGATATTGCATATAAGCTGTCAATTGATGGGAAAGGTGAATTACCACATCATCTGGGCTCTGCTGCTCATTTACTCCAACACTTTACAAGCCACTGATCCTAGTGGAGTCCGATCGGACTCTCATCGGACTCACATCGGACTCCATCAGGACTCACCTTCTTTCCAAATAGTGATACAACATTTGACAAGTCCGATCGGACTCTGGTCGGACTCTCATTGGACTTTCATAGGACTCCATCCAGGAATTATTCACTTGATCACAACTTCCCCTAACCTCCACCACCACCACCACCACCTCCCTTTCACTACCATCTTCCACTTCCACTTCCTCCTCCTCCTCCTCATCATCATTATCACTATCTTCCTCCCCCTTCTTATCCATTTCCCTATCATTAACATCATCCATTTCATCTTCTTGCTTTTCAATTATTTGTGTTCTATTGAAGAAACAACATGGCATGCAAAAACCAATCAAAGTTGCAAGGAAGCATTCTTTTCAAATTTGGTTGAAGTCCACCTAACCATGCATTCAACAGTTCACATGCTTGTAATACAGCTTTGTCAATACAAATCATAAAAATAAAGCCAAATACTTAACTGAATGTTGGTTGAATGTACATTTATAATATGGTTGTTCTACATTATCATGTTCCACTACTACAGATTTGGCACAGGTTCATCAATGGAGCAAGATTGCACCATTTATGACACAGATGGCATTTTGTGATTAACATAGTGCTAGGAATTACAATGAATTGAGTGGTTTCCTTCTAGTATTTCAGCTCCCATCAGCAATACTACTTCTAAGCAGCCTGTCAATAAAGATCTAATTTGTGTAAGAGGACCCATCCTTCCAGTTCCAGTTCCATGGCTCCAAAGTTCATCTACTGTGTATGCTAACAGTTCCAGGTCTGGTTCCATATTGGATCTGTTTCTGGTTCTAGTAGTTCCAGTTCCAATCCCTATTCAATTGTCCATCTGGTTCTGATCCCAGTTCCATATCGGATCCAGTCCCAGTTCCAGTTGTTCCTGTTCCAACTAAGTCCCTAATCCTAGCTGGGATTATGTGTTCATGTGTGGACCCTCATTATTATGGACCATCTATCCTTCATGTTTCATACCCATCACCTCACCCCCCTCATGTTCATTGTCTTGCCTCACAGCAGACATCTTCTCCATTAGTATAGTTCATCTTTTGCCATTGTACTAGTTGCCACTTTGTCCTTCTATCATTTACACTGTCCTCTTTGTGTTGTGTATAACCAGCCTTGTGTATTTATAATAGTTGCTGGTAGGGTATAGCACAGGTTTGGGCCTTTATGTATGAAACAAAATACCAATATTGTTGGAATTACTTGGACTTTGGGTGGGTAATGGGTCTTGAAAATCCTTGGCAAACCTGTGTCCATCATTTCCTTCATTATCCACACTGTATACAATGAATAAATCCCATAAAATATCACACTGGAGCTTGATATTTCATTTGGTTGAGCATTACCACTGTGATTCTGATATTCCAATCAGATTCCAAGTAAATTCCATTCAGAATGGTCATTTTTTCAACACATCTCAACAGCTTATATATTGTCCCACAATTCTTGGTTAATTGATCCATATATATATATAAATTTAATATTTCACAAATTATTTAAATAATTAATTTAAGCCTATGAGGTGAAACAAGGGGGAAAGGTACAATTGGGGAAAGTGAGGGAAGGGGAAGCAAGGAGTGAGAGGGAAAAGTGAGGGGACTGGGATGGAAATGGGAAGGGGGGGATGGGAGGGGGATGGGAATGGGGAATGGGAATGGGGAATGGGGGAATGGCAATGGCAATGGGTGGGGAAGGTGGAAGGGGAATGGGAATGGGAATGGGAGGGCGGGGAAGGGGAAGGGAAGGGAGAAAGGGAAGGGAGAAGGGAGAAGGGAAGAGAAGGGAGAAGGGAGAAGGGAAGGGGGAAGGGAGGGTTTGAGGGTGGGGAATAAAGGAGAAAGGGGGGAAGGGGAATAAAGGGGAAGGAGGGGGGGGGAAAGAGGCGAGGGAGGGGGAGAAAGAGGCGGGGGAGGGGGGGGACTTACAGGCCCCCGTGGTTGCTGCTGCTGGCCCCCGTCGCCGTTGCTGCTGCTGCTGCCGTCGTCGCTGCCGTTGCCGCCACTGCTGGCGTTGCTGTCATGGCCCTTGCGCCCCTCTGCTGGTCGCCGTTGGCGTCATCATCGTGGTACCCCATCACCATGCTGGTCGTCTTCCTTGTCCTCGTCGTGTTGGCGCGACGGGCTTGGGCGTAGGTAGTTAGTAAAACGATGTATGAAAATAAAAATAAAAACTTACAAGGCAGCGGGGGTGGGTGCACCACCCCCCGCTGCCGTTGCTGCCGTACCCATTGCTGGTGGTTCATCTGGCATTGCCGCGTGGGCGTGGATGTAGGTGTTGGCGTTGGTGTTGGGTGCTGATGCTGCTGCTGCTGCTGCTGCTGCCGTTGCCGCGGTTGCGGTTGCAGCTGCTCCAGATGCCGCCGTTGTCATCGGTGATGACGTGGCTGGGCCGGGCTGCTGGGGCGCGTTTGGTCACTCGCGTTGGCTGTTCGTGGGTCGACGTCGGTACGTGGGTGTTGGTGATGACGTGGTGGCTGCGGCTGGGCTGGGCTGGGGCTCGTTTGGAGACGACGGCGTTGGCGTTGGTTGTGGCTGCAGTCCAACATTGTCAGCAAAAAAAAGCAGAAAAAAGGAAAAATACATACCCGGGGCAGTGGGAATGGGCGCACCACCACCCCGCTGCATCCATCATCCCCGTCCCTCCCTGTCAGGTCACACCGCGCTTGTTGTGCATTGGACTACCAGGCGTCGGCACTAGCGTTATGGTGCTAGCGAGGGGCGGTGTTAGTTTTGATCCTGTAGAATATTGATAGAAAGTATGAATGAACCTACCTTTGAAGGGGGCGCTCCCCGCCCCCATTTCGTTGTCTGTATGCTGTGAATTGCTGACGCGTGCTTTGTTGAGCGTCACGTGGCAATGTCGAATGGTCCATGCGCTTTGGCCAACTTTATTTAAACCCGCGAGAATGATAACCTACTTCAGGGAAGTTCCCCAGTAATTACAAAGTAATAAGTGATTAATTAATTATTATAAATATTGAGTCCGTTCAGACACTGAGTGACTTCTGACGGACTCCTATGGGTCTAATAGAGTCCGACTGGACTCAGCTCGGACTCGGACTGGTTCGGACCTCACTTTTGGCAGAACAAATAGTGAAGCAGAGTCTGATGTGAGTCCGATCAGAGTCCGATCAGACTCACATGGTCCAATCGGACTCTGACCGGAATCAGTGGCTCAGTGTAAAGTGCTCATTTACTCCAACTCATTAATATGGCAACTCAGCATATTGAAGGGAAGATCAAGAGCTGCTCGAAGAAACCATTTGCCATTGTCATCATCAATAAAATGCTGTCCAAAACTGGCACTAAGGCTGGCAGTGCAAAGGGGAAGCTGGTAAGCCTCTTTGCAAATGATTTGCAATCACAATGGTTGATTTATTTCCCCTGGTGACTGCAGGCATCCAGTAAGAAGAAGACAGAACCAGAGCCACAAGCTACAGATGTTAGACAAAACATGAACACCAGAAAGTACATCATGGCATTGGAGCTGAAATATGCATGCGAACAGCATCAAAAGAAATATTGCTGGGTGAAACGAAATGGCGAGCATCATCACATGGTTCAGGCCGAGATTGCACAATGGGCACTCATGATGGTAAGCAGATTCTCTTGCCATTGTATTGCATATAACTTATATAAATATGTACAGAGTCTCAAACAAGCCGACTTTGACAAGCCCCCTCCTGGGCTCAAACTTGAAGATGCTCCACCCCCAACTCATCAACCAAAGCCAACACCTGCAGTAGCTGAACTGGATCAGCCAAATCCATGCCACTCAATTGATGCCAGCTCTTCAAGCTCCCAATGTGTTTCCAAGTTCGTATCCATATAACCCCCACCCAGTGCAATACTATGCTCCAATCCCCACCAGAGAACCTGTTTTCGGAGGCAGACCGTTGCCTGATTCCCCAGCCCCAACTTCCAGGAATCCAATGATATTTCCAGCTATCAAGGACTGGCTTCGCACTCTCGATGATGGCCCTCATGGTGTCAATGGTCACAATTTCTCGCAGTATGCTATCAACTTCAATGAAAATCATATTTTCTGCATTTCAGAAATCTCTGATATTCAAACATCCACGCAACTGGACCTTCTTTCCATTTGTCCCAGAATGAAGCTTGGGACCGCAAATGTACTTTTGCAATATGCCCGGGATGATGTGAAGGCTATTCAATGAATGCAGGGAATGGGACGAAGGGATTTTGAGCAGGTATATATGATGTGAATGATTTTTCGTGATCATTTAGATTTTTTTCTTGGCAGTGGAATTCAACTTCCCACTTAGATAACAATTGATTCAACTCATGTTATTAGATGTAATTACAATGACGGTACCAGCCAAATGCATCGCATGGAGTAATTAAGTACACAGCATCACTAAGAGTGAGATAAATAGCTGTCAGATCATCAGATCCAAAACCAGAAAGAAACTCATATTGGTTATGGCGGAGATGAGCTTTGACAGCAGAGAAAGCTAATTCGATTTGATTGTAGTCTGGAGAGTAGGGGGGCAGGTATTCACACCATGTTCCTCTGCAACAAAGCTGTAAAACACAATATACTATACCTAAAAAGAAACATACTGATCATGGATCATTTCTCGAATGAGTGGTGACTGGTGTATACATGCATTGTCCATCACAATGACAGAATTCGGACCCGGAAAGGGGTTCATTCGTGTAAGTAGTCCATCAATGAATTGTGTGAATTTTAGCTTCGTGAATGAACCTGGCGTGATTTCAAGGGAAAGAATCCCATCAAGTGATAGTGCAGGTGGAATTGAATAACTGGCACAATGTAAATAGCATGTATGAAAGGTATGGAGAAGACTCACTGTTGACCACAGATAAAAAAAGCTTTTCGATATGCTCATTTACACTTGTGTGCCCATCCTCAACCTTGACCCATCCGGCGATCGGTAGAACTTTCGTCTACGAAAACCAGTTGCTCTGGAGCATAATTCAGGCCCATGTGAGCAACAAAATTAGCTTGCAGTTCAAGGTTTCACTCAATTGCGATACATGTCGTCTACAACATTCTATGAGTAAAAAACAGGGTGTAGATGACACACTCACAGTTTTAAGTGTATATCCTGATCGTTCCAAGGCCCTCCAAACTGATGACAATGACACTTCGACATGGCAGGTGTTGGACAAGCCTTGTTGAAGCTCACTGAGGTAAGTGTCACAATTGCAAGCAAGACATGAATGTAGATACTATATAATGTTGTCAGTGGTCTGGAAATCTGTATGACAGTGAAAAGGCACCTCGACATCATCCAGCATGAGTGCTTGTGGCCTTTCTTTGTTCTGAAACACATCGATTTGGCGGAAAGGGTGCCCAGTTGTCTTGATTGTTGCTTGGATCCACTGGATTTGATGTTTGCTGATTCCAGTGAATGCCATTATCTCGGAAATGTCGATTTTGGCTGCTAGCATTCAGGAGACAACGAGACACAGGTCCTGTGAGGTTTTTTGACCTTGAGGCATCTTGATCTTGGTTGATCAATGATAACCGTAATATGTCGTGATTACCAGATCAGGTTGATAATGCTGCACATTGTCGACGTCTCCACAGTCAAGCCAGCATTATGAAAAATCATTCTATACATGAAATCCACAAGCCACCATGAATGAATCTCTGGTGATGGTTGTAAATTTCAAAAGCTCAACACTATGACCAGATAACAGCAAATTGTATTTCACGGTAAAATCACTTTGAAATTACCACCAGCAGGTCAGAAATCTTTTTTAGAATGATGATTGTCAAGACAGAAAGGGGCTCCGAGCCCTCATTGTTGAGATAAAATTCAAAAGCTCTGGGAGGTAATTTTGCATGCACTATATTATGAAATTCCTGCTGCACCAACATATATGCAAACAGCTATAATGATATTTCCAAACTTAACCAAGCAATCACAAGTCCATGAGAGGTCAGATTGTTTCCACATCAAAGAATCAAAGGCTATAAAGTAATTGGACTGTACTGGATCAACAGCTTTCTGATCTGATCATAAGGCTGAGTTTTATAAACCACTTTTTAAAGCCATGGACTATCATCTCCAAAGATGACAACATACATCCTGGGACTTTCACCAGAATGGATATTTCTTTGAACCCATTTTCATTTCTTCTTGTCCATCTATTTTTAATACTTTTCTGACCATATTTAAACTGTTGCCTGGATAAACCAATCTAAAGTTCTGACAAGATTGAAGGTCCTCTATTTGTTTACTTCCATCTAGATCAGTAGTAGAGTTATCAAACGCCTGAATCACTTATTTCAATCTGCAAACATTTAGATGGAGTTTGTAAGGGGACAACCCATTCTGACTCCAATTCCGGTTCTGGATAGCTCAAGTTCAATTTGCACCATTGGAACCAGTACACCAGAACCAGTTCTGGTTCCTGCATCCACACCCTTGTATTGTATCTTGGTTCAGTCTTCACTCCTTTTCATCTCTCTCAAATATATATTGTTATTGCTATTTATATGTACATACATGCACACACCCCATTCTATTACCCACTATTCCTCCCTATTATTGGGTTGTATAGTAATCGCCCCCTCTAAAGTGGCTGTTATATTTTCTGCTGCCCTACTGGGGCCCCTTAGCCTTTTCTCTTTGGATCCCCATCAGGTTGGTACAGTTAGGTATTCCTTCTTGTATATATATTCACCTTTGGATTCCCATAGTTCAAGTGATAGCCTTGACCTAAGGTTGCCTTCCAGAGTTTGCATACAGTCCTTCCACTTCTTGGTTCCCACATTATCTTTGCTTATCTGTAATCATGGCTGAGTGGGACCATGTTACCTTGCTTGCAAGATTACTGAGTTGTCTTGATTGAAGCCAGAATTTCATGAACTCAGGTTTGCCCAATTTGTTCTGCCCTCACCTGGTGGGCTGGCCTTGCAGGTGCTTGTTGTACACATATGCAGAGTTGCATGGGGTGCAAGATCTTATTGTCACATTTTTGTATATGTCACTTGACATGTTGTCTAGCCACCGCAAGCAAGGTTTTTATCAACAAATTTGGCACTTCCTCTAGTTTATTCCCACAATATATTTATTCTTATAAACTAGCACCTGATATCTAAGAACCTTTTGTGTCAATCTGAATTGCTCATAAATTCCTAATATCACTGGGGTAGAGATATTTTGAAAGTTGTCTAATATAACATCATTATCAATTCACATGTCCCATCATTCGTGCCAAGGAATTGATACTGGATTAGAAATATTTGCTCTCTCCCAAGTTGTGCTATGGGTTGCTGTCATTTCACTCCAAAGCCAGATTTTATTACAGCTGCCATATTATAGTCATCTAGACAGCCTATATTTCTAAGTTTCCAAGATAGTCTCACAATTCTTGGTTAATTTTCTGTACTCTCAATATTGATAACTCCATATACAAAAGAACTTTTAGGCCCTGATCAGCACCACAGCCACCTAACTTTCAAACACAAGAACTACTTTATATAGAAGTGAGCCAAACAGATGCATGCATCAGAGGAAGAACCAATTAAGATACCGCTAAGCTGGCCAAACCTTCACCAGCTAAGCATGGTCTGGCTTGCTCATAGCCTCTGATTCATCCTCTGATTCATCCTCTGATTCCAATTTATTTGGCATTGGAATTGATGATACACTCATCATCGGTTCAATTGTCGCAGCCATTGATTCAGTCATCCTCATTGCAGCAGAGCTGTACTACAACAAGCACCCCCAGCATACCTCTGTGCTCACTGGACTTCAATTGGTGGATGAGTTGATGAATGGACATCCTGATCATATCCAGACTGCGCTGAGTGTGCCCCTCCATGTCTTCAAAGCCCTCCTCAAGACACTGGAGAAGATGGGCTACTACGATTCGAAGCACGTCAAGATTCGCAAGCAGCTTGCTATTTTCCTTTACACTTGTGTCACTGGGTTGTCACTCCAACATGTTTGTGAGCATTTCCAACACCCAACTGTAATGGTTTCAAACTGAGTTCTTTTTTTTTTTTTGATTGCTGGTCTCACATATATCTAGATGTTTCCGCAGAATGCTCAAGGCTTTCACATTGCCTCCATTCTACACAAAATATGTCAGACTTCCCAAAACCACAGACCCCTGCCCTTCTGAAATATCCAACAATCCAAAATTCTATCCATACTTCGCTAACATGCTGGGTGCTATAGATGGAACCCACATTACTTGTTCCCCCTCTGCCACCAAACAACAAATGGCTTGAAACCACAAAGGTTTTCTTTTACAGAACTGCCTCATGGCATGCACTTTCAACATGAGGTTCACATACATGCTTAGTGGTTGGGATGGAAGTGCTGCAGATGCAGCACTTTACCATGATGCTCGTTTCCATGATTTTTGCACCCCCCCTGGTAAATTTTATCTTGCCAATGCTGGCTTCACCATTTCAGATGAGCTACTCATTCCATATCATGGTGAACATTATCATCTTGATGAGTGAAAGCGTGGTGCCTGCAGACCTAATTCCAAGGAAGAACTTTATAATCTCCATCATTCCTCTGCTTGCAATGTCGTTGAATGTATCTTTGGAGTCCTCAAATGTCATTTCCATATTCTCAGCCTCCCCCCCAAGTCCAGCATGACAATTCAAGTGCTGATCCCCCCGCGCTATGTGCCATTCACAATTTCTTATGCAAGTATGACCTGGCTGAAATTCATGAACTCAGTGGTGATGACAAGGCCATGCTGAGCCACAAGTCTTTGGATCATTAGCGGAGAGGTATCCAACACATGCAGCCTGTCAAACTGGAGCGAATGTACATGACACAATTGCCCAGGCTATGTGGGATGATTACATACATTATCTCAAAGTGATGGATGAAATGGTGATGGGTTCCGCGTAGCAGCAGATTATTTTTCTCATTGAATGTACCAGTGCCAAATTTCCCATTTTTTTCATAACAACACTGCCTGCATTTGAAAAAGTCCATAAAATACATGAGAATACTACATATAAGAAACATAAAAAAAAGATCTCCAAGATACACAAGGATACTGGTACATACATGAGAATATTGGTACATACACTGGAACCAAAGAAAAGTGGGCATGTAAGGATGTCATTTGGGTGCAATAATGTCACTCATGAAGTCAGGAATGCAGCTGTGCTTCTGGAGTGTCTTCTGGATCCAGAGTTTGCGCAGACTGTCCCGCTTGATCCCTATGTAAGTTTTTGCAATGGAAATAGGCTCCTGGTTAAAAATGTCAAACAAAGTGATCATGGAATCATCATCCAGATAAGTATCTTTCATCTGTAATAGTTCTTGTGCATCGTCCCTGATCCACATCTCCAGGGGAAGTTCTTCCTTGGCAGCCAGCTTCCTCTGCTCCTTCCTCTCACTCGAACAGATCTTATGGTCAGTCACAATGCAAAGAGTACCACCAATACTTGATAATTCATGTCAGATACCATTGATTGTGACAGGCCCACTGACACACATGTGCTTGTTTTCACTCTCAGATCCGACAAGGGAAGGGGTTTAGGATGAAGATGCTGATGAAAGGGACAAAAGGGATGATGATTTTTCATTTGGAGATCCTTTGCGTTTCTTACCAGAAGGCTTCTTGCCTTGGCTGGCAATGGATGGAGCACAGGATGGCACTCGAAATGGTGCTGAGGTTACAGGAGGGGAGGATGGGGGGAGAGGCACGGAATCTCTAATTGGAGGCATAACTGGAAGAACAGTCGCTGATCCAGAACCTGAAGATTTGTCTGCAGAACCATTCTTTGATGAGGAAGTGCTGACTGGAGCTCGACGAGTATCTATTGAGGGTCGGTACACATTCTTCCCCTTTGCATTGGAGGGCATAAAAAGCCGAATATCATTGAAGAGGGACCAGCCTTTTGCGAAATTTGTGGCTTTGGGATGTTTCTGCACACGGGCAATGTAAGTAAGGGGTTACCACTCTGAAGAAGTCTATTATTACCTTGACATAATCATCCCAGACAGGCTGTGTGTGGTGATCTAACTGCACACTGCGGTCAGAACTCCATTGTAGGCCTGATAACCTTGTGAGAGGCAGGACATTCTCATAGTCTTCCTTCAGCTGGATCTGATATCAGGCATGCTTCATATTAGCAGCACATGCCAGTGAAATACCTTTCCCCACTTCAACTTGCAAGCATTTGCAGTCTCCTCGGTGCCCCTCTCAGGTGGAGTCTTGCCAAGTGCAGATGCTGCAGCCTGCCAGGTCACTAGCTTGAATGATCCTCCATCTCCAACCTCAGCCTTGTGATTGAGCAAGAAGTCAACCAAATGATGAACATCATTCTCAGTCCATTGTGCGCGAGAGGCCTTTGCCAGCTTTGGGACCTGCTCATTGGGCATGTCAGACAGTGCCAGTGAAGGTTTGGCCAGCTTAGCGGTATCTTAATTGGTTCTTCCTCCGATGCATGTATCTGTTTGGCTCACTTCTATATAAAGTAGTTCTTGTGTTTGAAAGTTAGGTGGCTGTGGTGCTGATCAGGGCCTTAATATTTCACAAATTATTTACACAATTAATATTAAGCATTTGAGGTGAGGAAGAAGGAGGAAGTGTGAAAGTGGGGAAAGTGAGGAAAGAGGAGGTGAGGAGTGAGCGGGAGGGGGAAAGAGAGGGAGAGGGGAAAGGGAGAGAGAAAGGGGAGGGGGAAGGGGGAGGGAGGGGGAAAGAGAGGAGAAAGGGGAGGGAGGGGGAAAGAGAGGAGAAAGGGGAGAGGGAAAGGGCAGGAGAGGGGGGGAGGGAGAAGGAGGCAAGTGAGGGAGGGAGAAGGAGAGGGAGACAAGAGGGGAAGGGAGGGTACTTACAGGGTGCCATTGCTGCTGGCCCCGTTGCCGTCACTGCTGCTGCCCCCGTTGCCATGCCTCCATCGCCATTGCTGCTGCTGCTGCTGCCATTGTTGTGTTAATGCCTGTGGGTGTTGTTGTGCATCCTGCGGTGGCCTGGCATGTGTGGGCACTGTTATGGCCACGATATAGTTAGTAAAGTACATGAAAAACAACAAAATAACTTACTTTAGCAGTGGGGGTGGGTGCACCACCTGCCACTGTGCCCCCTGTTGCCATCCCTGGCTCCTGTGGTTGGCTGGCATTGCATGTGTTGGCAGTGCATGGGTGTGGGTGGAGGTGGGCATGGGTGTGGAGGTGGGTGCTGAGGTGGGTATGGGCTTGGTTGCTGGGCATTGTTGGTCACTGGGCATGGTCATAGTTAGTAAAGTATGTAAAATAGTAATAAAAAATGCTTACCTGGGCAGTGGGGGTGCACCACCTGCCGCTGCACCCCCCGTTGCTGTCCCTGGCTCCTGTGGTTGGCTGGTGTCGCGTGTGTTGGCGGTGCATGGAGATGGGCATGGAGGTGGGCATGGTGTGGTTGATGGGTGTCACGGATTGTGGGCGTGGGTGTGGTTGTTTGGGCATTGGCAGGGTCTGTCGTTTGGCGTTTGGTGTGTGTGCATGGGTGGATGTGGGTGTTGTCACGTTGTTCACGTTGTTTGGTTGGTTGGTTTGTTGATGATCATGTGACACACTGAAATGGTCTGTGCACCAAACAAACCTATATAAACTCCCAAAACTCAGCTGTCTATTTCAGGGCAGCGCCCCAATTAAGTAGATATACAATAAATTAGATAATAGTATTAAAAATTTTACTCCACAATTCCTAATGGAATCCGAATGGATTCCGACTTGAGTCCAATGCAGAATAAATGCTAGGACTTTACTTGGAATTCCATAGGATTTCTCAGATTCCTAGTATTCTGCTCAGATTCCACTCGGAATCAGCTGGGACTAGGAATGCACTAGGAATGAGTTTATAGTGATAATTCTAACAATTTGGCTAGACTTGAAATTCACTCAGAATCCACTTGGAATCCTAGGAATCCAAGCATTCTGATTGGATTCCACTTGGAATCCTAGGAATCCAAGCATTCTGATTGGATTCCACTAGGAATCAGTGGCTCAGTAAAGTGCTCGCATCCTGTAGCAATTGCAAGGAAGTGGTTAACTACCCCCCTGGCAACTGCCAGAAGAAAGTGAACTGCATCCTGTAGCAATTGCCAGGAAGTGGTTAATTACCCCCCTGGCAACTGCCAGGATGAAGTAAACTGGACCCCCCAGCAATTGCAAGAGAATGGTTAACTAACCCCTGGCAACTGCCAGAAGAAAGTGAACTGCATCCCATAACAATTTTGCAAGGAAGTGGTTAACTACCCCCCTGGCAACTGCCAGGATAAAGTGAACTGCACCCTCTAGCAGTTGCAAGGAGTTATACACTTTGATTTTGTGCCAATTGCAAGGAAATAGTTAACCATTTCACCTGACACTACTGATAGGAAGCTGTCTCATATCCACCAATCACAATACAATCCCTCATCCAAGAGAAGAGAGCTTAATGCCGTTGGCTGAAGATATAAGGGAGTATTCCATTGGATGATAAGTAAGAACCTCCCCTCAAGTTGTTCTCTTTATCTATCGCTAGTATCTGAACATTGTACTTTATGTTTAGTCTGGTTTACTCCCCCAGATCTCTTAATAAATCCTTTACTTCCTCACTCATCTGAACTGTTGAGTTAGTTGTTGCTGAAGCCCATTGTGAACAGTGATCCGTAACACATCATCGAGTGCATTGCAGATAAATTGTTGTTCCCATCAAGTTTCATCACCATCACTCTCACATCAAACTGCCCGAACATCACCTATGCAACACACACTATCTCCGGATCACTCAGCAACTTTCATAACCTCCAGTTCTTGATTCCTAATACCCAAAATCAACCGTTCAAAATTAATTTAATCCCCAAAACCCTCATCTTCCACAACAACTGCCAAGAGGCTGCCAATGCTGCCAAATTTCTCAACAATCTCTGCCCTGAATCCATGTGTCACAAGTGCGTCACCAAGCACTACCACAGTACCATGTCAGATGAATGTCTAGAACAGACCTTCAATGACTTTGCCACACCTGGTGGGACTAGTGTATGACAGGGGTACCTGATACCCTCAGAGGTAAAGAGTACAGGTACAGCACAGGTACAGACAGGTATGAGTACAGGGTCCCTGACCCATGATACCTGTGCTGTACCCATGGGGCTATGTTCCTGAGCCCTTTAAACATTTTGAATAACTTTTCAGTTCACATCAGAACCAACTGAGAGGTATC
This sequence comes from Hygrocybe coccinea, assembly GCA_963555575.2. Taxonomy (NCBI): domain Eukaryota; kingdom Fungi; phylum Basidiomycota; class Agaricomycetes; order Agaricales; family Hygrophoraceae; genus Hygrocybe; species Hygrocybe coccinea. Next base: position 3,359,800 of record OY741997.1, read on the forward strand.
TGAGTCACTAAAAATCAGAAACATGCCAAAAATTATGAAAAAAGGTATTTTCTTTAGTGCATGACAGGAAAATGGATACTTCTGGTGGTTTGGACAATGGTATTGCATTGGTAAGGTATTAGTAAAGGGTCGGTAACACACTACACCCATGCCTGGCAACATCATACAAAGTGTTGCCACAGCTAAGGCTAACAGTCAGCTAGTAGCTGTTAGCCTAGCTGAATTTAGCTTAGCTGGGGTCCAGCTAAGCTAATGCTAATGACCAGCTACCAGCTACAGCTACCTCAAAATCTTAGCTGTAGCTGGCAGCTAAGCTGCAGCTAATTACAGTACAAATTCTAGGTAGTATTCAATTTATTTATCTAGCATTTTGAAGTTGAAGAGCAAATGATAGGTTTTCAAACCAGGCAGATTGCCATATTTGGACCTGTACCAAACACACTGACCTCAAAAAAACAAGCAGGCCACCAACACAACCATGACCAACACCAACATGACCACAACCAAAACCATGACCACAATGACCACCACAATGGCAACAGCAACAACCACATCAACTACACAACGCACCCCCATCCTGCATCAAACGCACCCACAACACATGCATGTGAACAAACATGAACACGGCGAAATGGAGAGGTAGACAAGGCAGCACACACAGCTGGGGGTGGTGTGCCCACCCCCATTGCTATTTGGTATGTTTTTTATTTACTATTCATTTCTCATTGTTGAACATGATGCAGCACCACCAAGACCCCACGACTAACACGACCAACACCCACACCACCACACAATCACCAAGAACAGCCAATGTGGACAACAGGTCCAATGACACAGCACCACCAACACCCCACAACTAACATGACCAACACCCACACCACCATGCAATCACCAAGAACAGCCAATGCAGACAATGTGGACAACCCACCCAGCGTTGAACACATATGATGCATTGGGACACCACCACCCCCACCACCATCACCACCACACATCCACTGAGATTAGCCAATGCCATCCAACCAGCCATCACGTGTACAACACATGTGTGATGCATCGGGACACCCATGGAGAGGCCCTTGTGTGGCTCAATGCCAGCACCCCAATCCCACCTCGCATATAGGCTGGCCATGTCAATTGACGTGTGCAGCACTATTGCAAGGTCAGATGGTGCTGAGGGCAGGCAGTTTGTGGTCCACACCGGCTATGGCTGTGGCTCAGCTGGCTCAGCTGCAGCCAAGCCACCATGTTGACTATAGCCGGCTACCCCCAGCTACTGACTATGACTAGAAAAGAAAGAAAAAGAAGCTTAGCCTTAGCCCTGGCTAACCTTAGCCAGCTTGCGGCTAGCTTAGCTGCGGCAACACTAAAGCCTATGGAAGAAAAAATGTTAAGGCCCCTGCCCCCACCCCCAGTTTGGGATTCCTATTCTGCCACCCACTTGGGTTCAATAACACAATGACACCAAAATAATTTTCACTATGAAGCTTCTTACTATAGGAACTTAGAACTACATGCAGACTTAGAATAATAAAGGTACACTGGCAGGACGAAGCTGATATGCATGGTAGAGAAAGAGTATTTTCAAACGCGTTTTTTACTGCTAGTAGTATTCGGTATTATTAATAATAAAATCACCTGAGGTCAAAAAGTTAAAACCATATAATCCCACTGGGAGAGTCAATCCTACGACTAGATCCTGGTTCCAACTTCGCCGGTGTTGGTGGGGATATTTCAATGCATTTGGGGATATAGGCTTTATTGTGTCGGTTCACGTTAGATTTGAGGTCGGTTCGGACTTCGGTAGAAGTACTACTGTTGATGGCTGTCGGTCCAGCCGAGCCGGTCAAGGAACATACGCTTGCATGCGTATTCCGGAGGTTGAGAACAAGGCGACATGACAACATGACCGTGAAGATGACCGTAGGGCTGTCAGTGTATATTAAATGTTAAAAGGGGATGACAAGGAGTGGAGTGAAACTGTCAGCTTACGTTAAATTGACAACCCATGTTGACGAGTTTGGGGTCAGAAAGATGAGGACGTTGATAAAGTTCATGGTGCAAATGGCGAAAAAGTAAAAAATGACGTCTCTCCATATGACGGCAGCTAACGGCGTATCAGCGTCCTTTCTCCAAATATCATATATTTTCCAAGCTGTCAACCTGAAAAAAGAAATTAGCGAGACAGCACTGAGCGCGACCAATTCTAGAGATTTTGAACTGCATCACATACAGGAAAGTAACCACGTCGAAGAAAAGTTGTATCGACTGTTAATTTCATGTAAGCCTCTGCATGACCGACACGACAAGTGCATTGAATGATATTGCTCACAAAAGATGCAATCACCCACCCGAGAGGCGCAGGTCCGGCACCGCACTGTGCATGGGTTCCAAGGGGATCAATCTCTAGCACAGACATCAAGTTGATCATGACCCCTCCAACGCACAATTCAACGAGAAATATGGAGGAGAGTACAGTCAACACAGCCCAACTTTGTGAATAGATCTGATAACCTCGCTTTAGCATTGAGCATGATAAATCAGAGAATGATTTACAGCATATACGCAACCTCCGAGAATCATTTGGGAAAGGAATGTGGAGACCAGAAACCCTACTGGAGCCCAGCGAAACATGTCTATTTGTAAGAATATTAATGAGAGACACTGGCAGGCTACGTGTAGACGCACATCGACATGCCCCTGGACTCCAAACATTAGTCATTGTAGATAGCACAATAGATAATCTGTGACATTACGCCGGTCAACTCATGAAAGCTCGCACCGAGCATTTTCATACATACTGGAGAAATCCAAAATATCGATTGACTGCGTGATGTTGACCAGTATTAATGATGGCAAAGACTGCAGCATTTTCATTACTTACCAAGGTATAGGACGCTAATGGGCTGCATATATGGTTCATAACTATAGGAAAACTTTGTTCAAATAGTAAAAACATACCGTAGGTTTTTTCTTCCAGATGCGTTGGTACTCCTGTGGTAGGCAAAGGATCCAGTCCCAACCATATATACAAAACCTGATGAGATGTCAATCATCTACGACTGAGAGGATGATGAGAACCACGCACGCTCCTGCCGTCCACACCAAGATTGCCTCTCGTTGTGCTGCATCAGGGATTGGTGGGCTTGGAGTAGAAGACATGATTGTCATCGACGACTGGAAGGATCCGCCTTTTATGTGAGGGAACTGAGGGGTTAGGGACCGACAACATATGCAAGTGCTCAGCCATCTAAGGCTCCATCACATCATGCAGACAAATCAATGACCAACGAGGATCTGTTGTCTCAAAAGACCTGTTGACAGATCGAAGATCGCGACCACGAGAGCTCGGGTGAGTGCTTCAACACCAATCGATTTCCACATGTGCGTGTAGTACTGAACCAGCTTTTGAAAAGTTGCCGGCTGGCTTTAAGAACAACTTGAAGTCAAATAAAGAAAGAGAAATTCTTACCGCTCCCGAGTTGCTAGCTATACTGTCGTTGTATTCGCACCTTGCATAAAGAGGCGCCTCGGTTGACTTGAAAGACACATGTGAAATGTAGTAAAGATTGCTGGTAACCGTACTTCAAGTTACAAATCCCGCGAACATGGGTATTCCGAGTCCTAAATTTATTTAGGCTCGGTCTTAATGTGACCTGAGCTGAAAATTCTCCAATCTATCGTTGCGGCAAATGCCGGATTTGGTTGTGTTTGCACGCCCCTACTGCCAAACGCAGCTTGATCAATAACCCCAACCCCACTTCTGGTAGCGGCCCCAGCACCATAATATTAGTGGGACTCATTTGTAGTATAGATAACATTTCATTGAATAAAATATTACACACTCTCATATGTATCCACAGAAAAGAGCTAAAGAGTGAACTTGTGATTTATGACCGTGCATGTAAATAAGAATTCTGAAGGACTCGGATATGCCGTGCAAAGCAACGGCCCTCTAGCACAAGTTAATATAGATGGTTCCACCACCGTCAAACTGGAAACTCTTGTCGTAGCGATGAAATACACTACCGTGACTATTGGCATGGTCTACGATAGTTTTTAGGTCTGCTGCTTAGAACGGCAATGACAATGAAGGGAAGGTGAATCAACAGGTTCCCGTATTACTAGCCTAATAAAAAAGGTAGGCCCATTGCAATCAATGTATCCAAGGCGTCATCGTGAAACTCGGTCCTTCCACGCGGCTCCGCTTGACTTCTATCGGCGATCGGCGAGACCTTGACAACGCTGGCAGTTATCCCCTCAGTCGTCGGAGGCACTTACTTTGGCATTAGTAACACAGCAGAAAATATTGTATTTTCCATCCACTTGCTCCAACTGAACTCACGCTGAGTTATTATTACCAAAGGCAAAAGCCGTGGCACCTCCGAGACTCAGACAGCTTCCACGGAGCTACGCCAGGATCGAAATGCCACTGTAGATCCCAGTTGCTGGACAATTGATGAACTCGTGGGGGGGAAGGTTTTGATGAGAATGTGCATAATACATTCAAAGGTGCTTTTCCCTGGAAGCATTCCTTTTCATCCAACTCATATCCCTGAGCGGGACAGAAAATTGCAGGGGATATACTTTTCACTTTCACGGAGGAAATAGCCTCTTTGGTCCCGATAATTGGAGATCGATCTCCTGTAAAGAAATCTATTGCAAAGCTGCGTCCAGCTGGTGAGTAGCCTGCGCTTAAGGTACACGCTGATGACGAAACAATTTCCCATTCTCACTCCTTTAATATGTCCTTCCTCCACCTGTCGCCAATACTCATGTCTGCTGAATAGCAAAGCCAGAAAGAAAACATATACTTGATGATCTTCCGGATGAAGAAAAGGAAAAGGCGAAAGGAAGATGATGACTTATACCCTCCCGTTCCTTGCAATATGGTCGTTTACCTTACGATCGTTTCACCCTTAGCGGGTCCGGGCAATATTGTTTCAAATACATGGGTCGAGGGGGGGTTTTTGGTTCTGTGGGGAAAAGTTCAAAATATGCAGATAGGGAGTGGGTCCTTCCAACTGCATATCCACGGAAGTATGGGATACGACAAGTCACATATACTCGCAACTTTGGCTTGCCTTCTTTCCCAGCACACTGTTCCAGACTGCAGGCAGGCCCTCTCGATTTACCCCTGCCTTAACATTCAAAACGCACTCCTCATTGCCATAGCTAGGCCCGCTTTCCTCGTCTACCGTGAACAAATCTGCCAATTCACATTCACCGGAGATGTATTGAAGTTTGTTCGTTCTTGGCGAAAATCACCCTTGTACTTCATCGTGGATCAGATGAATGCTTTGCATCTCTCGGGCGTCGAATTGAAGGATGCAGCCTCGAATACTTATCCGTAAGCGAGATTTTCGGCAGCTTCTCCAGGAAGTGTTTCCCAGCCATTACAGTATCACCAGCGCATCGGCGAATTATGAGACGGCGATGCATATGGGGTTAAAGCAAACTGGAGAGCTCAAAATGTCAATGATGGGCGCAGCTTCCCCATCGAAATGATATTCAACGTGCTCCAGTGACCTCGAGGCTCTCTTCCTATGCTTAACTCCCTCCGATGCTAGGAATGTTGCCCTCGAATTGTTCGACTACCAAATACTTTTATTCTGATGAGAACAGGGATAGTATCTGCACTTGTGGTCTTGCGAGGGATGCTGCAGAAGCTCTGATATGTCAAGGCAACCCAGACATCTTTTTGTCTGATGAGATCTATTCTATGTTTCAAGGTGAACTGTGCCGTCGTTGGGTCAATTGTCGAGCAATCATGTTTGGCCGCTGTCCGTAGATCACCAGGGCAATGACACCACAGATGACGCCGATGGCAATTTTAGCATGAGTGTCGAGGGTCTTGTGTTTTGCGCTGAGCATCTCGTCCCGAAAGCTGCTTTTGACGCAGCGCAAGATGTTGACAAGAGGTCCGGACCCAGCAACATAGGATGAAGCGAGGTTAAGGGCAACAGTGCGCAAAAGATTCTCGTCAGATTCATGGTCAGCGAACATATCCAGGGATCCCCACTCCTTGTTCCGTTTGGGCAACTCAGTGCGCCACGCATCCAGTCGCAGGGCAACATCTTCCTGTATTATCACCTCATGCTTACGTCGAAATCCGGGACCAGAGCCTATTTTGCCGGTATCCTTGGGCCGATGCAATTCAACATCATTGTTTGTTCTCGATGAAGATTCGCCAGATGGCATCGGCACAGGCCATCTTGAGGTGGAAAAGTCCCATGACGAAGAGCAGGAATTGATGCCGTTGCAGTGGAGTACTCTCCAAGGATCGACGGTCCAACAATGCGCTCTGAGGTGCCCAACTCGCCGAAGAACAGCACAACATATTCACTGACATCAACATTGCCACAATCCCATTCACTCTGTGAATCAGCGCCAATGCCATCTTGATTCATCAAGTCTGCAACGGCCTGGATGTTACCGGATACTTTCGACTGATTAACATCCATAGCACAGAACTTGAGCTCCACGCAACTCGTATAACTATGATAGATTCAAACAAGACTTATACCCCTCGCAGCAACAATAATCATATCGGATCTATATGCTGGCCCGAATCGCCATATAGCTGGATCATCTTTATCAGGGATTGAGTACAGTGGAGCGTGCATGTTGAAGACAACTCACTACAGCCAACTTCGGAGTCAGATTCAATTGACATCGATTCCGGATTATCAAAGGGGCTTCTTGTCCGCACAGATTCATCGTCGACGACGGTGGAGAACAACGACGCTACTTTCCAAGACTGCTCACCACTTCGGTCACTGAGTGGTAACTTAGCCTCACCTAAAGAGCGAGATTTCAAGACATCTTTTTCGTCCAGCCGCTTATGATGGCCTCCTGCTTTCGTTCGGCCTGTCTTAGGGGATGGTTCATCGTGCTCCCTACTTTGGAGGTAGCCTTTTGGAACGCCGCCACTCGGTCTACGGCCCACGACCGGATCCTCGCCCGCGACCTCCCCGGGATCCACCACTGCGACTAGGTCGACTTCTGCCACGAGATCCCATCACCTTTACGCCGCACCTTTCCAGATTTCGTAGAGTAAGGGTAGCACGGATGGCTAGCGCTACATTAATCTCTTCGCCTGTTATGTGTGGTCCAATCCGGGACATCAGTGCTGCGAGGACAGCTTCAATTTTCAATGGCAGCCTCCAGTAACGCCGTTCCCCAAACCTGGGATCCGCAGATGACAGCGGAATAAAGCTAGGTGATTTACGGGGAGAGGTGGCTGTGATCGCCAGGACGTCGAATATCCGGGCCGCATTTTGGTTCGCTGGAGATGTTCGGGGCAGGGGCGGGTACAAAGCGATTGTTTTGGAGGGTGGAGAGACTTGGCAGGTGCGGTGTGGAGATGAAACTTTCGACCACGTCTTCTTGGCTTCAAAACCACGATGGTGAAGAGCCCAAGATACGGTAAAATGGATGTTGGATCGGGTAACCGTGACATCATCCCCAACCATTGCGAGCCGAAGTAAATCGAACACCTGACCATCAAGGCGTAAGACAATCCAAATATTCCTATGTTGTATATCGACACATACCTCGTGCAGGGGTTTTTGGTCGGCAACCGGAATATCAATGAGGTAATTATAGATGTAGTCAAGGACAGGCAAAGAGGGAGAAATGGCGATGAGGTTGGGAGTAAAGAAACCAATGTGGCAAGTGGGGCATTCTGGATCCTCCAGTTAATCCGCTTTGAACAGCTGAATAGTGTTTCACTTACGTGCCATGCCGTTCACGTCAGAACTCCTTTGATACTCCTCACTGAGTGATAACACCCAGACTAACTGCATCACTGAGCTGGGGAACGTGATATGCCTAGCGCCCCAGCGACGCTTGACTGATACGAACCTGGCTTGGCACCCCCTGGAGCAGAATCAATTAAATGGGCGGCTCAGATGCTGACTTCAGGGAGCCGTTGGAGGCAAATCGCACGGCGATGGTGATACCTTTCACGAATCGCGTTTTTGACAGACTTGGAAAACGTGAGTTGGGAATCGCGCAGTGACATGTTACGCCGTTTTGAAATGAGAAATTGGTGAGGCCTGTGAGGCGCTGGCAAGACCGGTTGTTGGATGACGCGTGACAAGCGTGACATTTCGCCGAGGTTCGACTGCTACCTTACCTGCGCGGTGAAATTTCGAAAGTGACTATTAGCGGACATCAGTGGACGTTTACTAGTACGTGACTTTGCACGACACGACTTTGATTGAATCATAGGGATCCACCCTAGAACGAATACAAAGCATACTGTATATAGTTTATCACTACTCGAATAAGAGAATGGCGGGGGAAAATCAATAATTGTAGACAATACACAACTCTGGCTGCAGCACGGAGTCCTTCCAGGCGATCCATCCCCCATGGGCATTTTGGGGACAAGTCCGTCCGCCAATCGCAAGAGACAGCACGGGCTTATATTATGTATTACTAGTGAGCATGTTCAGGTATGATGAGATCAAGACGTACCCAGTCTAGGTTATAAGTGCAATTCGGCACCGGTGCCACACCAAAAGTACATATGAGTTCAGCTTGACCTTGTCCTCCGACATTAGCTACCCTCCTATTGGTGAAGTCGTTTCCCGCATTGTCCCGCGGCGGGCAGCACACTGTCATGGTATTGCCGGCATATGAGCCCGCGTTGAAGCAGGCGAGAATGAATAGCAACAGAGAGAGTAAGTTGATCATGTTCAAGTTGCAGGTAAAACCCAATGTAAGTCGTTTATATGTGGGCTACAAGACTCGGAAGCGCTTTCCCTGAGGAAATATTGATGAGGAATAATCGAGATATTACTGATATATTACTGATGTGATATTGCATTGCAGACTACTATCATTGAAATCGAAAGCCTGAGGTTGGAGACGCAATCAACTATCGACGCATTATCCCTAAACGTTAACACATGCATCGCGGCGCACAGAATGTAGGATTGATGCCCGTTGTTTGATATGCATATGACGACAGAAACAAACCTGAATGATCTGATGGTAGTGGTTGCGAACGGCTGTTTGATAAGCCTTGTTTCCCCACCCATCTCAAGCATCAGAGAGTTATCTTGGAATGACATAAAATTTCTTAGCCTGACGCGCGTGAATATAGTATTTGAAACGATCACGTGCACTAATTATCGACGTTCAAGTTTTGGTCCTATGCATCAGGACAATGCCAAACGTCCCGCATCGACTTCTCCCAAACGAAGTCCGAGTCGCAGTGTTAAACGTCTTTGCATTGCCACCGACCTATGCTCAGAGGAGCAGCATCCGCGGCAAGATGAACAGGTCCAGCAGCTTCTGTTAGGAAAGGGCAAGGGCAAGAAACCCTGCACATACAACCCTAGCGACGAAACTCACATGGCCGTGGTCCTGAAATTTGTCTGGGATGTTGCTGCGGATGGCCCTCACATTCCAAGTTGTTTCATGTGCCAGCTGGCCCTGGGAGACGACCCAGATCTTATGAAACTCGTTGGAGATGTAGTTCTTACAAACATGTTCGTTGCCTCGATACGTCCAGTTGCTCACTTGTTCTAAATCAATAATTCTAAGCCCCATTCTAGAGCTGACTCCGGAAGGCACTGGCATCCGCAACAATGACCCCAAATCACGTCCTGCCAACGCACGGACAGGAGAGAGGAGCGATATTTACTAAATATTTATTGTCTTGGTTTAAAATATTCACGTGTCTTCAGCCGTTCAACAATCTTGGGAACGCGAGTTTTCCGGCGGGGCAGCGCAAGCTCTTTGGAGACACATCAAGGACCACTATAACCGCAAAAATGAACGCACATACGCTCATTATGCGGCCATCGTTCAATCCTCTGGCATGGGAAAATCGAGGACAGTCGATGAGCTCGGAAAACACCACTTTTTAATACCAATCAACCTCAGAGGCCCTCATTCTACCGGTAGAATTTCATCTGCTGTTCGCACAATAGCTAACCGCTTATGCTACTTTATTTTCAGGTTATCCTCCTGCTGATAACGAGGTCCGGGATTTTTAGATCGTTTTCGCGTTGGCCGCAAAGACGCCGTCTCTTACTGTGGTCAGACGCGAGCCAACCAGTGAATACAATGCCACTGTCTACGGGATCTGGTGCGCGGGTATTTCAGCTGACATCCTCGGCGCCGTAGAAATTTCCCAGGAAAACATTTGGATGGCGCTCCTGCAGGCTTCATATGGTTGGAAGTCGATTTATGAAGGAAAGGGCGTTCACAAGGATTTAAGAAGGTCAATGAACCCGGGTGTCGCTACTGACATTGGTCACTGGCGCCGCTGGACCACAAGAGGCCAAGCTTGAGTGCCGCAGACAGGAATCTAGTTAATTTCATCACTGGGTTGGCATTGTTAGGCACCGGCGAATGTGAACACGACCTTAGGCGGGAGAAATATGTAAGGTCGTGAGGAGGATCTGGACTTCGGTGCGCAGACTCAAACCTTCAGTAAAGGAGATATTTGAACTTTCAACGTTCAAACACTGCATTCAGGAAAAATGCGCCGCTATCTCCCTTGCTTTTATGATTACAGTAATGTTGGCAGCATGCTGACTCGATTTGGCCTCCGTCACAGTCATTTCTACTAATACATGGAAGTGTGTCTGCGAAGCTATAGCAAAACCACACTACGAACGATTACGGGTAACCTTTCCAAGCTTCTCAGGGACTACAGCCCTCTTTCATGCGTTATAATCACGTTGATATCAAGCAAACATCGGCCTGAGGGATGAAGATATGTATCAAAAACTGAAGAGATCCGTATCCTTGTCCACAGTGTTGATGAACCGATGGCTACCTCACTCGAGTGATGTGGGACACCAGGATTGCAAAACTGCTCGAGGTACGAGGACCCTCGTTGATAATGGCTGTGATAAGTTCGCTGGGGTGGCAATTTTCGTCGCGTGCTGGTATCCTTCCCGTACCGCCACGCCCCACCAAAACCTTTTCACCATCTTCGAAAATCAGGCGCCCGTGGATGGCTAGGGATCGTTAGAGAGCAGATACAAATTTCAGAAATGCGCTTCGGAAATAGTCTTGGCCCCAATGAAATGTAAACACGAACACAAGAGAATCCGTGAATATCTGGGCTCCATCTTTGTGGATTCTAACCACCAATCACAAGGCCACTCGCCCGCATCCTAGTCTTTTGTGACGTCTTTCCCATTTGTCACGTCCGGGGAAAATACTGGGTCAGGATCGGCCTTGATCATAGGTTCCCATTCACAAGACCTGGCTGAATATGGAGTTTGAAGAAAGCCTGCAAAAATGATTGCATGCGAAATTTTGGGGTCAGAGCATGGTAGACGAGGAGCAAGAGTGGGACATTGCTTACGAAGGTTTGTCTGAGGACCAGAGCCCCTGAGGGTAACGACATCTAGCCAGGGTGTTCTGCCTTTGACATCGCGTTCGAGGGCCTTCCAGGTTCACGGGATCTGGATTCATGCCGAGCACCTTAAGATATGCAACTTTTCCAACCAACCATCGAGACGACCCTACGTAAGTCCTGGGCTTGTTATGTTGTGTGGTTGGTACAGGCTGAAACGACGTCCGTAAAGTGTACAGCGAAGGGCTTAACAGACTGTGCATTGATCAGCTCGTATGATAATACTGATTTACATACTAGGAAATCCTGCACTACTTTTTGAACGAGTAACTCCAGACACCCCACATATTCACTTGTGTTTAGTGATTGAAATGCCACGCTCCTTTTCTTGCTCCATCCAATCCATCGTTGCCGCTCCCTCATGGACCTCCCCAATTTTGTGTATTTTGCCAGTATGGAAGAGAATGCGTTCCGTTGTGGTCGTCTTACCAGCATCGATATGGCTAACAATTCCCACATTTCGATAGGGAGATTTCTTTTTTGGCGAACTGGGCGGCGTACGTGAGTAGAGCTGGTGGCCGAGGCCACCCTCGCGTTTGTGTTTGGTGATTGAAATGCCACGCTCCTTTTCTTGCTCCATCCAATCCATCATTGCCGCTCCCTCATGGACCTCCCCAATTTTGTGCGTTTTGCCGGTATAGAAGAGAATGCGTTCCGTTGTGGTCGTCTTACCAGCATCGATATGGCTAACAATTCCCACATTTCGATAGGGAGATTTCTTTTTCGGCGAACTGGGCGGTGTACGTGTGTAGAGCCGGTGGTCCCTTTTCTCGAGGTCATCCCCGACCAACCGGCGTTTGAAGACAGCGGGAGTTATCTCACTTCCAGTGCTACCGGCTTTCAGAGATCACCAACCAAAAAAATTATTAGTACCAACGTGATTTTTTCATCATTAAAAGATGACAACTCACCAACGGCACTGAGATGAGACGATGGGGACCCGTGAGTCTGATGGTTCCGAACAGGAACAGCTTGCACTACGCAGAGCGCAATTAATGCCAAAAGAACAGTGGAAAGTGCTTGGACCATGATTCATTCGTATATATAGGAAAAATCGTGAAAAATCGTGAGAAAAGGAGAGATCGTAAAGGTGAGCGCAGCTGGAGAAACTCTTGAACAGTTATGACTGGTTTTATACATGGTTCGTCGCAGTCAGCATCGCCTATGCACTGAGATTGATTCAATGATTGTCACTCGGCGTCAGTGTTGGTAGGTAAGTTCCCATATCGACAGAGCCCGCTCACGTGATCACCCGCCGCAAAACGTCCGTATCGAAATTGTACATACTTACCTTTCACGAGTGTCATTCCATCAGCACCACTAGGAGGCCGGAAGGTCTTAGAGGACACATTTGGTGCATATTGGTTAAAATAAAATTTCGAGATTCTTCGTACACAATGTACTGATAAAGCTCCCTTGGGTCGAAACGATGAGTCCCATAATCACACAATCCCATCAGGGTAGTCCTTAATCCCGTCGTGACCAGACCCTGAATCTAGGCCCACCGGCGTCGACATTGATGGTAGATTTATCCAGTTAGCTTTCGGGTCGTAGGTTTTACTGGGATGTATCCCCCCGTTATGCCTGAGGTTCGTTTGGACTTCGGGGTTGTTGATTGACGTCAGTCCGCTCGGGGCAGCCAAGGGTATTGTGTTTGGGAGTGTGTTCCGGAGGTTGAGAACAAGGCGGCATGACAGCACGATGGTGAAAATGGCCGTAGGGCTATCAGTAGAAAAGGTCAAAGCGTCGATAGGGACAACAGCTGCGATGCAACGTATAGCTTACGTGAGATTGACAGTCCAGGTAATCGAGTATGGGGCGATTGAAAAGACAAGAACGTTGATGAAGTTCATGGTAAAGATGGCAAAGAAGTAAAAGATACCATCTCTCCATATAACAGAAACTAACGGTGTACTGACTTCCATTCTCCAGATATCATATATTTTCCAAGCCGTCAGCCTGAGATAGCATTGAGTCTAGGACGATTTCCAAAAAGATTCAAACTATTTCACGTACACAAAAGTGGTTGCGTCGAAGAAAAGTAGTGTCAACTGTCGATTTCATGTAAGCCTCTGCATAACCGACAAACCACTGCTCACAAAAGACGCTATCATCCAACCAAAAGGAGCAGGTATAGTGGTGCATGGTGCATTTGTGCCGGGGGGACCAGTAACCAGCTGAGACGTCAAGCTGATCGTAACCCCTCCAATACATGCTTCAACGAGAAATATAGAACAGAGTAGGATCAGCACTGCCCGACTCTGAGCATAGACCTAGTAGCCCGGCTTTAGTATTGGAGGACGACGATTAGAGAGTGATTTACGGCATATACGCGCACTCCGAGGATCATTTGGGAAAGCAAGGTGGAGACTAGAAATCCTACTGGAGCCCAGTAAAATATGTCTATTTACCGGAACATTAGTAGAAAACAGGAATGACATTGGCCGTGTGCAGACCTACGTTTGCATGCACCTGGACTCCAATCATTGACCATCAAAGACAGCGCGGCGGACAAGCTGTAAATTAACCTGTTTAGCAATTGAAGGTTTGCATTGAATGTTCTCAAGGTGTACATACTGGATAAATCCAAAATATCGATTGGCTGTACGATTTGGCCAGCGTCAACGAAGGCAAAGAAAGCAGTACTTTTATTACTTACCAAGGTATAAGACGCTGATTGACTGTATATGCGGGCGATAAATACGGAAAAACCTTGGTGCAAAATGATAAAAACGTACCGTGAATCTGTCCTTCCAGATACGCTGGTACTCTTGTGGTATGCAAAGTATCCATTCCCAACAATATATACAGAACCTGGTGAAATCGACGAGATATTAGCCGTCTACGACTGAGAAGGATGAGATCCACGAACGCTCCGGCAGTCCACACCAAAATTGCCAGCCCTTCCTTCTGGTTTGTTTGCATTGCATTAGAAGTTGTTGGATTGAAGCCGGGAGTCGACGACATAGTATGTTTTCTGCAACTGGAAGATCATGATCCTACTTTTATGTGAGGGAACAGGAGGTTAGGGACCGACAAGTGAGATCTGTGAGAGCGCGCAGTACCTCTCTGCCGACAGAGTAAGAGCTTGCGTGTATACGTAGAGCGCCCATATTTTCAGGATCAAAATCTCGGCGTCGATACCGAGAATCCGGATCCCACGAAGAGTCAAACAATTGAGCAGCGCTCTTACTGAACGTAATCGACTAGTCTTAATGAAATGCGTGTACATAATCCTAGTACTGATCTGATCAACTAACTAGGCCTGGCCGCAGTGATTTTCACTTGACCGCAGTCGGCGATGATCCCACTCAGATTTTGGGACACGGAACGTGTTATCGGGAGATGTCCCCTTGTAATCCACGCCGTGTTTGGCACAGTCGCAGGCCATCGGTCCACTTGAGCCAGCCAGTGAAACTGCGTTCGCATTTGTCAATGTATCCCGGAGGTTGAGAACAAGGCGGCATGACAACGTGATTGTAAAGATAACTGTGGGGCTACCAGTGGGAAATGTTAGAGAGTCAGTCGAGGGACAAACAAGATGCAGCCTTACGTGAGATTAGCAACCCAAGTTAACGAGTTTGGGGCGATCAAAAAGATCAAAACATTAATAAAGTTCATGGTGCAGATGGCAAAGAAGTAAGAGATGCCATCTCTCCATATTACAGAAATCAACGGCGAATCGACTTCCTTTTTCCAGGTATCATATATTTTCCCAGCCGTCAACCTGAAACAGGAATCAGCGATAGCATCAAGTCTGGGACAATTCCAACATTGTTGAACTGCCTCACGTACAGGAAAGTAACCATGTCAAAGAAAACTTGTATCGACTGTTAGGTTGTCAGTAAGTGAACCTCTGCGTGACCGACACGAAATAAGTGGATTGATGACAGTACTCACAAAATATGCAATCATCCATCCAAGAGGTGCAGGTATCGCGTTGCAAGGCAATTTGGGATCAGAAGGACCAGCCTCCAGCGGAGATGTCAATTTGATCGCAATCCCTCCAAGGCACACTTCAAGAAGAAATATCAAGGAGAGTACAATTAGCACTACCCGACTCTGCGAATAGATCTAGTAGCCTCATTTTAGCACTGAGTATGACGATCAGAGAATTATTTACAGCGTATACTCGGACTCCAAGAATCATTTGGGAAAGCAATGTAGAGATCAGAAATCCGACTGGATCCCAGTAAAACAGGCCTATGGGTGGAAATATTAGCAGGAGACAGTAAAGGCCGTTAGGTAGAGACTCACTTTTGCATGCCGATGGACTCCAACCAGTGGCCATCAAAGACACGACAATACACAATCTGTAACATTACCCCCAGTCGGCGAATGAAGGCTTGCGCCGAACATCTTCGAGGTACGTACTGGATAAATCCAAAATATCGATTGACTGTCGGGTCAACCATTAATAACAAAGACGTCAGCTTAGCCGAGGATCACTTGCCAAGGTATAGGACGCTGATGGGCTGCGTGCCAGTGTGTAGGTTATAAATATTATTTCAAGCTTGTCCAAAATAGTAAAACCTACCGTGAGCTTTTTCCTCCAGATGCACTGATATTCTCGTGGCAAGCACAGTATCCAGTCCCAACCATATATACAGAACCTAGCGTAATCGACGACATGTTAGCCATCTATGACTGGAAAAGTGAAGAAATACACGAACGCTCCCACAGTCCACACCAAGATTGCTTGGCCTTGCTTCTGGTTTGCTTGCGCTGCGTCAGGAATTGCCGCACCCAAATTCGAAGACATTTGTTATCAGCGACCGGAAGAAATCCAAGGAAGATCCAGCTTTTATGTGGAAGAACTGGGGAGTTGTGATGGGTGATGTGGGCTACTCGGCTTTTGAGGTCCGTCATATGTATTATCATGCAGACATGGACCATCGATGATCTGTTGCCACTTTAGACATTGACAGATTGGCAGAGAAAACCGCAACCATCAATGCCGACATAAGCTGAGATTGGGCGCGAGTATGACTCGCGCACCATGACCGTGACCATGTTCTATCAACCACCACGTGCCCACACTGCCGAACTGGCAATTTCAAAGTGAATATAATGATGAAGCTTATGTAGGCTGAAGTCGACGTCAAATAGCGTAGTTTGTCGAGTAAAACAGAAGTGGAAACAAGAAAAAACAAATATCGGATCCGAGGATACGACAATTTGGGAGGTTTCAGAGTCGAGACTATCATGAGCCTACGAACCGCCATGCCGAAACTTTAGGTTTTCGTGGTTTCTTGAGAAGACACTTCAACTTTGAAATACGTACTGTTCTGATCAATTTACCTCGGGCTCGGGGTTGGCCCGGGTTCCAAAATTATACAATCACAGTGGGATAGTCAATCCTCTCACGACCCAGGCCCTGATTCTAACTTCACCGGTGTCGGCAGCGATGGTAGATTAATCCATTCAGAGATGGGGGTATGGGTTTTATTCTTCTGAGATGTCCTCCGTTATGCCTGCTGCCGATCGCTCGGACTTTGTTGCCATTGTTTGCCGTTGTCGCCCCGTTCGGCTCCACTAAGGAAGCATGCGTGTTCCGGAGGTTTAGGACAACACGAGAAGACAACATGACAGTAAACACGAGCGTGGGGCTATCGGTAGAAGTAAGATTCAGTGGCCAATTTCAAGTTTGGACCCGGGAGGAAAGTAACTCACGCCAGATTGACAACCCATGTTAATGAGTTTGGAGCGATCAAGAGGATAAGAACATTTACAAAGTTCATGGTGCAAATTGCAAAGAAGTAAAACATGCCATCTCTCCATATGACGATCACTAATGGCGTGTTGACTTCTTTCCTCCAGAAATCGAACATTTTCCGAGCCGTCAACCTGGAAGAAAGGGTATGAACAGCGTGGGAGTACATGGAGCAGCTTCACGTACACGAAAGTAAGAGTATCGTAGAAAAGGGGTAACGACTGTAATTAATAATTTCATGTCAGATTATGCGATTAGTGTGTCAGCTGATATATCTCACCCAAAATGCAATCATCCAACCACGAGGTGCTGGTACTGCAACGCACGGCGTACTGACGCCAGGGGGACCAGCGACCGGTGCAGATGTCAAGTTGATCGTGATCCCTCCGAGGCACACTTCAACGATGAGTATGAGGCAAAGTACAATCGCCACCGCCTGACTTTGTGCATAGAACTAACGGTCTCGGCTTTTAGTATTGAGAGGGAAGATATAAATTTGGAAAATGGATTTACAGCGTATACACGCACTCCGAGAATCATTTGGGAAAAGACCGTCGAGATCAGAACGCCCAGAGGATCCCAATAAAACATATCTATTCACGGGGGCATTAGTGGGCAGATAGACAGAGTTGGCTACATCTTGGCTCACATTGACATGCTGCTGGACTCCAAACACCGGTCATTAATGACAAAACCACAGAAAATCTTTCAAATAACGTCTGTGACCAATGTTTTGGACTCGACATCTTCATAGAAGACATACTGGAGTATTCCAAAATAACGATTGACTGCATTTGCCGATCAGCGATAACGATTGCAGACAGAAGGGCCAGATGGAACCAACGGAGGTATAAGACGCTGATGCAGCCGGTTAGAGCTGGAGCCCATTTGCACAAATATTACTTTAAAATTTTACAGTGGACTTTTTCTTCCAGATGCACCGGTACTCTCATTGTAGACAAAGTAACCAGTCCCAACAATATATACAGAATCTATTGCAATTGATAAGGTATTAGCCATTTACAACATAGAATTAGCCCCACGCACGCTCCAGTAGCCCACACCGAGATTGCTTGACCTCCCTTCAGGTTTGCTTGCGCTGGATTTGTCGGAAGCCCAGGTGGCGAAGACATGGTAGAGTATATTTTGGATGAAATTTTGGTGAAGAACTTGGCTGGCTTCTATACTACGAAGGAACCGCGCAACAGGGGGTAGGCTGGGGGTCCGTCATGGCAAGCGGAGTCCGGACCCATCACATCAGAAGTGACCAACGACGAAAATGTCGAAAGACCAGTTATATACTTGGTTGTATATATGGAGCATTACCTATTTGACTGATTGACACATAAGCTGTCAGAGTTACGCGTAAGTATTGTGTGGTCTTTGTGTTAGAGGGAAAACATTGGTGCACTGGCACATTTGAAACATTGACATTTGACAGCCTGTTGATCATGAGCGCTGAGCGGCGGACTCCAGATAAGCGGCGGTCAGAGGTCGTGTATAGGTATATTATAAACCCGGACTGCCAACTGTAGCGGGGAGGAGCAAATCTCGACAATTTCCTTTTTTGACCGTGAGAAGCATGTCGCATCATCATGGTCCAAAATGCTAGAATTGCTATTCTATCTGCTTTCCATCAGCGCTTCCCGACCTCTGCGTGTCACTTCTTGGCTCAACCAGCATACAAAGCAAGTAAAATTAAATGCAATATCATGGAATTACTGAACTTGAACATTTACTATAACATGCTTTAGTTTCCATTGCCATTAATTTTGGGGTTTTATCCACAGAATATAAGCGAGGTTCGGTCCATCAGTACAGACACCTCTTGTTACACGAAAAAAATTTACCGAAGGAAAAAATGCACCTAAGTATCTGCCCCCGCGTTCTTTACGCCTGAATATATAGCTCTTCACTCCCGGTACGAGTCCTAAATTTCCTCTTGAAATATATCGAGGACACTCTCCCAGGGCTGAGAAGCCTGTGGTACGAGGTACGTAGTCATATTGGAGATTCGGATGATACCTTTCTCAGCTCCTGAGATGCAAGGTTTTCAATTTGCCTTTGGATATCGTGCCCGATCATCGCGCAATTTTACCTTATTACCCGTCTCTTTACATTCTTGGTCCTAAACCCCGACAAAAGTTCGCGGATAATTGGTGCGACCACCTACCGCGCCTCTCTGTCCCTAAGGATGGCCATTTTCAATCCGATTCCCCGATAACACATCACCCACATCTCCAAACGTAACACGCAATTTTTGACATTCTGACGCTGTGGTGACGCTCCATCTCCGGACAGACCGGACCTTATTCCTCTATCACACGAAGGGTTCACCTTTAAGGAGAAATGTTACTGGTTGCTGCCTGCCAACGTCGGAACCGTATTGCGTGTTGATGGAGAGAGCTTCGGGTTTTGAGGACTAGTAATTCGCGGCCACCTACTTCGAATTCTCCGATCAACGGTCGCACCGCGTTCTCCAGACAACGACAGTCATGGTGGCGATGACGGTTATGGAGTGAGACCAAGTGGGATGGGTGGGGATGCTGCCAGTGGGCCGAATGACGGTAGACAAAAAGGGCCACAAGGCAGTATAGTCTAGCGGTGGAAAGAAAAGCGATAGCAAAGATGGCACCGCACCTATGGCCGAACCGATACAGCCGGAGATATTGGTGATTTTGAATCTGACGACGAGAAATGGTGAATTATCTCCCAAGCCAATATTCTGCTTCGCCTGACAGGTGTCCATGTATGGGCGGTGCCGATAAAACCCGGACGTCTCACGTTTATTTAGGTGACTGTGAAATGGCATCGTCATTCTTATTTATTGCATGCAATTTCTGCAACTGGAGACCCCATTCTTGATGCAGGTGAAGCACAGCTCGAAAAACATTTCGGTGTAGCAAGGCTTACTTACCATATAATGATTATGCTGGATCTGCAATTTCCGCTTCCGTCCTTTATGGAGCTATTTCCACTTGAAGGGTAGGTACCATACCTAGATGTGCTATAGCGTTTTGATCGAGCCATACGTGATAATGCAATACAGTGCATCAGGGAACAGCAGAAAGCTTGTGGCGGACATGCTTCACATATAAATAACATGCCAGATGACGACAGGTATGTCGGTTGAGTTGGAGGCCCGATTCATTAATGACATATACACCCATACTACAAGACCTTAAATTACGGGTAAAAAAATATCATGTTGAAATTTATGTAACACCAAAAGAAAAAAAAAGGAGGACCGACTTCCAATTTCAAAAGGCACATCACACCATCCTATTAGGATGTTCCCCAACCGAATCGGGAGAAGGGTGAGGCCATGCGTCCAACTTGTCTGAGTTGATATCGATCCATTCAGATTTGGGCGGATCTGCTTTCTCGTATGATATCCCTCGGCTATGGGTTGGGGGGAGGTTCGATCGGTTCTTGGAGCTATTGTTGTTGCTGTTCGCCGTTGGGCCGGTCGGCGAGGTAGTCGACTTTGCATGGGTACTCCGGAGGTTGAGAACGAGACGACATGACATGATGACCGTGAGTATGAGAGTAGGGCTACCGGTTAGAGTATATATGTCAATATAAAGAGGGCCAAGCGGTAGGTTTTGACAACTTACGTGAGGTTGACGGCTCTTAGCGATTTCGGTGCAGTCAAGAAGATCAGAACGTTTGCAAAATTCATGGAAAAGATCGAAAAGAAGTACAACACGCCATCCCTCCATATAACGGCAACGAGAGGCGTATTGACCTCTTTTCGCCAGAAATCGTATGTTTTCCAGGCGGTCAACCTTGCAAGAAAGAAACAAGCGTTGAGTTCGGCGCACAAAAATTGAAATTGTCATCCGAATCGCTTGACTTACAAGAACGTAATTGAGTCGTAGAAAAGGGGTAGTGCCTGTTAATTCCAGAATAAGACTCTTGCAACGATTGGGCGTTGACGGTATTGCTCACCCAGAATGCAATTAACCAACCCTGAGGGCCCATGACCGCACCACACGGCGGACCGGCGCCAGGGGGACCGGAGCTTGGTGGAGGTGCAGACGTCGTGCTAATGGAGTAGCCTCCGATACACGTTTCAACAAGAATAATGAGGGAGAGCACGCCCCCTATAGCCCAGCTCTGTGCATAAAGCTAGTAGCCTCGCATTAGCATTTGTATCCGACAAGACGAGTCCGAAGGGCAACACACAGCGTATACACGACCACCGAGTATCATTTGGGAAAGGATGGTCGAGATGAGAGCTCCTACTGGTTCCCAATAAAATACGTCTGTTTGCGGTGATGATACTGAGACAGTAATTGAGGACGTAGGAAACATGTGGGCTCACGTTTGCACGCCGCTGTACCCCAAGCATTGGCTACCAGAGACATCACAAAAGAAAATCTTTTTCAAGAACACGACCATAAGTGAATTGAGGCTTGAATCAAACGTCTTGGAATGACACATACTGAAGAAATCCAAAATACCGATTGGCTGAGATGTTACGATCCAGGGTTAACAGTGACAGGAACAAATCTAACCAAGGAGCACTAACCAAGGTATAGGACACTGATAAGCTGCACATCCAGGCGATAAGCGCCACAACTTGTTCTAAATAATAAGACATACTGTCATCTGCTTCCTCCAGATGCGTTGATACTCTTGAGGCAGACACAGTATCCAGTCCCAGCCATAAATGCAGAACCTAGCAGCCACCCATTTGTTAGCCTGTTACGCTGGGGAAATCGTGATCTCTACGAACGCTCCAACAGCCCATACCAAGACTGCCTGCCCTCGTTTCTGGTCCACTTGCGCGGCATGGGGAATTGCCGGAGGGCCATGGCCAGGACTTGAAGACATGGGATGGCTATTACGGGTGGGACTGGAAGAAGCCTCGCCTGAGAGAGGAACTGCATTTTAAGGAACTGCGGAATCGGAATGGGCTGAGATCATCGTACGTCTTCCCGAAGGTCCACCGCGTGGTAGGGAAACGGGCGTTCAAATTGACATGTTTCGACGAACAGGTGTATCTGTCTTACCACGCCTACTATTAGTAAAACTGGCAGATCGAAGAACAAGTGACTATAAAGACGGCAACCGCCGAGTGGCAGTGTGTGTTTCAGCAGCTTTAGTTCTCAACAGTCCAATCAGACAAGTCCTCCGATCTCAATGATCACTCCACAGGAGACATATGTTGGGAATGTCTGTGCCCATGAGTGATCGCCGCGACCTTGTCCAAATGACGAAAGCTAGCCGGCATTTTGGGTGTATCACTCATAAGTTAAACATGATGCAAAAGAAGCTCAGAAAGAGGCACTGCACAAGTCATCATGATGTTTTGATAATCCCATCGGTAAATCACTTCTGCTCCGGTCTCGGTTCTAACCAAGTCGATCAGCGTGGAACAACGTGCATTCGAACAGATGGGATGCTCACGGGACCATTGTACACTTAGAATCAGATTGTCATAACCCCTGCCGTTAACCTTCTCCATAGCCCGCTGCGCGTTCGCACGCTCCTCAAAGCTCACAAATGCGAAACCCTTCCCTGCGCCTGTCTCGCGGTCTCTCCCTACATAGACCCGTGCTACGCGCCCAAATACACCGAATAGGTCCCTTAAATCGCCTTCTTGTGTATCTTCGCTAAGATTTGTCACCCGCAGGGTCGGCAGATCATCCCGTGACCCTCCGCCCGTAGTCCGCGCCATCGACTCTCCAGGGCCACGCACCCCACGCATCGAGGGAGGAATGTACTTGGTCGTGCTCGTACCTGCAGGCGGTGCAACCTCGTCTTCCACGCCAACGCCAGTGTCTGCATCGAATGGGGAAATGCGGGTCTATAATATTTTGGGCTGGAAAAT
The DNA here is from genome assembly GCA_963555575.2 of Hygrocybe coccinea. Classification (NCBI taxonomy): domain Eukaryota; kingdom Fungi; phylum Basidiomycota; class Agaricomycetes; order Agaricales; family Hygrophoraceae; genus Hygrocybe; species Hygrocybe coccinea. The sequence goes on from OY741997.1 coordinate 3,382,738, forward strand.
AGCGACGGGACGCACCAGTACTCTCGAGTCCCGCGAGCGAGTCCTTGTATGGGCATCGCACGGTGAAATGCTCGCCTTTGCACAGCTTGCAAACGACCTTGCCTGCGCCCACCCGAATGAGTTGATTTTTAACATTCTGCTCTGGCGTCGGTTCGGCTTCCACAGCCTGCGCATTGACACATCAGTAAGAACGGTTGTATGATCGTCAAGATGGATTGGCTGTTGTAGTTGCTATGACGTACCTTGTTCCCTGCGCTCAGCTTAAGTGTAACGTTCTCGCCAACTGTAGTCGTTGCACGGTCTGGACCGGGACCATTCCCCCGCTCTTGCCCAAATTTGGCCCACTTTTGCCGTGCTGCAACCGCGTGCTCGACGACGGAGCGTTTGAGAGTGCGTTTGATACGCCGTGTGATCTGTATACATTAGTTGGGCTTAGCAGGGCAGACAAGATAGCGATGTTACCTTAACCTTCTTCCCGTCCTCGTTCATGACGTACTCTACCACCGTCCGTATTCCATTCTCGTCGACAGAATCTTCCACTACATTGCCGCCTCCGGCGCTGCGAGGGTGGTCTATGTGCTCCGAGAGTCAAAATTAAAGCCAGGTGGACTGATAGGACAGACCAAGTTCATCGACATCGTCTGCCCAGGAAGTCTTTTGTTGTCTGATAGAGTGTCAGTTTACTATTGCTGTGAGTGGAGAGACCTACGTTGCCATCGTGGAAGTGGTCAAGAAAATAAAGGTCAAGAAAATAAAGTTTTTGCGGAAGTCACGTGTATCGACGAGTCGAAAGGTCTGAGACCGAAAAAGGGGTCAAACAGAACATGGCGTCAACCCGCACCATAACTCTCTTCTGTTGGATTCTCGGCCTGTCCAATCAGTCGTTCTCCGTTGACATCGAGGATAGTCGAACGGTGGACTACCTGAAGAAGGCGATCTTGAAGGAGAAGCCAGCTGCATTTCCCAATGTCGACCCCGATGAACTCACGCTCTGGAAGGTATTTAGTTTTCCGTTTTGATCAAGTTCATAGCTATATACTCACTCCCTCAAGGAATCTATCACGATTGACAAGGACCTCAATAATAAAGTGACCCAACGTCCGTTTCTCGACCAAGATGCGTTGCTAGAGGTAGATACGTTGTCGGACATTTTCCCTCATCCTGAACCCACGGAGAAAACCCTCCACATCGTTATACGATCTCCGCGCGTTGGTGAGTGCCCACCTTCTGTTCCATAGCTCATCAAATCCGTGGTCCCTAACCAGTTTCCTCGCTCCCTTAGTGAGGTCCATTCCAATGATGTCGAGAATGGGCTCAAATCCGCCAGTCATTCAGGGCATGTTCAGCTTCAGTTTGAAAATATTGCTGCTTATTACTCCTTCCAGGACGCTGGACTCCACGTCGAGCTACCGTTGATTCCTTGTACGCAAGGCTGGTCTCGACTCGTCTCGTCCAAGTGCATGACGGACCTTCCCTAATGCTCCGCCTTTAACACGTTTAACACTTCTTTCTACAGGTTCGTGGGACATCAGGTACTGGCAAGACAACACTCATGGAATTGCTCCACGACCACATTCTCAAACATGATTGTGCAGCGACCGTAGAGGTCATCAAGGGATGGCCCAAAGAAGATGGAACCACAATCAAGGACCGAATACGTCAGAGAATCAAAACATACCCCTCCATCAGCTCTCGTAAACTTTACCTCCTCTTCGATAACGCTCATGATACCTACTGGGATGGACATCTCTGGGAGAATTTCTTCAAAGATGTCGTACAACGTGGCAGTGGGCCACTTGCTATTTTGTTCTGCCGCTATGGTAGTCCGACCGCCCAGCCAGTGGAGTACGACGAGGGGAATCCACCTATCCTACCGCCCAGCTCACGTATATCCTTAACTCCTTATCACGATCATTCGGGTTTCCCACCAATCGGTCTATTGTTCTCCAGAGAAGAATTCGACGAGGCTGTTGACCGTTTCAGAGGTTTTGACAACAGTCGCATACACGTGGATCAAGAACTTCAACAGATTCTTTTTGAATGGACAATGGGACATGCGGGTGCAGTTGGGGATCTGTTGGCGAGGTTATCTCAGAAGGTAAGCCCTCACTATCAAATGTTCCTAAGCTCTCAAATGTCAGGAACACCAAAAATTACGAGACGGAGGAACCCTCATCGTTGACGACTTACTCAAGATCCAACAAATTGGTAAATTACTTTCCGACCTTCCCAACTTCGCGCGAGGGTTGCCCACTTTTAGAGACCTGAAAAAGCCCGGTGTCGCAACCGTTCTCCGGAAGCTCCTCACCGAGTGTTATATTATAGCAAGTGGGAACAGTGATGAAGATTTTTGCCATCGCCGCGGATGGATGCAATGTGAACAGCATCAGGACAAGACCTGTTACATGTTCTCTTCTCCGCTTCACGCAGTGTATCTTTCATGGCTTTTGACTCCGATTCTCGTACAATGTCCATACATGACCGTTCAAGACATGGCCTTTTCAATTCTCAAGAAATTCAAGCCTTCTCGGCTGTCGTCCCCATCTCGTATTGGAGTGGCCTTTTCGGATCGTCCTCTCGAAGCTCGTTATCAATTTGAATTCTATCGTGGTCTGTTTGCAGCTACTGGTGGTGGCGTCCGCATTGGTCCCGAGCTTTTCACTGCACCAGGAGCACGCCGGGGCCACATTGATTTCTTCATTCCCGAGAAAAAATGGGGGATAGAGCTTACACGAGAAGGGAATGCACCATCTGAACAGAGTTCTCGCTTCTTTGGCCCTGGAGCTTGGTTGGATTCGAAAGACATGGTGGATTACATTATCCTCGACTGTTGGACAATGACCCCGAAGTCCGCCAACCCAGGTAATTTGTATTCTTGTCTTTTTTTTTTTTTCAAATTGTCCCCAAGAATGACTGAAGCATCATTTCAGATAAACCAAATCTTTTCCATGCCATCTTTGAAGATAATTTTAGTCGGCTTACTATCCTCAACAACATGCTTCAGAAAGTTGAGGAGCCAATTGCATTATCAGAGGGTTAGTAGTGCTGCTGTTCATTTTACCTCATGCACAGGGTCACACGGTACTTGACAAGTATACTAAATATCATTACCATAACTTTAAACATGGTATTGTAACAATATTACCTTGCTTGCAAGGCCTCTCCGCTGCTTAATTCAGACTGAAAATTGAGATTCTGACTTTTTATGAGATTCTGACTTTTGCTGCAGCAGCCACATAATGCTTTGATCTTATAAGCATGGAGAAAGATCTAAATATCAGATTTTATCATGCTGCCTGGTCTGCCACGACTGCCACACGATTACAAGCCAGAACTGAATTACAACCACCTGTACAAAATGGAATTAGGAGAGAGATTTTGTTGTGAGTTGTTACAATTTTCACCTTTTTACCCCCGTCTTTTGCTTTGACAGCACGTGATACCCATACATTCTCACAAAGATGTGCCAAGTCCCACACTCTGATTGGACGATACCTCATTACTGAACTCTCAGGTTGATCCCACATTCTCATTGGATGACTTGAAGATGCATAATCATTCATGCACAACCAGGAGCTGAAGGAACCTAAAGATGATACAATCTGAACCTGACCGTTCCGTTCTTGTCACAACCCATGACCAGTGTGCATACCTGGAGACAAGAATACTCCATGACCCAACCACTGATCATACCCGGCAATTGGAATACTCTGGTTCTCCGCCGACCGATCATATGTCCACACTCATATGCTTATGACATTGTTATTGTTCTTTCATAATTCACCTACACAGTTCCTTGCGCCTGTCACAGATGAATGAATAGCCTTGTGCCTGATGACTGATTGATTTTCCTATTTCGAAGAAGACCGACACATCATCCCGAACCTCATGGTTACCTTTGACGCCCAGCTCATCGCCACGATTGTCATATGTTCTATTGGCATCTCCACCCTTGTGGGCATCTATATCTATGCAACCTATATTCAGATAATGCAACCTCCCCACAATGACTCAGACATCAGATCCATTATAATAGCTGACAACTGATGACTCCTTGGACCTATCTTGGCCGACCATCTTGTTCTTCTTCACACATCACCTCCACATTCATTCGCCTTTCTTCTCATCAGCTGACCGCCGGTGCTCAGCTAGCAACCTGAACTTGCATGTATGACAAGCCCCCTTGATGCTCCACAAAGACTTGCATTCCGACATGTTTCATTACCTTTGTGTACCAGTCCACTGGTCAAGAATATCCATACCTATTCAACATCCCAGTCATGCAGCCAAGAAGGGTTATATGAAGTACCTTTGCTTATCGTACTGCAGGAACCACAGTTGCTGTGTATGATTACCAGTGTTCATTGCATTGCCCATCATGGTTCTTCCCCATTCAGTGATTTGCCTTCTCCCCTGCCTCCAATGATGAAGCATCACATTCACCTGTCCATCCTGATCCCGCATGCACATACTCATAGTTGTATGCTGCTATTGGCCAGGCATCCACTGCCAATGCAAACTATCAGGAAGATGAACCAATCTCATCATTATCAAACTAGGAACTCAGCTGCTGATACGCATCATACAATCCTGAGGTCCGAATATATGAATCGGACATACTCTACCTCTCCATCAACAATACCCCGATACCCCATGATTTTACGAACGTCTGTGAACTCTTCTGACACCTCTCGACAATGATTGATTACTTCCGAACTTGTCGCAGCACCAGGACAAAGACATCTCATATCGGACCAATCCCGCCTTCATCGGAGGTCTATTCCCCCTATTCCATCCACCTCCTACCTCACTTTCGATCATATTGGACGTATTTGTATAGTAGTTTCCCTTTCTTTCCCGTTTTACCTTTCTGTTTCCTTTGTTTCTTTGTTTACATCCCATGTTTCATCATCTGATTCCTTTCTCCCCATCTCCTTTTAGTATCATTACTACTCCTTTCTATCGATTTTATACTGTTCCGATCTTCCGATCGAAGTAGTATAAAGAGATGTAGTTTAGATACATAGAGAGACACAGACCCCCTCCCCCTTTTCAGTAGAGAAACATATGACTTTCCTCCCCTTTCGATCTTAGTCTAAGAGCTATAAAGCTCTCTTTAGCTCGAACTCAAGTTTTAGTCTTGAGTTTATCAGTCTTTGTCATCTGATATCGATATCATTGTCGTGACCGTGTTCACGAAGTCGCACAGTTGATTGCAACTGTTGCACGTACATTCCTATTGTTCGGAAACTTAATAGTAGTTTCTGTACCTTCCCAAACCTTTCTACGTGTAGTAGTTATCTTTGCATCCTTGCATTCACCTCTTAGGTAGTTTGTTTGGGGATCTCCCCTTTTAACAGCTTCCTATAGTGTATCACCGCATGGCATCCACATGGCCGCCTCATGTTTACCATGTGCCCGCTGATGCATCGACTCATGGATCATTTCACCTCCTTACCATGAGGCAGCCATGAGGTGCAGGGTCTGGACCCTTGATTGCTCCGAACCATTGCATTGCAATCACTCCTTGAAACACTGGTGGAAATGCTGTATCCTCAGGACAGCTTTATTGCTTTTTGTTCCCCATATTTGTACATACAGACCCGGTAGTCTGTCTTTCATATCTGTTCACTATTTAAACCTTCATCTTCAAACTGTTCCTCTTTTTCCCTTCTCTTTCCTCATGTTTAGTCTGGTTTCCACCCCCCGGTTCGCTTTCCTAGACTCTCTCCCTCCCCAGACTGCTACTTGCTGTATAGTAGTAGTAGACCATGAATACACCTTCTCTCCTGTGTTTCCTCTGGTCTGAGCTCGACTTGGTTTAGTTGGTTGTTGCCGGAGCCCACTGATCTAGCGATCTGTACCACCCCCTTCCTTTTCACCCAGCCCTCATGCACACACAGCACACACCCTCATGGCAATCGCCTTGTTGGCCGTTGCTTCAAAAAATTCTTTACAGCAGCCATGCACCTGTGTCTCGGTCAGCAATTCCAAAAAATGTTCAGTATCATTCTCAGACTCCTGCCTTTCCTGTCGCTTCTGAACATGCTTGCTTTCATGTCGTTCTTCATGCTTTTGCTTGCCTTCGGCTTTCTTAGCCTGTACGACTGCCTCCTGCATGTGCACCTTCACTTCAGCTTGTGCTTTCAGCCTCCTCAGCAGATGTGGGGATGCCTGCTTGAAGATAAGTTTCAGCAGCTCAGCTCGACAGCATATCCTGGCTGGTACCTGTATCTCCTGGTTTACATCCTGCCTAAGTTTACTGTCAACTTTTTCAAATCATCTTGAGTGATTTGCGCCATTGTTTGTGAGGGCACACCTGCCACCCACCAAAAGCTATTGGTTTTCAATGTTTTCTGGCTGCCTTCCAGTGCCTTGTTTAGATCTGTTTCCAAAGGGCTTCGAGACCTACCTCAACCTATCAATGGCCTTTGGCTGTGCCTCTGTTACCTTTGGCTGCAGTCCAAGTGGCTCCTGTTGGCCACAGTTCCAAATTGTCAAACCTTGTCTTATGAATCAATATCACTACAGTCAGGTTGAGCTGGCCACTAACTGGCCTCAGGCCTCCTCTGTAAGACATCTTGTCCAACTTTCGTTGTCTGAGCACTGCTGAATTCCCTTGTATAAAACTAGACCATGTCATGCTCAGGACCTCTCCAACCAATGCCTTCCACGCCACCAAACCAAAGCCCTCCAGTTCCCACCCTTGCCGAGCTTCCTCTGTTGACCATCACCCCAATGGCACCAGCCCAAACCTGACCCACCAAACCAAAGCCCTCCACTTCCGTCCCTTGTCGAGCTTCCTGCTGTGACTGTCACCTCAACAAGACCAGCACTGGTCCCTGCCAAACCTGACCCTGCTTCTTACATGCCTGTCCATGAAGGTAAAGTGTTTCCATTCAAGCTATGCTCCATCCATTGCTCAACTTCCTGTGCCTGAGGCAGCTTCCACATCAATCAGCATACCAGGCATTCACACAAATGACCCAAAAGCCCGAATGTTAGCCAATGTCACATCTGCCCAACCCAACTGTGTGGCTGAAACCCTTCAAAGAAGAAAGAAATCCTCAAAGAAAACCCATTCTACATGGGGAGCAATGCCATCCGTGACAATGTCTCATGGGTGAATGATGGCCGTGCTTGCCATCTGGTCTCTAAGACAGCTGCCATGACTGCTGATGAAGCTTATCAGAGTCAATCTGACATGCAGCACACAAACGATGGCCCTGACCCCCTGGAACCCCGCAACTTCTTGGCTCAGATTGATGACAACAACTTTTGGCTTTGTCCTGATGCCTACTGGAAAGGCCCCACTATGTTCACTAAGAACTTCTTTGACATAAAACTAAGCTGTGTGGTTACTGCACTGCCACATTTGCCGGATCTCGTCAAACACTACAGGACTGCAGTAGATAACATAGGGTGGCTCATGGAAAAAGGGGCCACATGTGGGGCCACTACCAATGGCATCATCCATGATGGCGACTGGTCAAGTGATGGCTCTGCCCTCAGAAAGCTCAGATTCTGGTGAAAGGGTGCACCACGGTAATGTGAACGGAATCAAATACCAACTCTACCACGGTGCTGTATGAATTCTGAGGGGTTCAATCTCAATCCAAAAGGTTACTAAAAATACACAGAGGTGCTCTGAATAGCTGCGATGATGTTTCCGATGTGCGCAATATGTGCGATGTGCGTGGTGTGTGCGAAACAGTCGGCGATGTTTTCGGCGTAAACATAGCACTTTGTAGAAGGAACACAAAGTTAAATAGAGCAGTGCGGAGCTATCGCATGGACAGCACAGTAAAGATGTGATATGATAGACTGGAATTGGGGGTATACAAGACGTCTCTCTAGTGTGTAAACTATAGGGGGTATTTATGCGAAGTTGGTTGTTAGGACAATAAAGGGTGAAGAAGGCAAGACAAATAGATGGTGCGTGACGGAACTATGGTGCAATAGGGATGAAATGGAACTGAAATAAAGGGTGTAGTACCATGCGAAGCAATTTCCAAAATATCTAGAGGATAGGAGCTATAATGTTTGAAATAAGTGAAACATGTCACATAAAGACTTCCCTGGAACCGGAATGGAATCAGAATGGAATAGGGTGAATGGTATAAGCGTGGATGATGTCGGAGAGGCTCGAAATATGTTTCTGAAGGGGGCTGAAGCACTCCGAAGAAAATCGCCATAATGTCAAATTATCGCCTGTATCGCGCACATCACGCTGTTGCATCGCAGTGGAGATACATATTAATTGGGATGTTTTGCAATAAATTGCAGTGAATCGCAGCATGTCGAGGCTAGAATAGGTCCAATAGAATGTTTCTGTGCTTAGGGATGTGTGCTGCATATCATCTTCCCTCCCAACTGAAATATTGACTGTCCTCAGTCAACAACGAGCGGAGAAGTGACCAGAATCGAAGTGTGGCAGTAGCAACAATGAGAAATGAAACCGATAACAGGAATAGTGGTGGCAGTTCGCCGACTTGAGACTTACCTTTGAGCTGTGGGACGCAGCACGGAATGTGGGCAGGTGCAGAAGTGTACTGGAGCGAAATTAACAGCGGAGTCAAATACGAGCTATGCGCAGCAATCAGGAGCCAAGATGGAGGTATGCCAGAGGTGACCGCAGTTGGACGCACAATCGCAGGACGCAAGGACAAAACGCAGGGCACTGAAGAAGATGCGGGCGCAGCAGATGGAGTTGCAGTGAGCAGAATGGAAGTTGCAGTAGCTGGGGTCAAATTAAACGATGAAAAGGGTGCAGGAAGCACAGATACAGTGGCGTGAGGCCGCGAAGAAGATAATAACGCGGATGACAAAATACGCAAAAGGGGGGATGCAGTTTCGGGGTTCAAGGTTGGGACAGGTGCAAGCGGAGACTCTAGGGACTTGTGCGCTGTACAGGCGGGTAGAGGCGAAGCTAATACTGATGGCGAAAAGGTGCGCACAGGTATGAGGGCTTGAGACAAGGTCTGTGCAGCTGTGGACGCAATTTTGAGATCTGGGCGAGACGCAGTTGGGACACAAAGTGATAGTGAGGCAGGGGGCTGCGAGGTCGAAATCTTGACTACAGGGGATGCAAACGAAGGGGTTTGTGAGCTGAGTGACGGCGGGGATAAGGCTAAAGTATTCGGCACAGATGATGAAGCCGAAGTCAGTAGCGTAGTGGGTGAAGTCGAAGTGAAGGGTACTGCAGGCAAGAATGAATGCGAAATTGAGCGGACAAGTAAGGAGGCTGTAGGCGAAGGTGGAGCAGTGATATGTGACGCCAAAGTGGGCGTGATTCTGGTAGAGGGTTGTACACTATTTGCATAGTATACCGCAGTTGGGCCGCTAGACGAGACAAAATAATCTACAGGTTTTTCCTGAACAGCGCGATGTTTGCGATGATTGAAGAGGCCTTTCTGGTGCTGAACATAATGCTCTCGCAGCATAGCTGGTTCGCGGCGCTTTCGCAGAATGGCTAATTCACTTTCTATCTCCGCAATGCGCTGCACGGACGTATGCGGTGCAGGTGGCATATGGGAATCAATGTGAGGCGACAGCGAGAGCAGTTGTTGCGAAGCAAGTGCATCTGGGTACTGTAGTTGGTTAGCAATCGCACGCGAAGCCTCCTCTAGCCAGGATGAAGGCGAGCACAGGCGCAAAGGCGGTACTGACAGCAAGGGTGTGGACAAAGGTGTAGGTGACGACAAGGACTGATGCGATGATGGTAGACCAAGCTCAGGGTGCAAAGGTCGAGTGCATGGTGTCGCTGTGAACGTCGCGGGTGCGCAGGTACCAGCGCTTCGAAGTACAAAAAGCGCAGCATCATAAACGTCACTGAGGACATAGGGGTCATCTGGGAAGTGGTCCGGTAGCTTTATCTCTAAATGCGAAATGATAGCGCAGCGAATTGGGGCCTGGAATCCTCGAAGGAATGCTCTCGACTGCTCGCCAGAGGAGATGCGATTCACCTTTCGAAGGGACGAAGAGACCTGGAAGAATGAGCAATAATATGAACCGAGAGCGGAAATATTGAAGATGACTCGGAGACATTGCTGAGTGGCTAGATCTTCCATATCGGCAATGGACCATCTGTGGGAACCTTCTGAGCCCGGGTAGAGCGCGTGGACAGCGGCGATGAAGTCCTGGTAGCTAGATGTAGGAGCAAACTCTGGGATCATCTCCCAAAGGTCAGCAGAGTCGATATCAAGATATCTAGTGGCATAGTACTTCTGTTCTGAGGTGGTGGTGATGCTATGGGCGCAAAATAGGTCGGAGAGTTCGCTGAAATAGCGCCGAAGTTCGCGGGGCTGATCCGGTGAAAATCTGGGTGTGAAATCTTCGCCACCAGCAGGCATCTGTGGTCGTGTAGTCATAGTGTGAAGTGGAGACTAGAGCTGCAGGAACGAAATGGTACTGGCACAGAGTGGATGAATAAATGAAGGTGATGGTGGCACTGAGATGACCGGTGCAGAATTGGCAAAGTAGATGAGGTCGCAGGTGCTAATGAGGTCACAGGGGTCTGAAAGCAAAGGTGCAAAGATGCGAAGCAAAAATCAAAGAGAATCGCAGCAGATAAAGGGTGTTGCTGGTGAAAGAACCAAGAGGATATTTCGAAGAACCCCTCACCGTGGGCTCCAAAATGAAAGGGTGCACCATGGTAATGTGAACGGAATCAAATACCAACTCTACCACAGTGCTGTACGAATTCTGAGGGTTCAATCTCAATCCAAAAGGTTAGTAAAAATACACAGAGGTGCTCTGAATAGCTGTGATGATGTTTCCGATGTGCGCAGTATGTGCAATGTGCGCGGCATGTGCGAAACAGTCAGCGATGTTTTCGGCGTAAACATAGCACTTTGTAGAAGGAACACAAAGTTTAAATAGAGCAGTGCAGAGCTATCGCATGGACAGCACAGTAAAGATGTGATATGATAGACTGGAATTGGGGGTATACAAGACATCTCTCTAGTGTGTAAACTATAGGGGGTATTTATGCGAAGTTGGTTGTTAGAACAATAAAGGGTGAAGAAGGCAAGACAAATAGATGGTGCGTGACGGAACTATGGTGCAATAGGGATGAAATGGAACTGAAATAAAGGGTGTAGTACCATGCGAAGCAATTTCCAAAATATCTAGAGGATAGGAGCTATAATGTTTGAAATAAGTGAAACATGTCACATAAAGACTTCCCTGGAACCGGAATGGAATCAGAATGGAATAGGGTGAATGGTATAAGCGTGGATGATGTCGGAGAGGCTCGAAATATGTTTCTGAAGGGGGCTGAAGCACTCCGAAGAAAATCACCATAATGTCAAATTATCGCCTGTATCGCGCACATCACGCTGTTGCATCGCAGTGGAGATACATATTAATTGGGATGTTTCGCAATAAATTGCAGTGAATCGCAGCATGTCGGGGCTAGAATAGGTCCAATAGAACATTTCCGTGCTTAGGGATGTGCGCTGCGTATCACCGGCATTGTGTCTTTGTGGTAAGCTTTCTTGGTTTGTGCTGTTTGTCTCTGTCACTGTCTGACATGCTCCTTCACACCAGGCCACTCCACAAGGCCCTGAGGACCCTGGCCACGATAACAGCTTCCCTTTCACTGAATGGCCTGTGGAATCTCCCGCTGGGCGCAATGCCTTGAAGGAAATTGCCCCCAAGTGGAGCCATGTGATTACCCCACTTGCGGCCTATGATGTCAATGGCACCTTGATCCCACCTGCATATTACAAGCGCTTCCTGAAAGGTGCCATCATCATCTTGCGTGCCACCTCCCAAAAATATCTCCTGCACAAGGATAATGTCTGGTGTGATCACTTTGTATCTGACATAGATTCCATCAGGCTTGTTGTGCTGCCCAAATGTGGAAGCGTAAGTGGCCATGATTCGCATGTACTCAAACGACCTGCGTCCAACGACCCACACTCACCTGCAAAAAACCTAGGATTTAATGGGCTGCCTGGTTTGCCATTTTTCCGTTAAGTCTTTCCAGCATCTTTCTACGTTACAAATATTGGACTTTCAATGTGATGCTATCTGTACCTAACTCCATTCAAATAACTATTTAAATGCCTGGGCACTAGCCTGAACCATATTTGACCACTGCATCTGGAATGTTTAATCACAACAGTGGGTGCTGAAACCTTGTTTCCACATCCCATCTGGCTGGCTAGAATTTCATTCAACATCAGAGAGTTTCGCACCTGCAAGTAGCAAGGTTAATGCCTCTACAAGAGGCCATTCTCTAGTTCAGGAATAAACCACAATCTGGTGCTGAAATTCAGCTGAAAGTATGAAGGAAAATGTTACTTATACCTTTTCAATAACATCAAGCCTTATGTTTAACTACTTCTACTGTATCTACAGCAAAATACTGTATGGTTTGGAGAGAATACTTGGAGTCTAAGATGAATGAAAGTATTGAACAAGTAAAGAAGCTGTGCCACTTTCACTACTAGGATACCTTTTGAATCCTTTTAAGATACAGTGTGAAATAGTATAGTACTGTTGCCATGTTTTCCATTCATTATACTGTTTCAATACTTTTAAAGAACTTTGCAAAATTTGGTACTGCTTTGATACTGGTAACATACTTTGCAAAATGATATTGGACAGTTATTTAATGCTAAAATCCCAGGAATTCTGAAAATTGTAATTCTGAGAATGGAGATTCTGATAATTGGAAACCAAGACTGGGCATTGGAATTCTGAGGAATGGAATTGTAAGAAATGGAAGTCTGAGAATGGGAATTCCAAGTATTGGAATTTTGAGGAGTGGAATTCTGAGAATGGGAAGTCTAAGAATGGGAATTCCAAGTATTGGAATTCTGAGGAGTGGAATTCTGAGAATGGGAAGTCTAAGAATTAGAATTCTGAGGAGTGGAATTCTAAGAATTGCAATTCTGAGAATGGGAATAGGAAATCTGAGAATTGCAATTCCAAGGCTTGGAATTGTGGGACTTGGAATATTAAAGTTCGGAGACTCAGGGACTGCCTGGAGTCTAGCAATTGGAAGGCCACAAGTCCAAGTTTTAGAATCACAGGAATTGCAAGGCTGCAAGTTTGAGAACTCTGGAATTATGACTTAGGAAGTTTGTTATAAGTTCAGTGGCAGGAATTGCAGCAAGTTGACCAGTCTTGTGCCACTTACAAGGCCAGGATTTTCATGAATTTCATTGGAAATGTGTGGAATTTGTGTAGACATATGTTCTGAGGTCAATAGACAAAAGTCCATGCAAATTCTGCACAAAATCCTTACAATCCCTGGGTGGTGGAGTGGCTCTACAGTGTTCAAGTGGACTCCAGTGAGCTCAAAACACAATTCCATGCAAATTCCCAGCAATTCCACACAAATCTGTACAATTCTTGGGCCCACAAGTGGCTGAGCAGTGCTCAAGTGGACTCCAGTGGGCCCAAACAAAATTCCATGCAAATTCCAGGTAATTCCACACAAATCAGTACAATTCCTGGGCCCTTGAGTAGTTCTCAGAATTGCAATTTATAGAATTCCACTCCTCAGAATTCTAATTCTTAGACTTCCCATTCTCAGAATTCCACTCCTCAGAATTCCAATACTTGGAATTCCCATTCTTAGACTTCCCATTCTCAGAATTCCACTCCTCAAAATTCCAATACTTGGAATTCCCATTCTCAGACTTCCATTTCTTACAATTCCATTCCTCAGAATTCCAATGCCCAGTCTTGGTTTCCAATTATCAGAATCTCCATTCTCAGAATTACAATTTTCAGAATTCCTGGGATTTTAGCATTAAATAACTGTCCAATATCATTTTGCAAAGTATGTTACCAGTATCAAAGCAGTACCAAATTTTGCAAAGTTCTTTAAAAGTATTGAAACAGTATAATGAATGGAAAACATGGCAACAGTACTATACTATTTCACACTGTATCTTAAAAGGATTCAAAAGGTATCCTAGTAGTGAAAGTGGCACAGCTTCTTTACTTGTTCAATACTTTCATTCATCTTAGACTCCAAGTATTCTCTCCAAACCATACAGTATTTTGCTGTAGATACAGTAGAAGTAGTTAAACATAAGGCTTGATGTTATTGAAAAGGTATAAGTAACATTTTCCTTCATACTTTCAGCTGAATTTCAGCACCAGTATTGTGGTTTATTCCTGAATATTGTTACAATACCATGTTTAAAGTTATGGTAATGATATTTAGTATACTTGTCAAGTACTTTCAAAATACTGTGTGACATGGTATTGTACTGTGCACCCTGTGTCAGTTTTTTCCTTTGGGGTGCAGCGAATGTTTCTTTTAGTCTGCTGGTATGGCATATGTATTTGATTAATTCTGAGATTTTTGAGTAGTTGAGGAGGAAGCAAGATGAAACAATCAAATTGATCTCTGCTGTAGGCTGGTCCTTCTGATCCCAAATTGCCTTGCAATGCAATACCTGCACCTCTTGGATGGATGATTGCATTTTTTGTGAGTACTGTCATCAATGCACTTATTTTGTGTCAGTCAGTGGGGGACAACGATATGTACCTGGGGATAACCTTTCCAAGCTTCTCAGGGACTACAGCTCTCTTTCATGCATACCAAAAGCTTTGTTTGAAGAATTCATAAATCAATGCTGGTATGTGGTTATACGTGGTATGTGGTGGAGGTGCTGGTGTATTTTCCAGGATATTGGAGGGCGGCAGGTAGATATGGTTGTTGATAGTAATATGTATTTGGTTAATGATGTTGTGCTTGATGCTGTTCAGTTCACTGTGTTCCATTGTGATGGTGGACATGTTGGTGAGGTGTGTACCAGCACAAAAAATATGACATGTCAAAAATACGTGCAAATGATTTGATGCATGTACCAATAATATGAGACAGCAGATGCAACTAGACATGTCGTTAGCAGAGATTTGCTCTCGAATTATAATATGCATGTACCAATCCTTGTACCCAACCATGCAACAATCATTGTTTTATGGTGGATTTTGTAGCTTCAAAGTTGGTTCACAGTGCTCACATTTCATTATCAGCCCAGGCCATGGATTCCAAAGGAAATCTGGCAGATAGTCTGCCTTTGTGATTGCCCTCAATTCTGTCAGGAGAAAATATGAGAATACACTTGATTGTCTTCAGACATGCCATAATAAGAACAAAGGTGAGCAATGATAACATCTAATCCAAATGTACGGCCAGTGTTGGAGAGGTCTCAGGGTTGCTCACAGAGTCGGACAATGAATCAGTCAAGGATGAATGGGATAGGGTCGACTAAGACAGGAAGTGACTAGATATGGGAATCCAACTGTGGGACCCAGGTCACATGACAGGCTAGGTCCCACTACCACACCAGAAACTTTGATAAAACGGGCATCTACAAGAACTTGAGATAATTGCATACATCAATATGGAAGAAAATTTTACCTTTGTGTCTTCTGACATTAGGGGATTTATGCTTGTAAATGTTTTTCAAAGCTTGTGAATGCCCACTTTGTTTTACTTTATTCCGAGCTGATCCCACTTTCACGTCAGCTTCATCCAGTTGCTGTTTTGCTTTGCTAGCTTGGATGATGTAAAGCTTCATATAAAGACAAGATTCCTTAAGTCGAAGACCAGCCAACATGGTCTCTGCTTGGCAGATGCTACATCATGTGTATATGACTCTAAGGAGGTATTGTGCTTCATCTAGAGTCTCTGGAAGAGCATCTGTGTCTGAGATATCAACTTCCTGAAAGAATGAAAGAAGTGAGTCTTCTAACAACAACCAAGTACTCCTGCTTGCCTCAGAGTGGTAGGAACAGTCAGTTTCATTGCTAAAGAGTGATGATATCATGTCAGAATCATTCAGATCTGTGGGAAAGCCAGCTAGTATGGAGGAAAATGTTCAACAACACAAGGTAAGAAAAAGTGGTGTGACTGAATTGTGTAATGGCTGGGATGAATGGAGTACAAGATCTCGGTGAATGGCCCCTCACACTTGAAGGAGAGTGGGGAGCAGATAAAGCTGTTTCAGATACATAGTCCAGTCTATCCTGCATAGTCCACACATAGTAGACCATATCCACTATTCATCACTCCACATCTTCAAGACAGCTGAAAAGTTGGTCAGGGTTTACAGTGAGTGGTGGACCGGCAATGTTGCATGGGATATGCAGGTGTGTATACATGCATTTTCACTGGGTGAATTCAACTGATGATCTTATTAGAGTCAACTTCCACCTGGTGCACCCTTCTGGGAACAATTTTGTCTTCCGACAAAACCAATATATCTGCAATGACTGGCAATCATGTTGCCCACCTGCTTCTCATGAGTCTTGCAAATTTGGACTTGGACTTTCACATGAAATCATCCTATCATGCATTTTTGCTCTTGGCTCTCTTACCAATTCTGAAGTTCATTTATGAGAATAAGAAAATATGTAGCATCCTTGGATACTGCCTATTTCATGAATGTTTCAACTTCATCATGCACCCACTCAAGGTAGCAGCTTCAATTGGAGTAATAATGATTGATCTGTTGGGCTATCATTGGTATTGTTTCACACCTCTTGTTAGTTGCGTGGTCGACACCCCAGAGTCAGCATTATATGCTGGTGTTGGCAGAAAAACATCAGTGGTGACGATGGCAACCTAGAAGACATTTTGTGATGCCACACATCATGAACCTTGCACTGCATCGACTATGCTTGCCCAACTCAGCATGATTGAGGCTGAAGTCCACCCTGGGATCTCCCAAAGTATATTGCCACAGCAAAGAAGTTCCGTTTGAATGGAGTTCACCATCCATTTTGGAGGGACTGGCCACTTGCAGAACCATCTCTGTTTCTAATGCCCAAACCCCTTTATCACCTTCATAAGATGTTTTGGGATCACAACACAAAATGGTGTATTCGTGCAGTGGGTGAGGAGAAAATTGACTTCCGTTTCTCTGTCCTACAACCCCACACAGGCTTCCATCATTTCAAAAAAGGGATCTCTGAGCTTAAACAAGTGACAGGGCAGGAACACTGCAATATTCAATGGTATATGATTGGCATCATTGCTGGTGCTGTCCCAAAGGATCTCCTCCTCACTCTTCGTTCCCTGATGGACTTCTGTTATATTTTCCAAGCCTGTGTGCTGGATGATGAAGGCTGTAACTGCATGATACCTGCATTACAGGAATTTCATGATCACAAGGCTGCCATTACCTCAAGTCAGAAAATGTGGAAGACTAATTGATGACTGGTCAATATCAAAACTTGAACTGATGCAAAGCATTGCCCCGAATGTTTGCATGAATGGTGTGGCGATCCAATGGTCTGCAGACATTATGGAACACACCCATATCACAGAGATTAAAAATCCAGCTGGTGCAACAAACAACAATAACTATGAGCCACAGATTTGCCAATATCTTGACTGCCTTGATAAATGTCAGCGTTTTGATCTTGCAACATCATTGAAAGAGATGCAGTCAATCATTTGTGATGAGGATCTCGAGGCAAGAAATGACACACTTACATCAACATCAGACTCTGCTCAAAAAGTTAACTATTTTGCTGTTGCCACACAGCTTGAACAGGACAGCAACTGTAGCACTCCCTGTCCATTCTGTACATTTGCTGGCCCTTGCACAAACTTGAAGTTTGGTCAAGCTTCCAAATTCAAACAAAGTCATTGCACAACCCTGGAGAAATTCTTGAAGCTGTAACAGTGGATTCCTCCCCACCTGATGAAACCCAGCCATTCGGCCTTTATGATACCACACTTATCAACATGGATCCAGCTATGGTATGGCCAGGGAGCAGCTTAAAAGGTTGTTTCATGTTGGTCTGTGGTCTACAAAATTGACTACAGTGCTGTTCAGGTCACTGCATTGCCCAAGTGCACCTGGTTATGTGAGTTGTTCCCCCAAGAGGTCATAAACCACCTCTGGGAACAGAGACATTTCTCATGTATGTGCAATGGTTTTGACATTGCCCCACAGATCAACCTTTCATTTTCGACAACCAGATCTGCCGGGCAATTTTCTGAACCATCATCTTCAATCTATCTGCTAAAATGGTCCACTCATGTGGATGGAAGCTGCCTTGGTGATGTTGTTCCACTTGGTCAGCTGCAAGCATTAATGGATCTCATCCCTCACTTTGGAGCAAAAGCAGATAAGTGACTGACAAGGGAAAATTCCGTGGAATTTTTAACAGAATTTTGGCTGAACAAGTACTTCCAGAAGGAGATTTTTTTTGCCATCCAGGGATACTACTAGAGTTTTTTGTTTTTGTTTAGACATACTCTGCCACAAATAAATAAATTGGCAACTGCAAACACATGATGTAACTTTAACTCATATGACACTTTTCAAGTTCTTCATGTCTTGTACCCCATGCTTTTCTTGTATATTTGTTAATACTGCTGGCTAGAATTGGGTTTCCAAAGCAATGGAAACATGAGAAAATGAGTCATGTTGGCTGGAAGCGGGCTAGGATAGCTGCCAGTGAGAAATGTCTTTCTTTGACCTCACTCTCTCAGTTAGACTAGCTAATAGTTTATACTTTCCCTAGAAAATGTTGCAACCAGAGTTTTGGCTGCTTGTGGAAGTCAAGGAAAAGGAGGACTAGAGCAACTTGCACAAATATTGGATGCTATATGGCCTGACTTAGATGAGCATGGCTGGCCAAAGAGGAAGGAATCAAACAAGACCAAGGTCTCAATTTCAGAACCAGTCAACTTCATGACTCCATCAGAAAAAAAAAAACATGGAAGGGTGAATTTCTCGAATAAATTCTTCATTGAGCAGCTAATGGTACCATTTCAATGAAAAAGGCCACAAATAATCCAGAATCTCAGGAAGCTCTACCTGTGGGACCGCAATTCCTTGTTCCTCCAGGAACAGAACTGGTATTATCATCAATGCCTCATCCTTCCCAGCATGCTGTTTCAGGTCCTGCCAATTCAAGTTTTGGATTTTACAGTGGTCTACCATCAGGCAATGATGCTCCTGGCAATCGAGATAACCATACTCCTGTCATTGACCCATTGCTTCATACTCTCCTGGATCGAGCAAGGATGGCAATGATGCAACCATCACAGCATCCACTCAAGGTGGCACAGGGACTCCTCACAAACTGAAATTCCCCAAGACCTGCTCAGCATCAGACCCATAATGATACTGACTTGGAGACTGAGAGCAGTAGTGACGAGGACGACACTGAGTCCAAGTCCAGTAGTGATGAAGATAAGGATGGTCAAGCCAAGCAACATAATGACTCTTTTACAGCTTTGAACAATTATGATGACCTACCTCAACCCACACCTGGAATTCCTCATGGTTTTTCTTTTTTTTTATGTAATTGTTATAGATTCTCATTCAACTTCATCAGAATTTGACAAACACTCACCTGATGAGGATGAGCAGATTGCTGTTGCAAACCTTCAAGCTAAGAAGAAGGCTAAGAAGAAGGCTATTGCAGGGACAAAACACAAGTGTAATGGTGCGTACTCATAAAGATTTTTATACTAGTCTTGAGTTTCTGACATTTGATGTATCAGCTTCCAGTAGCGCCAGGGATGAAGTGGCGCCCAATACTGGGCATCAGGGGCAGGATATGGTATGGATTCCTGTCAGTTGGAGACCATTATTAATAATATTACACATTCTAGTTTTCTGAGGCCACATCCAAATGTACATACAATGTCCTCGAAGCTCATCACAAAAAGAACCGCAAGCCTAAAGCTCCTGATGTGAATCCCCTCCAAAATCTTGCTACACAACATGAGAGTGTTACTCCTGAATGATCAGATAATGAAAGTGATGATTTGGATAACCTTGATATTTCTGTTGCTGATAGTGATTCCAACATGGATTGACCTCTGAAATGTGCCAAGTGGCACTGAAAGATGCCATTTGACACAGGGAAGAAAGGAAAGCCCACACAAATGCAATTTTTCCTGTCCCATTGGAAGGATGTTCTTGAAGCAGCCAAGAAAGCAAAATGATTTCACATAGTCAAGTTTAGACTGTTTCCTGAACATGAAAAACACCTTCCTGAAGCAACAGACTGCCTCACCAAAGCATTGTTGGAGTACCATGGCAAAGGTGGTAGAGTCAAGCCAGGTCTGTTTCAATCAAATTTCTAGAACTGTGTAATCAAAGTGTTCTTCCGCAGGCTACTTTCCAAAATATAAAAGAGAAATGTCTGTTCTGGTATGTATTTATAATTCTCATAATGAACAACCTAACAACAGATTTTAGGTATTTGAGGAAGGTTTAACATTCCATGGAAAGCTCAAACACATGGCCTGTGAAATCACCAAGCATTACTATAACCTGTATGGCAATCAAGATATTGTCCAGGGTCAAGCAGAATACATGGAGGTTGTTGGATCGAAGGTAAAACATTTATTAGATGGTGGACGGTATCTACAAGGTGGGAAAGCTGCACAGGTATGTCCTTGTTCTATTTCCCACCATGTTCATGTTCTTGATATGCAAAAATCACAATCGCACTAACAACTTTGCAAGTTTGGCTCTCTGAGAGTTTACCATAACATTTTATTTTGCAACAGCAGACTCACTCAGCAATGTTTTCCCAGAGGAATTCAAGGAGCTTTTCGGTGAAGCTGTTGTGCTATGTGGAACGGCAGTATAGTCCCCTCTCATGTTCAAATATTTGCTGCTAAGTGTTCTATAGCTTCATTGCAGCCTCCAAGAACTGCTCTCAGGTGTCCAGATAGACATGCCCTTCTGTGGGGCAGCATTCAAAGGTGTTTATGAATCTCTACTGGCTCTCTTCAAGAGTGTTGCTGCACATCTATATCATGGCAAGAGACTGAGAAAAATGCTACATGAATGGACACAGGAAGGCTGGCAAGTTTCAATTTCACTTTGACCCTGCCCACCCTAACTGCAAAGCTCCCAGGATGCAGTATGGCAAGGATGACAATAGGACTCAAGATTTTGGACTCCGGGTGGAGCTTGACTGAGCTCTCACAAATAGGAGTGCCCCGAACATCATATCATCGCTATCACAAACTTGAATGATCATGAACTTTATGAACTTTATGACCAAATGTGTTTCCATTTGACTAATAATAATTTTTGTGCCACAATAATTTTGGAAATTATTAAAATTAAAAATTATGGAAACTTGTCAGTCACCCTAGACTTAGACAGCTTTGCGCAGATCTTGACATTAATCACCATCTGTACAGTCCTGGAGGTTAGATAGGACTGGGAGAGTCAGGATAGCCAACAGCCTAGTCTATGTCGCTCTATACAGCCAATGTGGCACTCTATAGTGTTCTATCCAGGGTGGTTAGTAGGCTACTGTATAGATTTAGACATATAAAGTAGTCTATGAGTCTATGAGTCTATGGGCGTCTGCACAGCACATGGAAGACCTGTATCACTGATGGCTGTTGCTGATGTGGGCTCCCTCTTTGTGGATTCTACACCGCAGACTGGAACCCAGTTAATTTCCTCACTGGGTTGGCATTGTTAGGCACCAACAAATGTGAAAACAACCTTAGGTGGGCTGAATGGTGTAAGTGAGAAAGATATAGTCCGGCGAAAGGTTGTGAGGAGGATCTGGACTTTGGTGTGCAGAATTACAGCGTATTTCAAAAACCTTGTCAGTAAGTGAAACAAAAAAAAAATGGAGGCAGCTTACAAAGCTGCTCGGCCACTTCCGGACAACTGTGGCTGAAGCTCTTAAGTGACAAAAACAACTGTTCTCAAGCAAGAACAGGACTAATTGAGCTTGAGGGCATCAACCCCAGTTGGGTGAGGATGCATTACACCATTTTAGAATATTTTCTGTCTCCATCAGATAATTCTAATGAGAAACCATGTTGCTCACCCAAAAAAGGAAATCTCCATGGATGAATTGTATAAAAGATTTATGGTGAGCTTAGAGAACATCCCAAAAATTCTTAAACAAATGTATAGTTATTATAAATGCTTTGAATTTACTTAGAATAATTTCAGTATTATTTGAGTGAGTAATGGGTGACTTCCCGTAGGCCTTTATGAGGCTGACTATCATAGATTTCGACAATAAACACCCAATATGGGTTGCCGCTAAGACCCCGGAAAATTTCTTTGAACTCCGATGTCATGAAACGCGTGAATAAACACACATTCTAGAGGTGGGGTGCAGACCCCCCTCGATAGATTTAATCCTCTAAAGACATATTTCTTAATGCTTGCCGAGATCCCACCCACCCAAATTCGCCCGATTGTGCCTGCCCCTCACTCTTTTAGCTATTGTCCATTACAATCTAACGTTTGACATTACTTGTTGATAAATGTTGAAGAGCTGACTCAGCACGGGGTTCCAACTCCGACTGGCACCGCGTTTATTGCAAAACATAAACTAATCGCTACGGGAAGTCACCCAATAGTATCCAAATTGATACATGACTGAAATATATCTCTGATAATCATCTGACAACATCCACTTGCACTTATGTACACAGAAAATATTCTAAAATGGTGTAATGCATCCCCACCCAACTGGGGTTGATGCCCTCAAGCTCAATTAGTCCTGTTCTTGCTTGAGAACAGTTGTTTTTGTCACTTAAGAGTTTCAGCCACAGTTGTCCGGAAGTGGCCAAGCAGCTTTGTAAGCTGCCTCCGTTTTTTTTTTTTTCACTTATTGACAAGGTTTTTGAAATATGCTGTAAACTTACAGCAAAGGTGATGTAAATTTTAAACACTGCATTCAGGGAAAATGCGCCTCTATCTCCCTTGCTTTTATGATGTTAGCTGCATGCAATCTCAGGCTGGCTCGATTTGGCCTCCTGCACACTCATATTTCTACCAAGATGTGACATGGAGTGTGTCTGCGAAGCGATAGCAAACTGAGAGACCGGCACCACCTCGAGTGGCCTTGTGATTGGCACTCAAGCTTGGCTTCTCGTAGTCCAGCGGCGCCAGTGACCAATGTCAGTAGCGGCACCCGGGTTCATTGACCTTCTTAAGTCCTTGTCAACGCCCTTTCCCTCATAAATTGACTTCCAACCATATGAAGCCTGCAGGAGCGCCATCCAAATGTTTTCCTGGGAAATTTCTACGGCGCCGAGGATGTCAGCTGAAATACCCGCGCACCAGATCTCGTAGACAGTGGCATTGTATTCACTGGTTGGGTCGCGTCTGACCACAGTAAGAGACGGCGTCTTTGCGGCCAAAGCGAAAACGATCTTGATAAGGGGAATGGCGGTTTCGCCTGCCTTCAGGATCTTGAGAGTATACACATTCATGGCATCGAAGAGTGCCTGGTGAGGTTTTTCCTTGAAGGTGGCATCGTTCTTGCCCTGCCAGAGTATTAGGCCAAGATTTTTGCGATCCAACTTCGAGCCATTCCGAAGGAAAGGGTTGATTCCATCAATGGCATATTGATTATTGGCACACAGGACGGCCGCCCCTCGACCGAACAACAACAGCAAGGACTCAGCATCGATGGCTGCGTATTCGTGAACTTTCACATAATGATTGAAGTGCATTTTAGCATTGGGGAAATCCGCCAGGAGTGGCTGTAGCACGACTTGATCATGAAATAGTCTCGCTGTAAAAAAGGGGGCGACGTCTATTATTCGAGATCCGGGGCAGCCATGTTTATCCGGAGTACCGACGGCCTTGTCGCGAGCGATAGTGAACAATAACATAATCAAAAATTCGCCGCGATCGCCTTTATGAATCGAGAATCCTTCCAAAACAGATTTCATAGCCTTCGGAACATTGAACGACGGCTGCGCCATGACGCTATATGCTGCTTCAGAAAGAAGTGGTTCTGAAGCAGATACCGTTACCATGCTCTCGAAGGCAGCATCGATCTTGAGGCAGACACGCATATGACCCTCTACTTGTTTCCTTTCGTTTGCTTGAGCAATATACGTCGTGGAATTGAATTCCAACGGTATCCGCTGCGATAGGCAGGCTAATCGTTGATCATCGCTGAGTTCTCCGACTTCCTGCGGATCGGCGTTGAGGAGCTTCGTTGCGGCAAATGTAACAATGTCCTCGCGTACAGCCTTGTCGCCAGCATCGTACAACGAGCCGAATCTCATAAACCAATGGATAGGTCAGCCGAAGGGATGCATTAGAACTCGCAGGGCACATACGCACAATGGACGACCGTAGTGGGCCATATGAACAGGAGAAGTCAGCTTCGGAAGATCCCAATCTTCACTGAGAGAGATTTTCTGGGCTAGCGTGTCGAACCCGAGGTCCGTAAACGGCTGGATCAGGACCAGTTCACCAGAAATAATTCTTCGCGAGAAATCTTCCTCGGGGGCAGAGGTAAACTGAGAGATCTTCCCCGTCGTTGACATGAAGAGAGCAAAGCATGGGAATCGGTGCAAAGCCCGCCATGCATGTCGCAACTCGCTGAAGTTGGACCACTGTATCAATTCGGTGGTTTTCCGTTGTGTCAATGTATGCGCCTCGTCGACAGCGAGGATGACAAGAGGGCCATCATTGTTGGCCTTGTCACGACCTGTCTGCCGCTTGGCTCTTTGACCCGAGCAAATTTTTGGTTCGGATGGCGTTGGGGAATCTTGTTCTCCACCTCGTAGAAATGCGACCAACTCTCCGCATGCTCGTGCAGGGGCGAAAGCATACGAAGAATCCTTCGAGCTTGGTGAGGCATAGATTGGGACAGCTTGTTGCTCGGTCATGTCGTCGTCTTCTGACTACGGAACAACGAAGGGGTCAGCCAGATTACAAGCGAGGTCAATCGGAGTACCTGAGTTGAGGCGATTTTCTTTGCACGTTGGATTACATCATGGTAGAATTTCAATCGGAAGGGATTTGGCCCTTTGAAAGATTGACCTTCCGTCATCTTCATCCTGAACTGAGGAGCGATTTCGTCGTCATCGAAGCCTGAAAAACCTTTTCGAAGCGTTTCCAAGGTATGGTCAAACAATGCCTCCAGGAAGGCGCATTGTCGGCCGTATACCTCGACCTGCGTACCGTCAGCAGCCAAAAAATCCCGGACCTCGTTATCAGCAGGAGGATAACCTGAAAGTAAAATAGCATAAGTGGTTCGCTATTGTGCGAACAGCAGAGTTCAAGCATGAAATTTTACCGGTAGAATGAGGGCCTCTGAGGTTGATTGGTATTACAAAGTGGTGTTTTCCGAGCTCATCAACTGTCCTCGATTTTCCCATGCCAGAGGATTGAACGATAGCCGCATAATGAGCGTATGTACGTTCGTCTTTGCGGTTATAGTGGTCCTTGATGTGTCTCCAAAGAGCTTGCGCTGCCCCGCCGGAAAACTCGCGTTCCCAAGATTGTTGAACGGCTGAAGACACGTGAATATTTTAAACCAAGACAATAATATTCAGTAAAAGTCGCACCTCTCTCCTGTCCGTACGTTGGTAGGACGTGATTTGGGGTCGTTGTTGTTGCGGATGCCTTCCGGAGTAGCTCTAGATTGGTGCTTAGAATTACTAATTGAGAACAAGCGAGCAGCTGGACGTACCGAGACAACGAACATGTTTGTAAGAACCACTCGTATAGGAATCTCCAACGAGTTTCATAAGATCTGGGTCGTCTCCCAGGGCATCGATATAGTAATCGTTTCCAGCTGGCACATGAAACAACTTGGAATGTGGGCCTTCCGCAGCAACATCCCAGACAAATTTCAGGACCACGGCCATGTGAGTTTCGTCGCTAGAGTTATGTCTGCGGGGTTTCTTGCCATTTCCCAACAGAAGCCGCTGGACCTGTTCATCCTGCCGCCGATGCTGCTCCTCTGACCATAGGTCGGTGGCAATGCGAAGACGCTTAATGCTGCGACTCGAACTCCCTTTGGGAGAAGTCGATGCGGGTCGTTTGGCATTGTCCTGATGCATGGGACCGTCGAACGCGAAGGTCAATCAGTGCACGTGATCGTTTCAAATAATACTCTGTCACGCGTCACGCGTACCTCCAAGAAAGTTCATGACACCTCATCCAAGATAACTCTCTCACATTGCTGAGTAGTAGTACATTCTAATTAGTTTCATGTTCATTTATACACACTGTTACCCACCATATCTTTATTGGAATGGGTGAGCAGCATGAAGCTCGCCAAGTCGTGGGAACATCAGAGTATATATGCAAACCTTCATTTACTTGTACACATTTGTCCACCAGCAACCATAGACTGGGGACAACCACAAACCTTCAGCCACCAACCCCAGGTGGCAAATTCCCATAATTTCCCTCACATAAATCCAGCACAAGCTGTTACTGCTAACAGTCAATACTATCAGGAAATTGATGAGGAAATGACCAACCATGAGAAGGCATTACATTCTACTTATTTGGCCCAATAAGTCTAATTATTGCAGGCTAGTGGGGTGTGGGCCATTGCTTTGCATGGCAAGTTACTTGTCCCTTTTTGGCAACAAACATATGCATATACAAACAGTACAGCATTATTACCATTTCGTGACAAGAAATCCACATTTGAAAAGTTAACTATATTCCCTTCATTAATACAATTTGATTTTGTTGAGATACCATCATGAAACCATACAATACTGTTGACAAATAGGTGAACAGTAAAATGTGGATGACCAAAGTACACAATTCCTCTCAGTGTGTAGGTGGTGAATATCTCATCAATTGACATCTTCATAATTTGACTAACTATTACATTCTCAGTAGAGTCAATTGTAAACATGATTAGAGGAGGAATCTTATTATAGTCATTTGTAGTGAGCTTGACACTCATGCAGAATTTTGATCAATAAGGTAATTCAGACTTAGAAGAATTTTTGTGCTCTTATCACATCATGGGGTGAGAAAGAAGCCTTACTGCCAGCCCAGCATCATTGGCAGTGATGTCAATTGTGCCTTCTCTCTCTCTGAGGGGGAAACAACTTCTCATGAAAGTGACAGCACAATTTCATTAACTCAATCAGTCATCCTGCCTCAGAAACATGCCAAGCATGCAAAAGCACCCCCTGCTCCCATCCCAGTTCCTGATGCCATCGTTCACACCATAAACTATGCTATATCCTTCTTCAGTATTACTGAGATGAACAAAACCATCTTCAAACAAGTTCCCAAAAGCTCATCATTCCAACTTCTTACTGACAAACCTTGGGAGACCCTGAAGGTGCAATTGCTTCCGAAGGTGTCACTCACACTCAACAATGCTGCACATCTCGACTTCTCCAGTACAACTTTGTGGTGTTCATTCTGCGTGTATCTGGTTTACCTCTCACTTCCAATGCTGACTATGCTATTCTCCTTGACAGGATCTCATCCGGAAAAATCAAGGATCCTGTCCTTGCCAATGTCACAATCACCCAGCTTGATCAGGTTGACAAGGAGAACGTGCCTGCTGTCCAAGAGAAATCCAAAAAGAAAACAATGAAGAATCCTGCTGATCTCCCTGGCAATGCTCAGAAGGATGAAAACATACAGAAGCTCCAGCAATGCTGGAAGTGTGACAAGAAACAAATCACCTGCCTAGGAACATACTGCTACATTGACCATGAAGGAAACCATTTTCCACTTGGCCATGAGCATCTGGATTGTTGGGCAGCAGCAATGGTAAGTCAATCTGACTCTTGCTTCACACATATCTGACTATCTTCACCCCACAGATGAGAGGAAAGGAGCACACTGTCATTGACTGACCTCCAAATCACTGCATTTTCAATCTCGACAACACAAAGCTCACCCCAGTTCCACGCCAGCATCTAGAGAACACAAAGACTCAAAAGGGTGCCAATACAGGCTCTGTCATCAATTTCAGCATTGGAAACAAACTCGTCAAACTACTATGCCCAGCCATGCCCGTGGCTGCAGCACCACTCACAGTTCCCCCTCCCATCTACCCCCAGCATAACAACTATGATCTTGAGCACTTTACACTCCTCCACACATCCTCCTGGTGTCCACCAGGAATTTACCAGGACTAGCCAAGAATGCCTTCCAGCCAAATTCTGAATCCACCACTCAAATTTACAAGGAATCCTACCAGGAATTACCAGTGAATGACTGGGATATTACCAGGACTATTCCTTGTAAATTTAGCAGGACTACCAGGAAAGAACTAGGAACCACCTATAATGTGGGTTACCAGGACTTTACCAGGAGTCCTGATGAATTCCACCAGGAATGCACCAGGAATTTCTAGATGACCATTTATAGCAATGCCTCAGCATCCCATTTATGCTATAATCACACCATACTATTTAATACATTATATTTACTGTTTGGGGTTATTGCCTGAGAGTCTATGGCGGCGGAAACTCAATTATATACCCAAAATGAGTGATGCATGGACCATTCAACAGAGATGCGCGTGATCATGTGACCCAAATTTAAACACAGCTTTGGCACAGTCACGGGTCTTGCAACAACCAGCACGCAACAATCAACCAAGCCGACATGGCCACACCAACATCCACACCATGCCATGTCACACCCACACCATGCCAACACTTACACCCACGTCACCCAATGGCGGGAACCAGGATGGCAGTGAAGAAAGGACACAGCAGGGAGTGGTGTGCCCACCCCCACTACTAAAATAAGTTTTTTTTATACTTTTTTTCCATATCTTTGATTACTCATACACACCCCTCAGCTCCATGACCCAACACCATGTGACTGGGGGGTGCAAAAGGACACCCACGAGCACAAACGCAGTGGCAGCCCCACAGCAAACCAAGCAATGGCAACAGCACAGTGGCAGCAGGGGAACTGCAGCAGCAGCAACAACAGCAGCAGTAATGGCATGGCAACAGCAGTACCAGGCAGCAGCAGCAATGCCAGACACCAATGACAACAATGACAATGACAACAACCCTCCCTCTCTCTCTCTTTGCCCTTGCCCTCTCTCTCCCCTTCCCCCTCTATCATTCCCCTTCCCCTTCCCCTTCCCCTCTCCCTCTCCAAATCCCCTCTCCCTCCTTCCTCCTCCCCTTTTCCCTCTTTTGCCCTTATCCCCACCGCTCTCTCCTTTGTCCTTTCTTCCTCCCCTTTCCCCCTCTATTTTTTTTTCTCCTTATTTTAGTTTTGATTGTTTCACTTCAGTCACCTTCTGCCACACTGCATCCAGCTTGATTAATTTACTGTACGGAATCAAGCTGGATGCTATGGCATTTGTGGTAGCTGCCAGGTCTATGGCATCTACCAAAGCACCTATATTGATGTCACAGAGTATCAGGGGTACTACTTTCCTTTCTTCTTTTTGTGATTTTCACTTTTATTTCTTGACAATGTCAGAGCAATTCAGCACATATCACATCAATTCAGCATTGTTTCACTTGTATCCTTTGCATTTTCAAAATATCAATAATTCACCTGCACACATTCATGTTTTTCAAATTATTATTAATTCTCTACACTCATGTAAGCAAATTCTTCGCTCCAATACCAGTATAATGCAAAAATACTGTCAAATATTCAACATGATATATTACTATAATGTTGTACAATGTATATTTTACAAAGTTAATAATCCTTTTCATTATAAATACTGGCATTTAACTATTATAAAGCTTCTGACATTTTATAGTTTGCTTTATTTCCCTTTTCATTTTCCCCTACCTCTGATACATCCAAATCTTCATTAGAGTGCTACTCAGACATTTGAACTTGTGTAGCATCACCAATATCCCAACTTGATGAAAACTCATTTATATATAATTCAACTTAACTTAATCCCATGACTCAGGCATTGCATAGAAACAGATATATTCTAAAGTTCTGAACTTTGCCTTGCTAGACAATGCAAAGTTGACAGAAATGGACAGCTTGCTATTTGAACTAATAAAAATCATATCTGACAACTGCCATACTATACTTGGCATCTGCCACATCACACTTGGCAGCTGCCACATTACACTTGGCATCTGCCATGTCACACTTGGCAGCTGCCACATCACACTTGGCATCTGCCATGCTACACTTAGTATCAAAACAAAGTGCATAACATTTCGTAATTGCAAGAAAACTAGTTTGTTTTCTGCTTGAATTTGCCAAGCTATTACTATGGTCTCAGTTATATTATGAGCAGCTATTGCTATAAGCTAAAAATATGTCTACACAAGAAAACATGTCCACCAAAAAAACATGTTCACCAAAAAAACATGTTCACGCAACAAAACATGTCCATACAACAAAATGTATTCACTTACAATAAAACATGTCTACACAACAAAACATATTCACTTACAATAAAACATGTCCATCAAGAACACATGTCCACACAACAAAACATATTCACTTTCAACAAAATATGTCCACACAAGAAAACATGTCTATTCACAATGAAACATGTCCAGTTTTACTCAAAACATGCTCAATGACACCAATACACATCCAGTCACACCTCAAACACATTTATTCATGTCCTAAAACATGTTCAGTCACGTTGAAATATGTCCAGTCATACTCAAAACATGTCCTCAAAAACATGTCCAGTCATGCTCAAAACATATCCAGTTATATCGAAACACGTCTAGTCATTGTCAAAACTTGTTAGGTTTCACCCTAACACATCTAGTTATCACTTGCATTTCAACTCATTCAATTATATTATAGTGGTATAAGGGTATGTGAGTATGGTTTCAGAACTAAGCTTCAGATCATAGTATAATGGCTTGACACATTTGTTATAAAATTTGAAGCAAAACATCGGACTAAACAGTTGACGTGTTTTAATGTGACTGGATGTGACTGGATATGTTTTAGGCATAACTGGACGTGTTTTAACATGACTGGACGTGACTGGACGTGTTTTAGGCATAACTGAACATGTTTTAATGTGACTGGACATGATTGGATGTGTT